>JAPTSV010000811.1:0-32788 GCA_026979955.1 Megalurothrips usitatus | reverse complement strand
CATCGCCAAGCAGCGCGACGCGGCCGTCATCTTGGACGACTCGACCTGGCTGGTGCTGCAAGCCACGCTGGTCAGGGTCGGCCGAATAAACAAGCTGGCCCGCCCCTCCGTCGAACCGCATGCCGGTTCCGCTCCGCCGGCACCTCAGTTCGACGGGGGGGCTTGGCCTGCGGGCGGACGAAAGGATAATGTAAGATACGTCCGCGAACAGATCCCAGCCCCCAAGAGTTTTACGGGTGAAGCGCCGCACCTCTACGAGCTCGGCCACGAGTCCCTGCTCACTGCTTGTTGAAACAGTTCAAAATAGCGGGCGCTGTAAAAAAAATTCAGTCGTTTAAAAACGAAGACTGTTTAATTAATTGAAAACTGAAGACGTTTTCGTTTTCAAACGAATATTTTTAGGGAGATTTCTTCTATTTTAACGAAAAACGTGAGGAATTTGCAGGTCCCTTTCAGAGAGCACGGGGCAAATGGCCTTAAGAGGAAAGAGGACCACTGCCGTGGGAGGCCTCTGCGGGCCGATTTTGAGTCGTCTTCTGACGATCGCTGCGGCTAAACCGTTCGAGATATCGACTTCAAACGTCGTAAGGAAGCAGCTAAAGGTTCAATCTTAGTATCGGTGTGTTCAAATAATTTTTTGAACCTCTCGAATATACCTAAAATCGGCCGAGACTTTGGGCTTACGCTACGGCTTTCCCGAGCATCGGAAAAATATTTCCCCATACCGTTTTCTAGATCTATCCTTCCTCTATCCAGCGGTATTCGTCTCCGCACGGTGCGGTGAACGGTTTGTCGTCAAAGTGGAGAACGCCAAACCTCTGCACACCCCGATTTGAACGCTTCTTGTAGAGCGGGCCGGGCACATTTGGGATGAAGTATACCGAGCCCCGGCCGGCCAGCCCTCCCCCACAACACCTCCTTGGCCAGCCTTCGGCCTTTTGTCTCGCCTCGCCCCCGCCTCCGGTCCTCCACAGGCAGGCAGGCACGGGCCAGGTCGGGGTTCTCTTGCGCACAAAAATAAACTCCTGCTGAATTAACAAATTTTGAACGAATATTCTGACACGACTGTTTATAAGTCCATTTGTTGGACGGTTTCAAAACGAACGGAATGGCGTTTGTTAGGCGGTTGTATCTGAATCCGTTCACCCGCTAGCAAATCGCATTACATGTATATCTGGTTCGGAAATTCGTCCTTATTTCTGAACGGAGTGGGCTAGAAATGAGTTTCAAACTCCGTTGTCTTCGTCTCGTCGTGTAGATCAACATCAGAAAGCAGTGAGACTTGTCTGTCAAAGCGTTCAAAAAGTTCAAAATCGAACTGGCGGCATTGCCCGCCAATACAATGGGACGGTCGGACCCGGACCCAGCGGGGGGCGCCTCGCACCATGCGAGCAGCTGTCCCCTCCTATTATACCATGCAGCACATGCGTAGGGCGGGGGCCGCGGGGGAGGTGGGGCGGGGGCGGCGTACACATCGGTCGCTGCAACATTCACCGCAGCATTCGCGCCGTGTTGGAAAATGCTCAAATCGGGGTGTGCAGAGGTTTGGCGTTCTCCACTTTGACGCCAAACCGTTCACCGCACCGTGCGGAGACAAATACCGCTGGATAGAGGAAGGATAGATCTAGAAAACGGTATGGGGAAATATTTTTCCGATGCTCCAGAAAGACATAGCGTAAGCCCAAAGTCTCAGTCAATTTTAGGTGTGTCAGAGCAGTTCATAATTTTTTTTGAATACACTGACATTAAGATAGAACCTTTAACTACTTCCTCGCCAAATTTGAAGTCGATATCTCGAACGGTTTAGCCGCAGCGATCGTCAGAAGACGACTCGAAATCGGCCCGCAGAGGCCGAAAACAGCAGTGGTCCTCTTTCCTCTTAAGAGGAAAGAGGACCACTGCTGTTTTCGGCCTCTGCGGGCCGATTTCGAGTCGTCTTCTGACGATCGCTGCGGCTAAACCGTTCGAGATATCGACTTCAAATTTGGCGAGGAAGTAGTTAAAGGTTCTATCTTAATGTGTGTGTTTTCAAAAAAAATTATGAACTGCTCTGACACACCTAAAATTGACTGAGACTTTGGGCTTACGCTACGGCTTTCCCGAGCATCGGAAAAATATTTCCCCATACCGTTTTCTAGATCTATCCTTCCTCTATCCAGCGGTATTTGTCTCCGCACGGTGCGGTGAACGGTTTGGCGTCAAAGTGGAGAATGCCAAACCTCTGCACACCCCGATTTGAGCATTTTCCAACACGGCGCGAATGCTGCGGTGAATGTTGCAGCGACCGATGTGTACGCCGCCCCCGCCCCACCTCCCCCGCGGCCCCCGCCCTACGCATGTGCTGCATGGTATAATAGGAGGGGACAGCTGCTCGCATGGTGCGAGGCGCCCCCCGCTGGGTCCGGGCCCGACCGTCCCATTGTATTGGCGGGCAATGCCGCCAGTTCGATTTTGAACTTTTTGAACGCTTTGACAGACAAGTCTCACTGCTTTCTGATGTTGATCTACACGACGAGATGAAGACAACGGAGTTTGAAACTCATTTCTAGCCCACTCCGTTCAGAAATAAGGACGAATTTCCGAACCAGATATATATGTAGTGCGATTTGCTAGCGGGTGAACGGATTCAGATACAACCGCCCAACAAACGCCATTCCGTTCGTTTTGAAACCGTCCAACAAATGGACTTATAAACAGTCGTGTCAGAATATTCGTTCAAAATTTGTTAATTCAGCAGGAGTTTTTTTTTTTTGTGCGCAAGAGAACCCCGGCCGGGCCCGTGCCTGCCTGCCTGTGGAGGACCGGAGGCGGGGGCGAGGCGAGACAAAAGGCCGAAGGCTGGCCAAGGAGGTGTTGTGGGGGAGGGCTGGCCGGCCGGGGCTCGGTATACTTCATCCCAAATGTGCCCGGCCCGCTCTACAAGAAGCGTTCAAATCGGGGAGTGCAGAGGTTTGGCGTTCTCCACTTTGACGACAAACCGTTCACCGCACCGTGCGGAGACGAATACCGCTGGATAGAGGAAGGATAGATCTAGAAAACGGTATGGGGAAATATTTTTCCGATGCTCGGGAAAGCCGTAGCGTAAGCCCAAAGTCTCGGCCGTTTTTAGGTATATTCGAGAGGTTCAAAAAATTATTTGAACACACCGATACTAAGATTGAACCTTTAGCTGCTTCCTTACGACGTTTGAAGTCGATATCTCGAACGGTTTAGCCGCAGCGATCGTCAGAAGACGACTCAAAATCGGCCCGCAGAGGCCTCCCACGGCAGTGGTCCTCTTTCCTCTTAAAGTAGTTTGGTCGGTAAGGGTAGAGGTCAAGTGTTGGTCTGGTACACTATTTTTTTTGGCAGATTTACCCTCCAAAAAATATAATAGTGAATTTAGTAGTTGATATTATTAATGAAAATTCATATTTTATGGTCAAACGTTTCACTATAGATCGGAATATATTTATTAAAGTAATATAAAGTTGTGAGCTTGACTAGTTTTGGACCTGGCGCAAACCTACGAGAGTGAAACTCAGAAGTGTTTCTCTTAGAATTTTAAGGCGGTATTTGAACGTGAATTGGCTTTTTAAAGTTTCAAATAAGATCTCGTCGATATATTGAAACAATTTTAACACATCACAACACATGGTGCGGTAATTATTCTACATAATCGCTGTAGTGACTTTCGCGACGTGAAGTTGGCAAATGGCGGGCCGACCGCCATGTTGAAAAATACGGTACCACACGGTTCGGTCTTTCTGTTTGGTGCCGTCGACGAGTAAACATCGCAAGTATTTATCGTGTTTCAAAATGCCTTTCATGAAGGCCAAGGAGCGTGCTAGAAGAGAGAAGGTTGGGAAAGCGAGCGTCGAACGTCATGCGAAGAATCGGGTTTTGAAAGCGGCAAGAGAGCAAGCAGACTACATTCCAGTGTCTGTAGGTCGCCGTGTTGTTGATTTGGCCATGTTAACTTCAAATCTGTGGTGTACGAACTGCGACGCGGCACTCAGTCTCAAGTTTCTTGAGGAGGAGAAGCAGCACGGCCCTGCCTCCGAGTTCAGCGTGCGTTGTCCAACCTGCCTGGATCTCAAGAAGTTCTTCACCAGCAAGACTGTGCTGTGCCCCTCTGGAGACGGCCGGAGCCTGTATTCTGTGAATTGCAAAGCTGCCCTAGGTAAATGTTCTTGTTGGTTTCCTCGCGCGCACGTGTTCTGAGTTCCTGGGTTTTCCAGGACTCTGCCCACGTCGAAATGTTGTTCTGAGTGTGTCCATAACCCTACTTTTCCACTGTTTACATAGGTTGCCTGGACTCCGACGTGCCTCAGTCTCCGTCCCCTGCTGCTCCTGTGGCTAAGAGTACTCCTAGAACTTCAAGTACTCCTAGACCCTCCCGTGGTCGTAGACCTACAAGTACTCCTAGACCTTCAGTGAGCCCCAACCTCTTGGCACTCATCGACCGAACTTCGCAACCGAACTTAGTACCCACAACGAGTCGACTGCCTCTTCGAGGTCCTAGTGCTCATGTGTCTGCTGCATTATGATTTTACGAATGATGTCTGTTAATACTTTGTGTACTCAATTTCATTAAATCCTACTTGAGTATTTTTTTTTTAAACAGCCTTTTCTTTGCACTTTCATCGTCCATTATATACCCCTTATAAACACACATTTATCACTTCACTTCGATTATCACTATGAGAAATGTCCTAAATATGATGCCAATTCACAGGTCAAATACAGCCACAGTTCTAAATTTGAAAAAAGGATAAAATTTGGGAACAGAGCATAATTGAAAGCAGATTACCGCATGCATTGCTAAACTTGCAATAGTAGTAAGAATAAAAGTAGTAATTAATTTCATCCTGACAAAGTTCCAGAAATAAACTGTGAACTGGAACTTCTGGCATGAGGTGATAGTAGCTCGACTTCTCCACCGGTGTCCCATTCCAGCCATTTAAATTTCGAGCCACTAGCGCTGGTGACTAAAAAGTCACCATAGTGACTTTCCACCACCTGGCCCGGTGGCCATCTTGGCCATCCTGACCACGTCTGGGGGCAGTTTTTTAGCGATTACTTGCTTATTCTATCATGAACATGTGCTTTTCTGCACATCAGTCAATTCAGTGCGAGGAGAGGAATCCCTCAAATACTTCTTTTCATACTTTTCAAAACTATTTTCGCAGTTAATTCCGGATTTCCCCCCTCTCGGAGCGCAGGTCCCATAAGAGCCCATGCAATTCAGCCGACTTTTTAGGTTCAAATATCTTTAAAACGAGTTCATGAACACCACTTTTTGAAGTGCCTATCGGATAGAGGAGGTTTTCATGAACAATTTGGTCACAAATATTCATATTATTCATAACTTTGCGTTACCGACCAAACTACTTTAAGAGGAAAGAGGACCACTGCTGTTTTCGGCCTCTGCGGGCCGATTTTGAGTCGTCTTCTGACGATCGCCACAGCCAAACCGTTCGAGGTAGCGAGTTGAAACTTCGTGACAGAGTAGGTAAAGGTTCAACCTTAGTGTTGGTGAGCTGAAAAAAAATTAGGTACCGCTCTGTCATACTCAAAAACGACGGAGACTTTGCGATACAATAACTCATTACTGAGACCACGGAAAAATATTCGGGCCACGACACGACGTAGCGACAGCCTTCATCTATTCAGACATGTTTCTATGCGTTCAGTGCGATGAACGGTGTGGACGCCAGGACAGCAACGCCAAACCTCTGCACAGCGTGATTTAGGTATTTTTCGGTTCGGCGCGAAAGCGAGGGGTACGATTGCAGTGACCAAACTATGGCACGCCCCCGCACTGCCGCTCCTCCCCCCTCTGGCCCTACGCATGCCTAATGGGGCAGGACAGCGACCCGAGCACTGCGTGTCGCCCCCCGCTGGGTCTGCGCCCGGTCGCGCCATTGTACTGGCAGGTATTGATGCCAGTGCAGTTTTGAACATTTTGAACGGTGAGGCGGACGGGTCCCGTGAATGGTGCATGTTTCAGCTTATGGTCAGACGAGTAGAACGGCGTTTGACGGTCATCTATAGCTCACCTCATTCAGAAACCAGAGTAATCCTGGTATCGGCGAGCTATGCTCCAAAACACCGTAACTTGAGAACGGAAAGAGGTACGATCGTCTACCAAAGACCGTTCAGCATGTCTCGAGAAACCCATAAGAATGAACGACTGATGCGCTGTGTTAGCACATTCATTCAAATTGTTCATTTTGCAGTGGGAAATTTAAAAGGCCCGCTGCCAGCGGGGGTGTGCGCGCCCGGCTCCGGCCGAGCCATGTGGGGCCAGGCGGGACCAGGCGAAACAAAAGGCGCAGTGGAGGAGGCGGTGTGGGGGAGGACCAGCTGTCGGGGCCCCGGTATACTTCATTCCAGAGGTGCCCAGCGCGCACTACTCGGAGCGTTCAAAAAGCACTGTGCAGAGGTTTGGCGTTGCCGTCCTGGAGTCCAGGCCGTTCAACGCACTGAATTCAGCCGAACATGTCCAAACAGAAGAGGGTTGTCGCTACGCCGTGTCGTGGCCCGAATATTTTTCCGAGGCCTCAGTAAGGAGTAATTGTGGCCTAAAGTCGAGGACGAATTTAGACGTATTAACGCGGTTCAAAAAAATATTTGAACACACCGATATTAAGTTTGAACCTTCATCTACTTCCTTACGAAGTTTGAAGTCGATACCTTGAACGGTTTGGCTGTGGCGATCGTCAGAAGACGACTCAAAATCGGCCCGCAAAGGCCGAAAACAGCAGTGGTCGTTTCCTCACGGACCCGACTCCGAGCACGGCTAGAGTCACTTATAAAGTGTATCTACAAAAGTAGCTTTGGGGATACCCCCTGACAGTTTTTGTTCAGCCACTTTCCGTAGGATCGCGCCACTGTCGACGAGAATTTTGGTTACAAAGCCACGTATCTGCGTGAGCATTCCATGCCAAGTACCGCACCTAGTTTCACGCTGCCGCCGGTCAGTGACTGGCCCGCTGCCCTCCCCCGCCTTCCCTCCTCGCCCCTCCCTTCTTTGGGTCCGGGCAGACCATAAAGTAATTATGCGGATCCCCATTGAAGCAGTGTCAACAAGGAGCCCCCCGCGTGGCTCCGCCGGGTCTCCGGGCACGCACATTCGGCACGGTATTGTTCTCCTTTCATCAGCACGCTAGTCTATTTTTTAAATATTTTACCACGCGTTCAAGTGTGTTCAATAATAAGATCAATACCTAGGGCACGTTTCGACAAACAAATCGGTGGTAAGCAGACGTCTGTAGCCCTACCCGTTCGAATGTTGGTGGTTGTGGGTACTGGTGGGGACTGTCGTGTCGGTAATGTTATTGCAATCAGAAAGGACAGAGTCTTGGTATGTTCAATTATATTTTCGTTATGTTTCTAATACATTCATGTAACTAAAGACTATGAAGATTTCAATTTTTTTTATCAGTCAGAGAGAGAGAGAGAGAGAGAGAGAGAGAGAGAGAGGCAGACAGAGAAAGAGAGAGAGAGAGAGAAGGATCGAGTACATTGTAAATTTGGTCGGTTCGCGGTATGTTTCGGCAACATGTTGGCACGATCCGTTTGGCTAATTCCACTGCATCGGACGGTGGAAGACAGGGCCCGGGACCCGGCTGGGACACCCGGAGGAGCGGCAAGTGCCGGCGGCTGACTCGGCCCGAGCAGCAGCGGGGACCCGGCAGCCGGGAAGGAAGGCAAGAGCCCGCGGTCCGCATGGTCTGGCCCGCCCGGCACGGCAGGCACAGACCGGAGCGTCACGGTTATTGCTTTCTTTGTCCTTGCGTCGTTGTGTACACAGTTGTAAAGGCCAGCCTCCGCAGCCCATCACACCCACACCCAGCGTGCACGTAGTTCCTACAGCCACCGCCGCGCCACCTTGCAGCGTGGCTTTTCGAGCCCGGCAAATTCAAAGGAGGCGAAACGCGCCTCAAACAGCCTATTTTCGTGCGAACGCTCGGGCCTAAACTATAAGTCGGACAGAAAAACCGATGGTGCCGCCGAGAAGGGGAAATGCTTGCCTAGTCATTCATGGGGATCAATGATTGACCCGAAAAGTCGCAGAGTTCGTAAATGATGCCCGCATTTGACCCTGAAATTGCCAAACTTTGACCGGGCCAATCATACATTTGTGAACGGATTCCCGGACCCTTGACCCCCCGCCCTACTGGAAGAATCTACCCCCTACGCATTGATACGTCCCCCATCATTCTGCGATTGGTAGTTTAGGTGCAAGCGCTTGCAGGAAATACCTCTGTACTGCTCGAATTGGGACACTTTAGACCACCGTATCTCCGTTCAAAATTGGTTCAGCGATTAGCGGTTTTACAGAACGACTATTTGGAGCAGAATCTCTGGGCATACCAAATTTCACCGCTCTAGCTCGCAGTCATATTTCATAAGGGATGGCCTTAAGAGGATAACGCTACGACATGCTTTCTTCATTTCATCTTAACTATGACGAAGTCAATTTAGCTCATCACATATGCCTGATGAGTAGACATCGTACTTGAAAGTGTCGTTATTTTACGAAGTTTTCTTGATTAATTTAGATTCTTCAAAAGTCGTTTAAAAACGACAATCCCATACAGTAGGGCGATTTGAGTAAAGTGCTGGGTGAAGCGTTTCCCGTAATGACCCTATGCCAGAACACGGCGATGTGAAGACACGGCTGTGGGCACTTCGTCACGACCGGTGCTCACTAACAATGTCTCGTAAAGAACAGGACCTGCCCGATCTGCTGCACGCCTTCGTCATCCCGGGCCTGCAGAACTCCATCAGCCTCTTCAACACGGCGCGCGGCTCGCCTTTCGAGGCCCCCCTGCGGGACGCGGCGCTGCGCATCCGCGCCGCGGGCCTCAGCTTCCAGGTCCTGGAGAAGATGAGCAAGGACCGCTCCGCGCGCCGCACCAGCCTGCGCAAGTCCGTGGAGGCGCTCAGCGTCCAGCAGCTGCAGGCCGCGCTCATCGTGCTCGCCGCCGGCCTGGCGCTCGCCGCCGCCGCGTTCCTTGCCGAGGTGGCGCCAGCATCCTCGGCGCTGCTTCGCAGTGGGCCGAAATACGCTGCTGCGAACAAAGGGTCACAACCCGAGACAAGCACACACATTCGGAGGCGATCAGACAGTCGTCGAGTCTCGGAAACCTCATCGGAAACGGGGTTGGCGGCATTGTTCGACTAAAATTGCACATAATATGCCGCAAAGGGATGTTCTCAATTTTCTCGATGTAGGAATAATGAAACAACTCCGGGGCTTGCGACCTACAATGGCAGATTCCCGCTCGGCTCGGAACACTCAAGTGTGTTGGCTGTTGACAATACTAATAAAGTACCATTGATACACGTTGTGCATAGTTAGATGGTTATTAAAGGTACATAATTTGGTTACACATGTCCAAAATAATGTTACCTATGGCTTGTGAGGAGCTTCCTGCTAGTTTCCGAGGTAGGCCCCGCATCTCCGAGGCGTACGCCTACCTTGGCCTGCACCACAGTTTCAAGCAATCTCACCTACTCAACCAGTCTTCAGCCACAAGCATAGTTGCCGCTCAAGGGACTGGTTAGTTTGAAAATATGAAATATTGAAATTTGCTCTTAGTTGAATGCATCAATACACTCTGAAGTCCTTACAAACAAAATGTGGCCGTATTACAGATGAATTTGTGCAGCCGTATTACGGATGTCGTTATGGATAGATTTGTCTGTAATACGGATGCTTCTGGAATGCATTACGGATGTTTTCTCATTTGTAACATACGGACGTTTTAATTGTATGATACCGATACGAAAACATCCGTAGAACAAACCAAAAGCATCTGTATTATGGACAAATTCATCCGGTTGGTTTTCCCCGGCAGAAGAAATTTAAATGATTTGTGAAAACCGGGGTCGAAATATAGCGATGGAAGTAACCGATATAGGTATTGTTCAACAACAATGATTGTTTAATACACTCCAAACTCCCCACGGACGAATAGTCCGTAGGTTACAAAGGAATGTTTGTCACCGCAATTTACGGACAATTTTGTCTATAATACGCGCAACATCTTTTTGCCTCACGGTTAAGCGGTAAAAACCTGTCTGTATTACGGACGAACTTGTCCGCAATACAGACGAATATCTGTCCGTACTACAATGGCACAAGATCGTCCGTATTGCAATTTATCCGTAAGGACTTGCTGGGAAATCATGAAGAGACGGTAAAAATTGTCCCGATTTCCCGACTTTTTTTTTATCAGTGCGTGTCGAGATCAACAAGAAGTAAATGTCCGAAAAGTCAACTTTCTCATATTCAAGGTTCAGGACACGGCATTTTCTATGACTGTGGCAGGTCCCGGCACTTCGAGGAGGAGAAAGTTTTAGTGTCAAAATCTCAAAATCTGTCTTTTCTAGACGTTTTGCGACAGAGCCTTTTTGGTAAAATACGATTTCTTGTTCAATTTTAAACAATGTTAACGCTCCGGTAGGCCCCTCAAATAAAAATTGATCCAAAAATACGGTCTCGTACCTCATGTATCATCAAGTGAGAGTCCATAACACAACATTACGATACGGCCGATGGCCCACCCTCCCGGCAGTTCCCAGCTCCTCGCCGTCAGGAGCGGTTTTAAGGTGGATTTAGTTTCTGACGCTGATCGTGAAGCTGATCGCTATGTGTTGTTGTTTTGGGTGCGTTCTCTGTCTGGACACCTCGAAAACGGGCAGATTCGGACTGTAATAGTTCCATGCAGACCACCAGAGCGCGCTGACTGTATCGCGTGAACGCCGAGCGCGGAAAGTGAGAAGATTCAAACTATTTATACTAAAATAGAATGAGTTATAACGCGATGGCCCTTCCACGGGTGAAGCACGTCGTAGAAAGTACCTTCGTTTTTATTACTGCATTTCAACGCAAAAAGACACGAAAGCTATCGCGCGAATTATACAACCGAAAGTTCGTAACCGAATGACGTGCAGGGAAGGACAGGGAGCGGGGGGGGGGGGGGGGGCATTTCTAGCCTCCTCCGAGGTCACAGGTGACAGGGAATCCCCGTCCCTCCCCCAACCCTCGCTCCCCCGGCTATCAACGCAGTCGAATGGATCAGTTGCGTGAGTGTTTCCGTGCGACACGCCAGAATGGCGAGGAGACGGCTGGTGCGCCTGGCGCTGCTGCAGTGTCTTCTGAGGCGGAAGTATTTTCACGAAGATGGCTATGTGGAAGTGCCTGATCTTCTTGGGAGTAAGTACGGTTCTTCGCAAGCATTGTCGTTCTCGGGCTGCATGTGATCGGTGGCAATGGCTCATCTCTGCTTGTTCGCGGCAGCTGACGATCTGCGGCTCCGGAGGCTGATGCTGCTCCGGTTGATCCGTTTTCGGAATCGCCGGCTTGCTGGCCGCCGTCGCCGCCGTCGGTGGTTCCGCCGCCCCACCTGGCAGAACCGGCCCGGGCACGGCGCGTGGCGCACCATGGTGCAGACCATGATGACGACGGATCCGGAGATGTTCTTCGGCTACTTTCGAATGACCCCGGAGTTTTTCAATGAACTGCTCGCTCGACTGCGGCCACGCCTCCAAAGGACCCCCAGATTCGGGTACCTCCCACCTGGAGAGCGTCTGGCTCTGACGATTCAGTAAGTACCGGTGTCCGGGAGGGGATGATGGGGGGGGGGGGGGGGGGGGCTGTTCTGTACTTTGTGCGAGTCCGACAGTGAATAGTTTTTTCTTGTCACCCGTGCAGCTATGTGGCGTCAGGGTCCTTGATGAAGTACGCGGGAGGGCAGTTCTGCGTGCCACCAAGCACCACATCGGTTGTCATCCGAGAGACTTGCGAGGCCATCCGGGATGAGCTGAAGCCAGAGGTCTTCCCCCCACTGACCGAGGAGCGGCTGGCCAGGATTATGGAGGAATTCTGGAGTGACTGGCAGTTTCCCAATTGCTTTGGTGCCATGGACGGGCGTCACTGTATGGTCCAGGTAAGCCCCGCTCCCAACCCACTCCCAACCCACCCTTCCGCCACTCCCCCCCCCCCCCCCCCCACCCCACCCCACCCCACCGCACGCCACGCCACTCCCACTCCACTCCCACTCCACTCCACTCCCACCCCACTCCCACCCCACTCCCACCCCACTCCCACCCCACTCCCACCCCACTCCCACCCCACTCCTACCCCACTCCCTTCTCCTATGGCTGCACTATAACGATTATTCTCTTCTCCAGAACTTCCCTAATGGCGGGAGCAACTGGTTTAATTACAAGGGCGGGCACAGCATGGTGATGACGGCCGTGTGTGATGCGAGGTACCGCCTGCTCCACGTCGACATCGGTGGGAGGGGCCGGCGGAGTGACGGCGGACTGTGGGAGATGTCGCCTCTCAAGCGGAGCATCGACCGCGGCTCGCTGCCTCTGCCGCCGCCCCGGACGCTGCCTGGCTGGCCGGTGGCGACGCCCGCCGTGATTGTGGCGGACGCGGCCTTCCCCCTCGGGCCCCACATCATGAAGCCCTTCCCGGGGCAGTTCCTTCCTGATGATCAGGCAATTTTCAACTACAGGTAAAGCATTGCATGAAGTAGGAAACGTTGGGGTGGGGGAGGGGAAGGACTGGGCCAGAGCCGTCAAGTAAATTTACTGTCTCTGTCCATGCAGGCTATCGAGGGCTAGGCGGGTCGTGGAGAACGTCTTCGGCATCATGACGGCCCGGTGGTGGGTGCTGCGGAGGACGTTTGTCTCGTCGGAGCGCACGGCCAGGGCCATCATCTGGGCAGTGGCCTGCCTCCACAATCTGCTGGTCCTGAGCATGGAGAACATCCCCCCGAACCAACGGTGGTATGATCCAGGAAACCCGGGAGAGGAGGAGGAAGTCCTCGCTCGTCCTGAGGAGGAGGAGAGAGAAGAGGAGGACGGAGAAGTCATTCGTCAGCATCTCGTCGACTTCTTCCTGGGGCCTGGCAATGTTAGCTGGCAGTGGGAGAACCTGCAAGAGCCCTAACGCCTTTTTTTTCATGATGCAGTTCTTGTTTTCTTTGTTTTCCATTTTTTCATTTTTCCCCATATTTTTTATATGGTTTCCAGTTAGTTTTTATTTTGAAAAGTTTGGTGAGGGGGAAACCACTCGTGAAATCCTGTGTACAAATTTTGTAATTCCCTTCACAGAAATGCTTAAGATCAGATTATGTGTTTATGGAATCCCATTGGACCAAGAGCGGCCGTAAAAGCTCAAAATTCATTGAAATAAGGATTGAAGCCCACTGAAATCCCTTGAAATCCTGAAATCTGTGTACAAGTTTTGGTAGAGTGATCGCCCTCTAGAAACGCAGTCTAAGCATGCATTAAAATAAAACTCTCAACCCTCGTCAACTTGTTTAATACCATTTTCCCTTCTCCTCCATCATGTGAAAATTGTTTTCTTCTCGTAGAATACCGAGAGCCCTGTGGAATATTTGATTCAGGCGTTTAAAGTTAAAATGACTTCGTTTAGACCTTGACTCAAGATATGTACGTTTTTCGCTTTGTCTGCGTTGAATTGAAGATAAATTAATTTTTAAGTAAGGGAATGGGAACAGTAGAATGCAATAAGATTATAAAACTGCATAAACTTTATCATTCAATTACAAAATTGTCAGTTAACAAACAAAAAAGAAACTTGATATTACAAGCGGCAAAACCACAAAACTGTCGGAGTTCCACATACCAAAAATAAAGAAATAAAAAATGAAAAACCAAACTAGTCCTGCCCCTCTTGGTCCATGGCCAGGAGCTCTGGGCCTCGCCGCCGCAGGTAATCCCCCAGCTCGTCCTGGAGCTGGAAGGCCAGGTGGTCCGGGTACTTGGCAAGGCGCTTCGCCAAGTTGAGGCACCAAGCCACATTGTGGTCTTGGGGTTCCAAGGGCCGCCGGTGGAGCTCCCCGAGGATCGCCTCCTCGACGGCGCCGTCCATGGCCTCGTTGGCGCGCCTGGGCACCGCGCGACCACCTCTTGGCCCTGGAGCCACTCCGGGCAGGCGTGGTACAGCCCTGCCACGGCCGAGGCCGGCGCCTGCGGGAGGGACATTCACGCCCCGGCCAGCAGCAGCGGGGACCTGGGGAGGTCGTTGGCCCTGGACAGCGCCTCGGCCTCGACCACGACCAGCTGGGGCGGCGGTGTCAGGCCTGACAGGGTTGACGGGGGCGGCAGCGTCGTTGACCGGCTCAGCCCCGTCCTCCGTCGCGTCGCTGTCGCCGCCGTCTTCCGCACCACCGCGGCGCTCAGCCCGCTGGCGGTCGCGCTCCTCGTAGCCCCGCTGCAGCATGTACTCTCGGTACCGCCGTCGGTCGCCCTCCAGCACGGCGGCCTCATCCCGAGCTTCTCCTGCAGGAGCAGGAGTAGGAGGCGGTGCAGGCTGCTGCTGCTGAGCGGGGCGGCCTGGCTCCGCCGCGGGTTGGCCTTGCTGCTGGGGTGGTTGGGGGCGTCCAGGTCCCGGTGCAGGCTGCTGCTGTTGGGGGCGGATCGGCGCCGGTGTAGGCGCAGGCCGGGGCTGCTGCAGTTGAGGGCGCATCGGCGCCGGTGCAGGCGCAGGCCGGGTCTGCTGCAGTTGCGGCCGGATCGGCGCCGGTGCAGGCGCAGGCTGCTGGGGACCTGCTGTCCGGAGGACGAGAACTCGGCCCCCCTGCGGCCGGATCGCAGCCTGTGCCGGCGGACGCAGACCCGTCGCAGCTGTCCGCAGCAGCAGCACCCGCCCCCCTGCCGGAGGTGCCTTGCCGGCCTTGCTCGGCAGCGCGCACCCTTGCCTGCTGTAGGTCGGGGCGGGGCGCTTGTCGGCGGTGAGGCTGGTGCCCGGAGCACCCACCACCCGGATGCCGTCGCTGCGTGCCGGGGGAGGGGTGGGAAGTCGAGCCGCGGGCCGCGGCTCCACGATCGCGATGCCGCCCTGCTCCGGCTCCGCGGCGGCATAGCCCGCAGGCCCCTGCGTGCCGTCCTCCAGGAGGACCGGCAGCTCCATGGCCGCGGCGAACTGCTGTGCATCGACCTGGTAACAATCAAGTTCCTTTATTAACAAAGACTGTGCCGTTAGGACCTGTTTGTAAATGACGACACGCTTTTCTTGTGGGGGAGACAACATTAGACCAAAAAGCGTTACGTCATTTGTGGACGGTCCCTCGCTGCACACGGGCCATCCCCGGAGTGCGGCGCTGGCCCGTGCCCTTCCCCCGGACCCTCAGCTGCTACTCACCCCTGCCTGGATACAAACTTGTTATGGTTGGATATGTTTGTTTGGTATTCTAAGTCAAGGAATAATTTAGATAAGTAGCTGTGATAAGTCAAGGAATAATTTAGATATTCTAAGTTACATGGAGTTGACCTGGATTCAGTGCTTCGGCACAAAGTTGGATTAGAAGGACTGGTCCATACATGCTCCTTGTGATGCACATTTGCAGCGGAATGGTTACGATTTTGATCTATTTCCGTGCATGTGGTTGTACAGTGCGTGCACAACTGTCTTGTGACCTTCAAGTCAAAATATCGAATGTTACATGGTGTGTTTCTCATGAGATTGTTCGCAATGGCCAGCCCATAAGGAAAGTAACTATGTGAGAGTGACGGCTTCGTGTTGACATTATGAGCATTCTATGAGCAGCCCCGTGCATCCCCCCCCCCCCCCTGCCTGACTACGAGCCTACACTGCAAAGTCCTTACGGATGATTTTGCGCAGCCGTAGTACGGATGTCGGTAGGGATGAATTTGTCCATAAAACAGATGCTTCTAATTTGTACTACGGATGTTTGCGTATCGGTATCATACAATTAAAACGTCCGTATGTTACAAATGAGAAAACATCCGTAATGCATACCAAAAGCATCCGTATTACAGACAAACCCATTCGTAACGACATCCGTACTACGGCTGCACAAATTCATCCGTAATACGGCCACATTTTGTTTGTAAGGACTTTAGAGTGTAACCTACCCAAGCCTAACCTCCCCGAGCCCACCCGAGTCAAATAGACAGAACTTTTTTTTTTTAGCCGAGTCGGGTAAGAAGGGCTTTGCTATCGCTCAGCCAAATATTTTGCTCGAGATTTCCAAACAGCTTGTGCTGCAAATTTTAAATTTCAAGTTTTTGCAAGTATTTACGAAAATTTCCAAATTTCCAGCACATTAATCGGGGTTTTGTAAGTTTTGTTTTCAAGTAAGGTAATATCATAATTTATTAGAATTTCCGTTTTGGACATAATCCAAAATTGGTTGGAAAACCACAAATAGTTCGTGCTGCAAATTTTCCTATCATTTTGTTGGAATTTTTTAAAGGGTATGAGAGAGTGTGGTTCTGAAAGCACTGCGGGGAAGGACGCGCCTCTTACAAGCGTGTGGGAGGTTTGACGGAATGCACAAGTTTAAATGATGTTCAGAAGCTACGCCATTTTATTATCGCTCTCAGGCCTTGACGTGCTGCTTGAGGAAGGACTGGACCTCGGGGTCGTTGACGCTGGTGTAGATGGCCACGCCCTGCATGCTGCACACGGTTCCGCCGTGCAGGACGCCGACGAGCTTGGCGGGGTCGCCGTACTGGGCCGGAAGCCAGGCGGGGCTGCCGGAGTCTCCCTGAGCGAGCATGAATTCAGACGCGTGAAACGAGATGGCGAGTGTCGCAAACCACGGCCTCCTCGGGGGACGCGCTGGGCGGGCACTCACGTCGCAGGGGAGGCCGGTGCGGGGCTGCAGGCAGATGTAGCTGTCGATGTTCATGATCCTGGACATGACGGACCTGCAGAGGCGGTCAGGCACCTTGCTGACCTTGACGGTGGTCAGCGTGGGCGCGAAGTCGTCAGAGCCTTGCTGTTGACGGGGAGGGGAGTTTGCGGTCAATGCCTGTCTGCATGCATCGGTATACCTTTGCCGAAGTATAACGCTGTACAATTTGCAGTACGGTTGGGCAACCCAAAAGAGTCTATAACTGAAGCTCAAAGACGTGTACGTGCTACAAGATCTGAACGCTTACTTAGGAGCGGAGCTGATGCGCAAAACGATTAAGATGAGTGAAAGCGTTCCTCCGAACAAAACGGCTTTGTTGTGCAGTGCCACGCGCATTCATGTACTTCCCAGCGCGACCGACGTTGCCTTGCCGTACAACGCGGTGCCACCGCGAACACTCCAGAAATGGTTGGCAAACCAAATGTCCCAGTGCCCAAAGCATTCACATGCAGCGAGTAGCTCCTACCGCGAGGACGCCCCAGCCGCCGGCGTGCAGGGTCTCCATGTCCACGGGCATCTCGTCCTCAGCCACGAGCCCGATGGCCTGGGCGTTGTCGCCGAGCTTCAGAGGCTCGGCCAGGTTGATGATCGCCACGTCGTGGGTGGCGCGCTTGTCGCCGTCCTTGTAGAGCGGGTGGATGACGACAGACTCGGCGGCCACGACCTGCCCGCCCTCCTGCTTGTTGGTGGCGCCCGCCCGGACGCGCAGCATCTGCTGGGGGTTCTCGATCCACCTGCCGTCGGCAAAACACTAACTATGTCTTCCGTCTTGTAACGAGCTCAACACATTACATCGACAAAAACACAATGCAGCCAAATTGTCGCTTGTGCTTGGGTGTCTACAAAGTCGCTCCTAATGTCGAACAGATAAACATTGTAGCAATACTAAGGGGGACCGACTATTTCAAGTAGCGTCAGCCGGATTACCGCGGGTTACCTCGGAATACCTTTTCTTTAGACGTAGAAAACCCTTAAATTACTATTTCTCGGATTACTTGGCAGTATACACTCCAAACTCCTTACGGACGAATCGTCCGTAGATTAAAAAGGAATTTGTGCCACCGCAAATTACGGACGATTTTGTCCGTAACACTGATAACATCTTTGTACCTTACGGTTAGGCAGTAAAAATATGTCTGTATTACGGACGAACTTGTCTGTAATACAGACGAATTTCTGACCGTATTACGGTGGCACAAGATCTTCCGTATTGCGGACAATTTCTCCGTAAGGACTTCAGTGTGTAGTAGAGATTGGTCCGGTGACACGTATTTTTACGATTGAAATCGCTAACCTGAGCCTGTCCCGACAAACGGGGCGCACCACACACCACGGCCTACCCTAACAAATTTACCAATTCTTGTAAAGCGGAAACGCGATAAAACTGTGACCACCGCAATAAAAAAAAAACTCCTTCTTGAATTCCGAAACACTTTGTTTTCCAAATTTTCATATTGCTTTTTTTTAAATATCCAAATTGCACCCTGTGTGCTCTGTACGTTTTGAAGCGGTTCGTCTTCCCACTGAAAGACTGAGATAATTACCACTTTCCGAAGCAGTGACCGGCCGTCAGGATCTGGTTGGCGTTGAGGATGGATCCGGCACAGGTCATCATGTCGGACCACGAGCCCTCCAAACCCATCCTGTACTCGATTTGCACCTGGTGGGAAAACGTATGGCTTGTCGATAAGGTGCAATCTTAATATTAGTGCATAGCGTAGGAACATAAAACGGCTAAGCTACCCGTGTCACTAAGGGGAAAGGGTAAAAAAGTGGATTAAATAAATTATCGGCACGGCTCTCATTTAAAATTAATGAAAAAGGAACCGACATGGGTGTCTAGAATCCTATTGTTGGGAAAACTGCTGACGAACTATGTGAAATTAGATCAAAATGTGCAGAGTGCTGGCCGCTTTACGCCTTCCATGCGGACTTGACTAGTTGAGCCACCGCGATCAGCAACAGTACTATCGGATACTTAATGCGCTAAAAAGTCTTATTTATTGATCAAGTGAGGTTGTTGCGAAGGCTTGTTCGGTACTTACCAGCCAGGGGGCAGAGCTGATGTCAGTTTCCACGCCATTCACGGCGCGGGTTGATCGGTCAGCGTGCGCCGTCCAGAAGGCGGCGACGAGAACTGAAAGTCATGAACACATAACGTTATGGTCCGGAGCTGCTTTGACGACGAATCCGTTGCTGTGTTGTGCATCTTTAAACCAGACATGGATTTCCTGCACATTGCTTTCCACAAACTCTTAAAATTGCGAATAGCTTGATAGTTAAGGTATTGACACGATTAACATGCTCTCTGTCAGATTAAAGACGCCTATAGATAATTGAAATTTCGTCTACAATACGTCTAAATGCATAGACGTCTAACAATATGCAGACATTACATCTATTTTGTGTCCTCGTGCTCTCTAAAATCCGGCTTAATTCCGAGTCAACGTGCAGTGCTAGAACTGGCTTAGGTAGCTGTTGGCCTAATGCTCGAAACTTCGTAAAGACCTGCGTCAGACGACCGCAAATGCTCCAAAATACGGCCACGTGTAAACGGGAGTGTAAACCGCTAATCTGCGTCAGAGGGCCACTGGACGATCTCGCTTGCTTTAAAATGCGGCGAAGTTTTTTTCTTAAAGCAAAATGGACTGCCTCCGTCACTCCCGGGGCCAGTGAGGTGATACCGACGGTCTACCGCGTTCCACGAGACCGGTGCCGCGGTAGGCGTCACATCATGCAATGAAGGCTCCCCACGAAATTTGCTGGCTCTGTTGACCAAGTCCCCTGCGTGTGCGACATATCTTGCCATGAACATCTAATCGTATGCGTCTAATTAGCTGCAGATATGAGAATCTAAGACGATCACAATCATGTCGATGCATCAAACAAACAACTAACTGTACACGTCTTATAGTTGGTTAGGCAAATGGATCTAAAAGCTAACTATGGACATCTAATTTCCGGCAGGAAAGCGGCGATATGACATTCTATTAGATATCTATCACATAAATCTAAAAGCCGAACTACTCTCACAAATTTCCCGTCTACAATATATTTCACTGCAAACAGACGTCTATTTTCTATGGCGAGTATTCTACGACTAGCCGTGGCAGCGCACGCAGCGGCCGGCACACGCACCTGCACAGGCGGCGGCGAGGCGGACGGTGGCCATGGTGAGTGTTGCGGCGGTGAGCACAGCTTTGGCTGGGAGACGCTGCTTCTTATACTGCTTCAACACCTGCTCAGTGTTTGCATCGCAGCCAAACGCCGCGATTGTATACACATATGCGCACACAAACTCCCTCTTTGTACGGAATCAATCCATACACCACGGCCTTCCGAGAAAAACAGCAGCTTTCTATTACGTCAATCAAGGCGGTAGCAGGCACGTGACGTGCGTGACGGCGAAGAGACTTTCTAACATCGTTACATTCTATCCTCCCCAATCCTGGCAGGGTCCGTCTCAAATTCCACCTCTGTACCCGAATGGCCAATCTCATCTGGCTTGAAAAACTTGTGCGAATTTAACGCACGAAACCACTATGGATTTCCAACATGTAACGGACAGCGACAGTCGAACGACTGTGCCGTTTAAAGCAACGGAGTACTTCACTTCCCTACAAGGAAACCACATTCAATGGAGAAGATAGTAACAGCCAAGGCTATATGACAAAAAAAAAACCCACTGTCAAACTTAGGTGCCAGTTCCACTTCACTCTACTCGCACCTCTAATTGACAGTGGGGCTTGGCCAGCTTGGCCTGCAGGGGCGGCGAGTGCGAAGGCCTCCGGCCCCCTCGAGATTTGTCCGGCGAGACGTATTCCTGTAAACGATTAAAATCGCTGACCTCAGCCCGTCCCGATTCATGAAGTGCGTCACGCAGGCGCACCACCTGTTGCGGCGCGACCAACCCGAATCTTGCATATGTCAGACAGAAAAATTCTTATAGAACAGAAATACGACAAATTTGTAATTTGTTGCCGCCATACGTTCATCTACGTCATAAAAGAAGTCAATCCTCAAAATTTGGAGTGCCTGTGTAAACGATACGAACGAACTAACAGTCGCGATCAGACAATCCCGGCTCCTCTCCGTTTCTACCGAAATAGGAACGAACAGGACACGCAATGCCTCCCGCGCTCCCGACATTCCCTACTTGTATAATCATTATTAATGGTAGTAATCCCTTTTCCGAATGCATGAATACGGGAACCTAACATAACATGGCGGAGCAACGCCGGCAGAAGTGAGTTCTGTGGTCTCAATTACCGGACACAGTTATTGTCGTCATGCACGTGGCGTTTCGTTGGCACAACGAAAAATTTTGTCCGGGCAAACAAATCTGACCGAAAATTTGACAACATGTGTGACGAAAAAATCTTGAACAAAATTTAAGAGTGAATTTTTTGTACAGTGACGAAAAATATTTTTACAGTGTACCGCATACCGCTCGAGAAATTCGCTCGATTGGTCATCGCCGAACGAGGGGTCCGGCCCAGCTCCCGTCCGCCGCCTGTCGCTTCCGGTTCGGCAGCTGCTAAGCCTGCTGGCCGAGACACGCGGAGAGCCGAGGCGCTCAGTCCGAGCGGACGGCGCGCGACTGCCAACACAACAAGCGTGACAGAAAACTTCGAAAATCTCCCCTGTCTTACGTTTCTGGCCCCAGGTGCCCTACTTGAAACAATTTAGCTCCGCGTCCTCCATCCACACTTCAGGTTTGTCCACATTTGACGGGCACACCCTGCGGGAGGCGGCCGCGACCAGCGGGAGGGAACTCTACAGGCCGCTCGCGCGGTGCGGTGAGTGCGAGAAAGACAAGTGCTGCAAAAGCAGGCGGGCCCTCTGGATGCGAAAAATTTGACTGTCGCTCGGGGTGCGCTCCAGGTGGCCGTGAGTAGCACCTGCCTGGCGCATATCCGGCTGCATTGACCTCTCCCCAGCACAGTGCCCATGGCGCAGTGGATAACGTGCCCGTTCCCGGGCGGAAGGGTCGGTGGTTTTCGGATGATGAAATAAGATTTAAGGACGGTCCGTGAATGTATCTTACTGACGGGCCGTTAGCAGCGGGCATCTCGAAAAACCCTGGGAGATAGGCAATCCCGCTGCGCTCTGAGAACCAGGCTAGGAGTTCAACCCCGCTGGCCGCGACTGCAGGACGGTTTCCGCGACGAAGACGATGGTGGCGGCGGCCAGCCCCACGGCCAGAACGACCATCGCACCGCTGACTTGGCCCACACCGAGGGCCACGGGGTCCTCGTGCGGGCTCCACAGCGTCGCCCGCCGGGCGTTGTCCTTGCCCAGGTACTGCAGGCCTGCCGCGTGCACACGGCCGAGGACGTCGCGCAGCGGCTCTTCGAAGGGCGACCCCTTCTTGGCGTGGAACACGCTCAGCAAGCCCCTGTGCCCCGGGACGCGGAACACGTGCACCAGCGCCTTCACGAACGGGTACTGCTCGAGGGAGAACCACGTCGTCTCGTACAGCACGACGGCCACGTCGCGGCGGCGGGCGACGCGCCTGATGACGCTGGCCACCAGGGCGTCGCCCCGGAACTGCCTCCTGGGGCCGAGGCGGTCCGCCCACGGCAGGGCGTCCGCGGCAAGGGAGTTGGGGAACACGACGGTGAGGTTGCTCTCCACGAGCTGCTCCACGCTGTCGATGTCCGCCGGCCCCGGCCTGACCGTGATGCTGCCCAGCAGCTCGCCCTGGTACGCGGCCACCACCACCACGCACACCAGGAGCCAGCTGCCCAGCAGCGAGCGCCACGCGCCGCACGGCAGCCTGCCTCCGGACGGCCCCAGCGCCAGCAGCGGCAGCACCACCTGCCGGGCACAAAGAGGCCGTGACTCGGGCGTGGATTAGCGGCGGCAGCTCAGAATTAGCTGTTCCAGCTACCGCACTAGCTTATTTTGTCATAGCCGACATTTTCATCTTAGCTTGAAGGTTTCCTCCTACAGCTGCGTCGTAGATACGACAGCCTACAGTCAGCTGATAAAACGGACACCTGGTGAATCGGTCCTAGGTCACGCGTAGGCTGATACGGCTCGCTGTCTCAGCTGACAATAAGCTACTTCAGCTAAAGTCTAGGCTTTGCCAGCAAATGTTACAGATGCGAAAAACTGGCCAAAGTATAAGCTACCACAGCTAAATCATGTTTTACAGTGTGCGCATGTTCATGTCAAACAAGGCAAAAACAGGTGGTGTTACATTTGAAAACACCCCAACTCTCACGGGTTTTAGCATCAGTGCCTCTATTAAAACCCATTTTTTAGTGACTTGTTTTTCACCTTTAAAGGCCTGTAACTATTCCACATCCCGTTGCTTAAAGATTTTAAGTATGGTACATCATAACCCTTCATGAACACATCGCTAACGAGAATTACTCAAAAATAGGGAAAGGGAATCCCTATTTCGCGAAACCTACACCGGCTGTTTTGCCCAGGGTGAAAGCAGAACGCTTGTGCAGGTAAATAACAAACGCCGTACTTTTAAGGCTGGTTTAAGCCTGTCAACTACAATCGGTCTGTCAGATGCTGTTCGCCAAGTAAGAGATATTTTGGCAGCATCAATTTTTGGCGAGGTCCATTGACAGCTCAGATAATAGACGTGAAAAATTGATATACTTAGGGTCGGTGCAACCAATAAAATCACGTTTTTATGACTTTGCGGCTTTATAAACGTTTTAGGACTGTAACTATTCCACATCCCGATTCTTGGGGGTTTTAAGAGCAAACATGGTGCATCATAACGCGCTTTGACACATCGCCGACGCAGCCACGAAAAAAACCGCACCCACGAAAAAAACCGCACCCACGCCAGCTGTTTTGTCGAGGGGAAAAATAGAACACTTGTGCAGCCAAGAAACAACAGCGCACTTCTGACGCTAGCGTAACCTGTCACTGAAATCCGTCCTTCAAATTTTATTCGTGATGTAAGAGATGTTTGGGCACCCTAAAATTTTGTCCAGTCCTTCTTCTGGCGGCTATGACAATAGACGTGCAAAATTGTGGTTTTCTTGCCTACTTGTTCGGTGTGCTTGCATTGGCTGGGCTGGCCTTCTACGCGCGCGTTTTTGTTGTAGTGAAATGCCCTGCCCAGACGGTCCTACGTAAGGCCAACCCCCTGGTACGCCTGTAGGCCGCCAGGGCAAACAAAACCCTGGCCGCATGCGCTGCGCCCAGGCCACATTCCAAAACAAATTGTAGTGAAATGGTGGAAGGAAGTCAATAATTTTCAACCATCGTTTGACAGCTTTAACTTCGTACAACTGCAGCGACAAGACGTTGTGGATGCGGAGTGTGGATCAAAGTGCAAAGGGACGGAACCGAGAAGGAAACTGTGGTGGTGCGGATGCAAGGTCGTGGGAAACTGGGAGGCAGGCGGAAGTCAACATTAAGTACCTGGACCCGGACATCGCCGAGCGAATTAATAAAATGAGAGAAAGCCGCTGCAAAAGTGCCCCCTCCGCTCCGCGCACCCTATCAAAAGGAAGAGACGCTGCAGAGTGTTCCTGGCTCCGCTCGGGAGCAGGAAGGAGAGCTTATCGCAAGCAGAACGTAGGGGCAGCAAGTCCTTTAAAGCTTCACCTCTTCACTCAGGCGTAAAATACTGTTATCTTGTATTCGAGCACCTAGTTAGACAGCCAAATTTAGTGTCAATGCGAGAAATGAGACTACATTATTTCGAAACATCCGCTACCACCCGCGCCGCCCCGGAGACGCCAAAGGAGTTTCCCAATGAAGTCCTTCCCCCTTCTCTCCACCCACTCCCTCCCCCGATACGGGGAAGTTTTATTTTTTTAGGCACGAAGTGAAACGGAGTTGCCTTATAGTCTGACCCGATTGGACTTTTTTTTCTTTTAAGCATTGCCCTTATGGCCCTCTATACGAATTTTCTGAAACTGTGCACATGGACGCAGGATACTTTTGCAGGGCACGCTGACGTGTTTTTACACTTTGAAAAAGCTTCCAAGTGGCCGAAAAATCGATTTAAAAGTCAGCTATCTCACTTCTTCTTATGGCGAAAGAAAGGGACGCAACTATACGCGCATCTATGGTCCACAGGGCCAATTGCTGTAGATCGATAACGAGGCATCTAACAGAATTATCGGGGGTGATTGGGCAAGTACAGCAAACCTACTTTTAAAGTTATAAAATGTAACAGGAAGCGTAAAAACGCATTTGAAATTCAGCTATCTCACTCCATCCAATGGCAAAAGAAAGGGACAGAGCTACCCCTGCTCGGCTCGTCAGTTGGCTGCATCCGCTATTCCATCCTTTTCTAGACCACCACCAAATCTTCCGTCCTTTTTTTTTTTTTGTTGCGCAGCCCTTGCCGGGTACCCATTGTCGATGTGCCGAGTCGAGCCGGGGCCTGGCCGAGCCACGGCTACGAGAGTGGCGACTCAAGGCAGGCGGACCGTTTCGGTGGGACCCTACCCCTCCCCTCTACCCTAGAGTACGCACAACAAGCCGAGGGACCCGAGACTCAGAGCGAGACGTGCATTGTCGGGCCGCCGGGCCAAGCCGGGCGGGGACAACACCTTGCAGGCCAGGGCTGGGCGGCCCGCGTATGAGAATAAAACGGTGCACTGACCGTTACTGTAAAACTGTAATTTTAAAACTGCCCCGTTCCATTACAAAACTAATACATACCTTCAAATATCCTTTCATTAAAAAAAAAACAAAATTAAATAAGCTCATAAAATTTAAATAGGCGGTAACGTAACCAACCCAAACCCGTGCGAAACTCCGGGCCTACCAGTGTCTCACAGAGTGAGACAGTATCTACAAATCTACAAAATGCCTAATCATGTGCAAAACTTCGGGCCTACCAGTGTCCCACTTAGTGGGACAGTATTTTTTTTAAATGTAATGTCATCAGAAGCAAGGCCATGTTCTTCCATCATTGCTGATTTGCCAACAAAATGTTCTGGGGAGGCGTAATGCAGTAGAGAGCAGTGTTAATACTTCCCGAAAAAGAGATTCGTTTTATGGCAAGGTCCTCCATCAAACTCCGACAACGGCCGTGCCGTGCCTCTGTGCCCGGCGCGCGAGAGTAAGCACATCGTCCATCTCCGTCCTCGCACTTCCTCCGCCGCACTAGCTATGACTACTCCTGGACTGAATTTGAGGCTTGGGTAAGTTAGGCTCAAGCAGAAAGAGCAGGTTAGGACGGGTTTGGCGGCATCGAAAGCGGAAAAAATACTGTGATACGTTATTTGGCCGCCTGAACACGAGCCTGGCCGCGAGGAAACGCACGGCTCAGGGCCGACTGACTCGATTGTCTGTCCGTTTGCCCGCGCCATTTCTCGAGGCCCGTAGTCGTAGAAGGCAAATGTTTGGACCAGAACTCTCATGCGTCATACCGGAGTCAACCTTACCTCAAGGGTACCGCAGCTCAAGCCGTTTCTTCTATAATTTTCGCAAGTGTTCTAACACTTTAATGCGCCGATGGCCGTGAGACCAGTAATGGCCATGCGCCCGTCGTGGAGGGGCGGCTCGTTTAGGTTAGATAATCTGAGGCCTGGGTAGGTTAGGACTGGTCGAGCGGCAATGGAAACGAAAAGATAATGTAAGATACGTTCGGCAGCCACAACACGAGCGAAGTTGCGACCGAGCGTGGGACGTCCTATATACTGATTTGCCCCGCACGGTTTTGCTCGTCATATGGAGGTGTACTTCCAGATCGGAAACGGTTAGTATGAGAAATCGAATCGCAATAGGGTGTTTCACTACAAACCTATCGGAACCAGCGAAGGTGACATCCACGTCTGTATCCGGTATGAAAATTCGCGCCGGGTGCAGACAAACATTGACCGCCATGTTGGATTTCCGTGTCTACTCTGTTCGAAACGAATGCCGCCTGGGATTCTGTAGACCGACCGAAGACAACGGTAGGCACTAGCACGCACGCACTGTAATGTCTGGACCAGGGTTGTACAAGTTACATTTTAAATGTAACGCGTTACCGTTAATTTTTGAAAAATTGAACGCGTTACCACTACTCCCCTACAAAAAGCGTACGTAACGGCGTTACCGTTATGGGGAAGTTTAAATAGAAATGGTTTGGCAAGCCTCGAAATTCTTTTTCTTTCTAAAAATTACATTTAGACTTAAAACCAAAATATGCAATTGAACAAGCAAACTAGCAATTGGTAAGACAAGTGATTTCGCGCGCGAACTGCGAACCGACTGGCGTCTCGCTCCCGCTAGCGTCCAGGCAGCAAGCTAGCCAGCAAACCAATGAGCTCAGCGCAGCGCGTCTGCCGCCGAAGCAGCGGCCGAGCCGAGTGGCCGAGCCGAGCCTGCGCCGGGCAGCCGCACAACTGCAACACAAGCTTCCTGGCCGAAAGCGCCAGAAGGGAAAACGGCTCGGTCGCCGTGACGACGAGTCTCTGTGCCTCCTCGAATTGCCCGAGCCCGTGGTAGAGTGGGTCGTGGAAGACGACCACTTCGATTTGGAGGAGCCCCAGGAAGTTGCCACTGGCTGCGAGGACTTCCCGGTGGTGGATGTCTTCCGGATTGGCTTGGAAACCCGTGGACTGAAGACCTCTCTTAATTAGTGACCAAATTTTATGGTAAATGGAAAATTTTTATTTATTTAGGCATTAAACAAACATTTAAATGTTGAACCAGTTAAGTGTGTCATTTTAGCACCTTTCCAAACAAGGTAGGCGTACGCCAGAGACCGCGTCTTGGCGTAATGGGCGTAATGTGCCCGAAAATGGGTGACGTCACATGTGCACGCCGCCTTACGGTAACGCCGTTATATCGTTAGTGTATCGTGTACAACCCTGGTCTGGGCAGAGGACTTGCAATTTCTCGCGACCCTCCATCTTTGTATCTGAATGGTATTAACGTGCTGAAAACTAAATACGGACATCCAACACGGCGGACTCACGCTGACCTACGGCCTGGATTTGTCATATCGAATACAGTTCTCGGCGTCATATTCTTTGGATCCGGTTTGGGTGCAGTGAATTACCCTATTCTCAGAAGAGATGCTGTTCGCTGTGCGATTACTTGTGGTACCCACTTCCGCTATGTATGAATTCTTGTTCCCCTTTTTCCGCTTTCGAGTATCGATGGTATAGTCTGTTCCGAACAACCAGTCCTACCCTACCCTTACTTGACTAAGCCCAATCTACCCTAGCGTTAGCCGCTAGAGTCACTGATCTGCCCCTCCACGCCTGCCGTACACCTACCCCGGCCTCACCACTGTATTTTGGAATTTAAGACTTCTTGCGAAAATTGATGAAGAAACTGCATAAGCTGCGGTGCCCCTCAGGGGCGGTTGACTTCGGTAGGATTTCAGAAACGAGGTGGTCCAAATTTGAGCTTTCTACGACTAACCATTCTCGAGGAATCGTGGTCCAGTGGACAGTGGTCCAGACTGCCTCTTAAGTCGGAAATAAATGGAAATTTAAATTTGTCTTCTTGAATAAACTTATTTCAACCTTTTAAGCTAAAAACCAAGTAACCAGGGGTTTTATTTGTAACTTTGAACGTTTTTCTATCCGCCCCAGTGCTGTTTTATTTTTAAGACGTTCGTGTTTGTCATGTAAATCATTGGCTGAGCGATAGCGAAGCCTTAACCCGACTATGTCAAAAATGTTTTGTATGTCTGCCTGTTCGTTTGTCTGTCCGCGCGATTTCTCGAGAACGGTTAGACGCAGAAAGCTCAAATACATAATTTCGTGCTGACTGCAGACTTCACTGAATCCGGTGAAAAAACGAAAAGAACAAGAAGCGCAGACCCACTGCGCATGCACGGCCGTCAAAACAATCCTGCTGCACATGCGCAGTGCGCGGGCCCCTGTTCCTCCTTCCATCTTCTCATCGGATTGAGGGACTTTAGCAGTCACAACTAAATAGTCTATTTGGATCACAACTTTCTTGCGTCCTACCGGAGTCAACATGACCTTAGGGGCACCGCAGCCCAAGCGGTTTTTTACATAACTATCACAAGTGGTCTAAAATTTAAAATCCGCCGGTTGGGTAAGGTCAGTACGCGCCGTGCGCCCGTCAGGGAGGGGCGGATCAGTGACTTGAGTGGGTTCCGCTCGGGTAGGTTAGTGGAGGCCTGGGTAGGTTAAGCTCAGGCGGGTAACAGGCGCCGCCGTTTTCTTTTGAGTGATGTCACTGCTCAACGTCTTTTTTACACCATGAATGTGTATATTCACGGTATTTGCCGTCTGTAATGCATTCGTTTCATTTGCAGTGATTTGCAGTAGATTTGTGTCGGCTAACCTACTTCTTCCACTGAGATGGTTTTTAAGGAAAGGGTGAAAGGTAGGAGGTCCCAAAAATGTATCGGGGCTCGATGTCCAGGGAAGAAGAGAAATCGGCCTTCGTGCCCGGCACTCAATGATTACGAGGCAAGTGTTGATTCCACTTAAGTAAATGTTTGACCATGCCTTTCCAAAGTTATCCTTCATTCTGTGTGACACCAGACGACTTCTGTCCCTCCTTCACCTGTTGGCTGTGGAAGCACGCCAGGTAAAGGAGAAGCTGCTGAAGGCCTGCTCATGCTGTCAAATGTTAGTGTAATATTGTGAATTATAAATACGGCGAGAGCCTGAATCATTTAATTACCTATCACTCTTTGATTAGGAAGAAAATTGTCCGAAGAATTCACCTTTTGCCAGGAAAATAAGATGTCAGCAAAGACGTGGAGGTGAGTAACACCTTCATGCATAAGAATGAATGTTCACAGTCGGTTCTATTTGTAAAATGAAAGGTTCAAATTCATTAAAATACTCTGTTATATCTCTGTATACATTTTTAATTCACCATCTGGGAAGTGGATTGCGACGAGGGAACTGTCACCACTGGTGCTTCAGTCTCCATCTGTGGAAAGGTTGGGCTCGTTCGAAGTGAACAGCAGTCGAAGGTGTGTTCAAAAACTATCAAATTTGAGAATTTAAAATTTTATAATGCAATCATATTTTCCTGGTAAATTAGACAAGGTAGGCGTACGCCAGACCGCGTCGTGGCGTAACAGGCTTTGCACATCGCGAATCACCGTTCCGCCACTCCACGCGTGACGCACGCCTACATCGTCCTGCCGGCGGCTGTTTTTTGACGAGCAGGACCCTGCGGGGCCAGTCAGTTGAACGCCCTGCGGGCGTCACTTCGCAACCGCGCTCATGTTCTCACTTCCGAAAGGTAGGCAGTCGCGCGGTTAGCGAGTCCAGCCGGCGGGCGGCTGGTCAGGGTTCAACTCTTTGCCGGTCCGTGCATTTTTTCTGTCGGCTCAGCTTAGACGACGGTGTGTAAAGTATAAGGGGCGCGCAGGAAACGTCATCGCGGCTCTGTGGCCGCGTGGGTATAGTGGATGGGCAGTGACTGGAAGGTCGGGGGTTCGAATCTTACCGATTCCTTTAAATTTTTCTTGTGTCTGCGCTTGGAAGACAGAGGGTAAAATATACTTCCGAACGTGGCGTCGGCATGGCTATCTGAACGGCCGTGCGCGCTGCGTCACTGAGAGATGTAAGCGTTGGGTTTCAACTTGAAGATTTCCGCAGCACGGTCGGGCTTACCCCCGTTCCCGGGTCCGAGGTTCTCTCGGTCGCCCGGGGTTTCCGGCGGGGGGGCTCTGTGTCTACCAAGGAAACTTGGTTCGGAGACTCGGGTGTATGCTACGGGGGTACCTAGGGTTCGGTACCTTCGTTTTCACTCCCTGTGAATCTGGCAGACGAGGACACGCCGTCGCGACTAGGGTTCGTCGTGAAGTACAGCAGCTTCGGCTGTGTACGATATAGGAAAGCCTACCTCCCCCCCCCCCCCCCCCAATCCGCTCGGGAGTGGCCGCAGTGCCACAGACCAACCAGCCAGTCGAAGGGAGTTGATTCCGGAAATCTGGCTGGCGGAGGGGGCTACATTGACCGTTGCGGAAGCGTGCCCCTGAAAAAGGCCGCTGCGTTGTGCCGGTGTCTTTGCGGCGGTCAATACCTGGTACACCGGTTCCCATTCGAACACCGAAGTTAAGCAGGAGGGTTCCAGGCGGAGGCCTGGGACGAGGTAGTGCCCACCCATTTTTGCATTTTTTAAGAGGGAACGATACACCCGGCCGCGGAGCCTCGTCGGCCGCTCCGCGCGGCGCTCGGAGAGGTGTTTCTGTGCCACTTTACAACAGCGCTACTCGTTTCGTATGGGACGAATCGATCTGAAATTTTGTGTCCGAGTAGATAAAGCTTCAATCTACCCAGTGCCAATTTTCTCCCATCTGGGAAATTCCTCAGTTTTCCGGAAAACTCGTCCAAGTTTGCCTTAGGATTTCTCGGCTCTCAGGAGGAATATTAAAAATCGGGGCGAGTACTGCCCTCGGCACACTCTTTGTCTGTCCGCCGCTGTGCTCAGTTTCTCGAAATATTGAACGGTAGGCTTGTCATTTGATTTCTAGCTGAACATGTCGCGGTCTTCCCGGAGCGTGTTTTGGAGCCTGCTGGGCCGTGTCGAGCCGCGCCAGCTGGAAGGCCTGGTCCCCCCCCTCACCGCGCCACCCCGCACTTGCCTAGCCCCCCCCCCCCCCCCCTCTCTTCCTCGCCCCCGCACCGAAGGGTCCCCCGCCGGCCCGGGCCAGCCCCAAGCTGCGGATCTGAATGGCAGCCCGTGCCGGCTACCTGCACTGTGCACAACTGCCGAGCCCGAAAAGGTCCGTCTCTTGTCTCCGTCGCCTGCAGAGCTGGGCATATGAGTGCGAGAGAGAAACGAGATGAACAGCTTTCGAAAACACTCACGACTGCGGCCCGGACAAGGCGGCACTTGCCGTCTAGCTGGTCTGGCTCAGACTAGCGCTCGGTATCTCCCGAAAAAGTCAAAGTCGATTTTCAGGTGAAAATTGACCTATTTTGACACCGGTACATAAAGGCGTTTCACGCCGTGCTCGTCATTTTGGTATAGTTCAAAAAATAAATATTTTTGGTGCCTATGATCCGCTCTATCGCGGAGCAGGGCAACACAGTACAGTTTTAAAAAATCAAAAAGATTTTATTTTTGTTCGTCTCGTAAGATCGGAATGAGCGTTAGACGAGACTCAGACACGGCGATAAAATGGGAAGGAGAAAGGTGCTAGAACGACTTCGGTGGCCCGGTATCGAACCTCTGTCACGCCAATCGAGAGTCTGGTGCACAGCCCACCAGACCACGGCGCGCGTCCGACGGGGAGCGGCACGACATCCTAGTCAACGCTCCAGCGTCAGGCTGCCCTGCATCGGATACAATAGCAGCGTACAGCGGATCCCCCACCCCTCCTCTAAAGCCCCCCCCCCCTCCCACAGGCACCAAAAGTATTTATTTTTTAAACTATACCAAAATGACGAGCACGGCGTGAAACGCCTTTATGTACCGGTGTCAAAATAGGTCAATTTTCACCTGAAAATCGACTTTGACTTTTTCGGGAGATACCGAGCGCTAGTCTGAGCCAGACCAGCTAGACGGCAAGTGCCGCCTTGTCCGGGCCGCAGTCGTGAGTGTTTTCGAAAGCTGTTCATCTCGTTTCTCTCTCGCACTCATATGCCCAGCTCTGCAGGCGACGGAGACAAGAGACGGACCTTTTCGGGCTCGGCAGTTGTGCACAGTGCAGGTAGCCGGCACGGGCTGCCATTCAGATCCGCAGCTTGGGGCTGGCCCGGGCCGGCGGGGGACCCTTCGGTGCGGGGGCGAGGAAGACAGGGGGGGTCCTAGGCAAGTGCGGGGTGGCGCGGTGAGGGGGGGACCAGGCCTTCCAGCTGGCGCGGCTCGACACGGCCCAGCAGGCTCCAAAACACGCTCCGGGAAGACCGCGACATGTTCAGCTAGAAATCAAATGACAAGCCTACCGTTCAATACAGGGTGAGTCTGGACCGGTGGTCCAAACTTCGGGAGCGTATAGCGGGCACCTAGACGAGTACTTTGATATAGGACACTTGGGGTCGGAAATGAAAATTACGAGCGCTAGAGAGAAAGGCATCCTGCGCACCGAGCGCCTGCTGGTAGGCAACCCATCCGGGACGCGGCGCAGCGCGTGGCGTGGCGCGGCGTAGTGCAGCGGCACGGCATGGCACGGCCCGGCGTTTCCCGCCACGCCGTGCCGCTGCACTACGCCGCGC
>JAPTSV010000810.1:0-12140 GCA_026979955.1 Megalurothrips usitatus | reverse complement strand
CGCACCCACGAAAAAAACCGCACCCACGCCAGCTGTTTTGTCGAGGGGAAAAATAGAACACTTGTGCAGCCAAGAAACAACAGCGCACTTCTGACGCTAGCGTAACCTGTCACTGAAATCCGTCCTTCAAATTTTATTCGTGATGTAAGAGATGTTTGGGCACCCTAAAATTTTGTCCAGTCCTTCTTCTGGCGGCTATGACAATAGACGTGCAAAATTGTGGTTTTCTTGCCTACTTGTTCGGTGTGCTTGCATTGGCTGGGCTGGCCTTCTACGCGCGCGTTTTTGTTGTAGTGAAATGCCCTGCCCAGACGGTCCTACGTAAGGCCAACCCCCTGGTACGCCTGTAGGCCGCCAGGGCAAACAAAACCCTGGCCGCATGCGCTGCGCCCAGGCCACATTCCAAAACAAATTGTAGTGAAATGGTGGAAGGAAGTCAATAATTTTCAACCATCGTTTGACAGCTTTAACTTCGTACAACTGCAGCGACAAGACGTTGTGGATGCGGAGTGTGGATCAAAGTGCAAAGGGACGGAACCGAGAAGGAAACTGTGGTGGTGCGGATGCAAGGTCGTGGGAAACTGGGAGGCAGGCGGAAGTCAACATTAAGTACCTGGACCCGGACATCGCCGAGCGAATTAATAAAATGAGAGAAAGCCGCTGCAAAAGTGCCCCCTCCGCTCCGCGCACCCTATCAAAAAGAAGAGACGCTGCAGAGTGTTCCTGGCTCCGCTCGGGAGCAGGAAGGAGAGCTTATCGCAAGCAGAACGTAGGGGCAGCAAGTCCTTTAAAGCTTCACCTCTTCACTCAGGCGTAAAATACTGTTGTCTTGTATTCGAGCACCTAGTTAGACAGCCAAATTTAGTGTCAATGCGAGAAATGAGACTACATTATTTCGAAACATCCGCTACCACCCGCGCCGCCCCGGAGACGCCAAAGGAGTTTCCCAATGAAGTCCTTCCCCCTTCTCTCCACCCACTCCCTCCCCCGATACGGGGAAGTTTTATTTTTTTAGGCACGAAGTGAAACGGAGTTGCCTTATAGTCTGACCCGATTGGACTTTTTTTTCTTTTAAGCATTGCCCTTATGGCCCTCTATACGAATTTTCTGAAACTGTGCACATGGACGCAGGATACTTTTGCAGGGCACGCTGACGTGTTTTTACACTTTGAAAAAGCTTCCAAGTGGCCGAAAAATCGATTTAAAAGTCAGCTATCTCACTTCTTCTTATGGCGAAAGAAAGGGACGCAACTATACGCGCATCTATGGTCCACAGGGCCAATTGCTGTAGATCGATAACGAGGCAAAAAATCAAAAATCTGTCTAACAGAATTATCGGGGGTGATTGGGCAAGTACAGCAAACCTACTTTTAAAGTTATAAAATGTAACAGGAAGCGTAAAAACGCATTTGAAATTCAGCTATCTCACTCCATCCAATGGCAAAAGAAAGGGACAGAGCTACCCCTGCTCGGCTCGTCAGTTGGCTGCATCCGCTATTCCATCCTTTTCTAGACCACCACCAAATCTTCCGTCCTTTTTTTTTTTTGTTGCGCAGCCCTTGCCGGGTACCCATTGTCGATGTGCCGAGTCGAGCCGGGGCCTGGCCGAGCCACGGCTACGAGAGTGGCGACTCAAGGCAGGCGGACCGTTTCGGTGGGACCCTACCCCTCCCCTCTACCCTAGAGTACGCACAACAAGCCGAGGGACCCGAGACTCAGAGCGAGACGTGCATTGTCGGGCCGCCGGGCCAAGCCGGGCGGGGACAACACCTTGCAGGCCAGGGCTGGGCGGCCCGCGTATGAGAATAAAACGGTGCACTGACCGTTACTGTAAAACTGTAATTTTAAAACTGCCCCGTTCCATTACAAAACTAATACATACCTTCAAATATCCTTTCATTTAAAAAAAAAACAAAATTAAATAAGCTCATAAAATTTAAATAGGCGGTAACGTAACCAACCCAAACCCGTGCGAAACTCCGGGCCTACCAGTGTCTCACAGAGTGAGACAGTATCTACAAATCTACAAAATGCCTAATCATGTGCAAAACTTCGGGCCTACCAGTGTCCCACTTAGTGGGACAGTATTTTTTTTAAATGTAATGTCATCAGAAGCAAGGCCATGTTCTTCCATCATTGCTGATTTGCCAACAAAATGTTCTGGGGAGGCGTAATGCAGTAGAGAGCAGTGTTAATACTTCCCGAAAAAGAGATTCGTTTTATGGCAAGGTCCTCCATCAAACTCCGACAACGGCCGTGCCGTGCCTCTGTGCCCGGCGCGCGAGAGTAAGCACATCGTCCATCTCCGTCCTCGCACTTCCTCCGCCGCACTAGCTATGACTACTCCTGGACTGAATTTGAGGCTTGGGTAAGTTAGGCTCAAGCAGAAAGAGCAGGTTAGGACGGGTTTGGCGGCATCGAAAGCGGAAAAAATACTGTGATACGTTATTTGGCCGCCTGAACACGAGCCTGGCCGCGAGGAAACGCACGGCTCAGGGCCGACTGACTCGATTGTCTGTCCGTTTGCCCGCGCCATTTCTCGAGGCCCGTAGTCGTAGAAGGCAAATGTTTGGACCAGAACTCTCATGCGTCATACCGGAGTCAACCTTACCTCAAGGGTACCGCAGCTCAAGCCGTTTCTTCTATAATTTTCGCAAGTGTTCTAACACTTTAATGCGCCGATGGCCGTGAGACCAGTAATGGCCATGCGCCCGTCGTGGAGGGGCGGCTCGTTTAGGTTAGATAATCTGAGGCCTGGGTAGGTTAGGACTGGTCGAGCGGCAATGGAAACGAAAAGATAATGTAAGATACGTTCGGCAGCCACAACACGAGCGAAGTTGCGACCGAGCGTGGGACGTCCTATATACTGATTTGCCCCGCACGGTTTTGCTCGTCATATGGAGGTGTACTTCCAGATCGGAAACGGTTAGTATGAGAAATCGAATCGCAATAGGGTGTTTCACTACAAACCTATCGGAACCAGCGAAGGTGACATCCACGTCTGTATCCGGTATGAAAATTCGCGCCGGGTGCAGACAAACATTGACCGCCATGTTGGATTTCCGTGTCTACTCTGTTCGAAACGAATGCCGCCTGGGATTCTGTAGACCGACCGAAGAAAACGGTAGGCACTAGCACGCACGCACTGTAATGTCTGGACCAGGGTTGTACAAGTTACATTTTAAATGTAACGCGTTACCGTTAATTTTTGAAAAATTGAACGCGTTACCACTACTCCCCTACAAAAAGCGTACGTAACGGCGTTACCGTTATGGGGAAGTTTAAATAGAAATGGTTTGGCAAGCCTCGAAATTCTTTTTCTTTCTAAAAATTACATTTAGACTTAAAACCAAAATATGCAATTGAACAAGCAAACTAGCAATTGGTAAGACAAGTGATTTTGCGCGCGAACTGCGAACCGACTGGCGTCTCGCTCCCGCTAGCGTCCAGGCAGCAAGCTAGCCAGCAAACCAATGAGCTCAGCGCAGCGCGTCTGCCGCCGAAGCAGCGGCCGAGCCGAGTGGCCGAGCCGAGCCTGCGCCGGGCAGCCGCACAACTGCAACACAAGCTTCCTGGCCGAAAGCGCCAGAAGGGAAAACGGCTCGGTCGCCGTGACGACGAGTCTCTGTGCCTCCTCGAATTGCCCGAGCCCGTGGTAGAGTGGGTCGTGGAAGACGACCACTTCGATTTGGAGGAGCCCCAGGAAGTTGCCACTGGCTGCGAGGACTTCCCGGTGGTGGATGTCTTCCGGATTGGCTTGGAAACCCGTGGACTGAAGACCTCTCTTTATTTAGTGACCAAATTTTATGGTAAATGGAAAATTTTTATTTATTTAGGCATTAAACAAACATTTAAATGTTGAACCAGTTAAGTGTGTCATTTTAGCACCTTTCCAAACAAGGTAGGCGTACGCCAGAGACCGCGTCTTGGCGTAATGGGCGTAATGTGCCCGAAAATGGGTGACGTCACATGTGCACGCCGCCTTACGGTAACGCCGTTATATCGTTAGTGTATCGTGTACAACCCTGGTCTGGGCAGAGGACTTGCAATTTCTCGCGACCCTCCATCTTTGTATCTGAATGGTATTAACGTGCTGAAAACTAAATACGGACATTCAACACGGCGGACTCACGCTGACCTACGGCCTGGATTTGTCATATCGAATACAGTTCTCGGCGTCATATTCTTTGGATCCGGTTTGGGTGCAGTGAATTACCCTATTCTCAGAAGAGATGCTGTTCGCTGTGCGATTACTTGTGGTACCCACTTCCGCTATGTATGAATTCTTGTTCCCCTTTTTCCGCTTTCGAGTATCGATGGTATAGTCTGTTCCGAACAACCAGTCCTACCCTACCCTTACTTGACTAAGCCCAATCTACCCTAGCGTTAGCCGCTAGAGTCACTGATCTGCCCCTCCACGCCTGCCGTACACCTACCCCGGCCTCACCACTGTATTTTGGAATTTAAGACTTCTTGCGAAAATTGATGAAGAAACTGCATAAGCTGCGGTGCCCCTCAGGGGCGGTTGACTTCGGTAGGATTTCAGAAACGAGGTGGTCCAAATTTGAGCTTTCTACGACTAACCATTCTCGAGGAATCGTGGTCCAGTGGACAGTGGTCCAGACTGCCTCGTAAGTCGGAAATAAATGGAAATTTAAATTTGTCTTCTTGAATAAACTTATTTCAACCTTTTAAGCTAAAAACCAAGTAACCAGGGGTTTTATTTTTAACTTTGAACGTTTTTCTATCCGCCCCAGTGCTGTTTTATTTTTAAGACGTTCGTGTTTGTCATGTAAATCATTGGCTGAGCGATAGCGAAGCCTTAACCCGACTATGTCAATAATGTTTTGTATGTCTGCCTGTTCGTTTGTCTGTCCGCGCGATTTCTCGAGAACGGTTAGACGCAGAAAGCTCAAATACATAATTTCGTGCTGACTGCAGACTTCACTGAATCCGGTGAAAAAACGAAAAGAACAAGAAGCGCAGACCCACTGCGCATGCACGGCCGTCAAAACAATCCTGCTGCACATGCGCAGTGCGCGGGCCCCTGTTCCTCCTTCCATCTTCTCATCGGATTGAGGGACTTTAGCAGTCACAACTAAATAGTCTATTTGGATCACAACTTTCTTGCGTCCTACCGGAGTCAACATGACCTTAGGGGCACCGCAGCCCAAGCGGTTTTTTACATAACTATCACAAGTGGTCTAAAATTTAAAATCCGCCGGTTGGGTAAGGTCAGTACGCGCCGTGCGCCCGTCAGGGAGGGGCGGATCAGTGACTTGAGTGGGTTCCGCTCGGGTAGGTTAGTGGAGGCCTGGGTAGGTTAAGCTCAGGCGGGTAACAGGCGCCGCCGTTTTCTTTTGAGTGATGTCACTGCTCAACGTCTTTTTTACACCATGAATGTGTATATTCACGGTATTTGCCGTCTGTAATGCATTCGTTTCATTTGCAGTGATTTGCAGTAGATTTGTGTCGGCTAACCTACTTCTTCCACTGAGATGGTTTTTAAGGAAAGGGTGAAAGGTAGGAGGTCCCAAAAATGTATCGGGGCTCGATGTCCAGGGAAGAAGAGAAATCGGCCTTCGTGCCCGGCACTCAATGATTACGAGGCAAGTGTTGATTCCACTTAAGTAAATGTTTGACCATGCCTTTCCAAAGTTATCCTTCATTCTGTGTGACACCAGACGACTTCTGTCCCTCCTTCACCTGTTGGCTGTGGAAGCACGCCAGGTAAAGGAGAAGCTGCTGAAGGCCTGCTCATGCTGTCAAATGTTAGTGTAATATTGTGAATTATAAATACGGCGAGAGCCTGAATCATTTAATTACCTATCACTCTTTGATTAGGAAGAAAATTGTCCGAAGAATTCACCTTTTGCCAGGAAAATAAGATGTCAGCAAAGACGTGGAGGTGAGTAACACCTTCATGCATAAGAATGAATGTTCACAGTCGGTTCTATTTGTAAAATGAAAGGTTCAAATTCATTAAAATACTCTGTTATATCTCTGTATACATTTTTAATTCACCATCTGGGAAGTGGATTGCGACGAGGGAACTGTCACCACTGGTGCTTCAGTCTCCATCTGTGGAAAGGTTGGGCTCGTTCGAAGTGAACAGCAGTCGAAGGTGTGTTCAAAAACTATCAAATTTGAGAATTTAAAATTTTATAATGCAATCATATTTTCCTGGTAAATTAGACAAGGTAGGCGTACGCCAGACCGCGTCTTGGCGTAACAGGCTTTGCACATCGCGAATCACCGTTCCGCCACTCCACGCGTGACGCACGCCTACATCGTCCTGCCGGCGGCTGTTTTTTGACGAGCAGGACCCTGCGGGGCCAGTCAGTTGAACGCCCTGCGGGCGTCACTTCGCAACCGCGCTCATGTTCTCACTTCCGAAAGGTAGGCAGTCGCGCGGTTAGCGAGTCCAGCCGGCGGGCGGCTGGTCAGGGTTCAACTCTTTGCCGGTCCGTGCATTTTTTCTGTCGGCTCAGCTTAGACGACGGTGTGTAAAGTATAAGGGGCGCGCAGGAAACGTCATCGCGGCTCTGTGGCCGCGTGGGTATAGTGGATGGGCAGTGACTGGAAGGTCGGGGGTTCGAATCTTACCGATTCCTTTAAATTTTTCTTGTGTCTGCGCTTGGAAGACAGAGGGTAAAATATACTTCCGAACGTGGCGTCGGCATGGCTATCTGAACGGCCGTGCGCGCTGCGTCACTGAGAGATGTAAGCGTTGGGTTTCAACTTGAAGATTTCCGCAGCACGGTCGGGCTTACCCCCGTTCCCGGGTCCGAGGTTCTCTCGGTCGCCCGGGGTTTCCGGCGGGGGGGCTCTGTGTCTACCAAGGAAACTTGGTTCGGAGACTCGGGTGTATGCTACGGGGGTACCTAGGGTTCGGTACCTTCGTTTTCACTCCCTGTGAATCTGGCAGACGAGGACACGCCGTCGCGACTAGGGTTCGTCGTGAAGTACAGCAGCTTCGGCTGTGTACGATATAGGAAAGCCTACCTCCCCCCCCCCCCCCCCCAATCCGCTCGGGAGTGGCCGCAGTGCCACAGACCAACCAGCCAGTCGAAGGGAGTTGATTCCGGAAATCTGGCTGGCGGAGGGGGCTACATTGACCGTTGCGGAAGCGTGCCCCTGAAAAAGGCCGCTGCGTTGTGCCGGTGTCTTTGCGGCGGTCAATACCTGGTACACCGGTTCCCATTCGAACACCGAAGTTAAGCAGGAGGGTTCCAGGCGGAGGCCTGGGACGAGGTAGTGCCCACCCATTTTTGCATTTTTTAAGAGGGAACGATACACCCGGCCGCGGAGCCTCGTCGGCCGCTCCGCGCGGCGCTCGGAGAGGTGTTTCTGTGCCACTTTACAACAGCGCTACTCGTTTCGTATGGGACGAATCGATCTGAAATTTTGTGTCCGAGTAGATAAAGCTTCAATCTACCCAGTGCCAATTTTCTCCCATCTGGGAAATTCCTCAGTTTTCCGGAAAACTCGTCCAAGTTTGCCTTAGGATTTCTCGGCTCTCAGGAGGAATATTAAAAATCGGGGCGAGTACTGCCCTCGGCACACTCTTTGTCTGTCCGCCGCTGTGCTCAGTTTCTCGAAATATTGAACGGTAGGCTTGTCATTTGATTTCTAGCTGAACATGTCGCGGTCTTCCCGGAGCGTGTTTTGGAGCCTGCTGGGCCGTGTCGAGCCGCGCCAGCTGGAAGGCCTGGTCCCCCCCCTCACCGCGCCACCCCGCACTTGCCTAGCCCCCCCCCCCCCCCCCTCTCTTCCTCGCCCCCGCACCGAAGGGTCCCCCGCCGGCCCGGGCCAGCCCCAAGCTGCGGATCTGAATGGCAGCCCGTGCCGGCTACCTGCACTGTGCACAACTGCCGAGCCCGAAAAGGTCCGTCTCTTGTCTCCGTCGCCTGCAGAGCTGGGCATATGAGTGCGAGAGAGAAACGAGATGAACAGCTTTCGAAAACACTCACGACTGCGGCCCGGACAAGGCGGCACTTGCCGTCTAGCTGGTCTGGCTCAGACTAGCGCTCGGTATCTCCCGAAAAAGTCAAAGTCGATTTTCAGGTGAAAATTGACCTATTTTGACACCGGTACATAAAGGCGTTTCACGCCGTGCTCGTCATTTTGGTATAGTTCAAAAAATAAATATTTTTGGTGCCTATGATCCGCTCTATCGCGGAGCAGGGCAACACAGTACAGTTTTAAAAAATCAAAAAGATTTTATTTTTGTTCGTCTCGTAAGATCGGAATGAGCGTTAGACGAGACTCAGACACGGCGATAAAATGGGAAGGAGAAAGGTGCTAGAACGACTTCGGTGGCCCGGTATCGAACCTCTGTCACGCCAATCGAGAGTCTGGTGCACAGCCCACCAGACCACGGCGCGCGTCCGACGGGGAGCGGCACGACATCCTAGTCAACGCTCCAGCGTCAGGCTGCCCTGCATCGGATACAATAGCAGCGTACAGCGGATCCCCCACCCCTCCTCTAAAGCCCCCCCCCCCTCCCACAGGCACCAAAAGTATTTATTTTTTAAACTATACCAAAATGACGAGCACGGCGTGAAACGCCTTTATGTACCGGTGTCAAAATAGGTCAATTTTCACCTGAAAATCGACTTTGACTTTTTCGGGAGATACCGAGCGCTAGTCTGAGCCAGACCAGCTAGACGGCAAGTGCCGCCTTGTCCGGGCCGCAGTCGTGAGTGTTTTCGAAAGCTGTTCATCTCGTTTCTCTCTCGCACTCATATGCCCAGCTCTGCAGGCGACGGAGACAAGAGACGGACCTTTTCGGGCTCGGCAGTTGTGCACAGTGCAGGTAGCCGGCACGGGCTGCCATTCAGATCCGCAGCTTGGGGCTGGCCCGGGCCGGCGGGGGACCCTTCGGTGCGGGGGCGAGGAAGACAGGGGGGGTCCTAGGCAAGTGCGGGGTGGCGCGGTGAGGGGGGGACCAGGCCTTCCAGCTGGCGCGGCTCGACACGGCCCAGCAGGCTCCAAAACACGCTCCGGGAAGACCGCGACATGTTCAGCTAGAAATCAAATGACAAGCCTACCGTTCAATACAGGGTGAGTCTGGACCGGTGGTCCAAACTTCGGGAGCGTATAGCGGGCACCTAGACGAGTACTTTGATATAGGACACTTGGGGTCGGAAATGAAAATTACGAGCGCTAGAGAGAAAGGCATCCTGCGCACCGAGCGCCTGCTGGTAGGCAACCCATCCGGGACGCGGCGCAGCGCGTGGCGTGGCGCGGCGTAGTGCAGCGGCACGGCATGGCACGGCCCGGCGTTTCCCGCCACGCCGTGCCGCTGCACTACGCCGCGCCACGCCACGCGCTGCGCCGCGTCCCGGATGGGTTGCCTACCAGCAGGCGCTCGGTGCGCAGGATGCCTTTCTCTCTAGCGCTCGTAATTTTCATTTCCGACCCCAAGTGTCCTATATCAAAGTACTCGTCTAGGTGCCCGCTATACGCTCCCGAAGTTTGGACCACCGGTCCAGACTCACCCTGTATTTCGGGAAACTGAGCACAGCGGCGGACAGACAAAGAGTGTGCCGAGGGCAGTACTCGCCCCGATTTTTAATATTCCTCCTGAGAGCCGAGAAATCCTAAGGCAAACTTGGACGAGTTTTCCGGAAAACTGAGGAATTTCCCAGATGGGAGAAAATTAGCACTGGGTAGATTGAAGCTTTATCTACTCGGACACAAAATTTCAGATCGATTCGTCCCATACGAAACGAGTAGCGCTGTTGTAAAGTGGCACAGAAACACCTCTCCGAGCGCCGCGCGGAGCGGCCGACGAGGCTCCGCGGCCGGGTGTATCGTTCCCTCTTAAAAGTATTCACAGATTTCTGAGCAAAACAAAAATATTTCCGTTTTGAGTTTTGGTCACGGTAGGAATGAGTTTTAGCCTACTTTGGGGTGGGTGACAGCTCAGAACACAGGAACCATAAATGATCGTGAATTTTTCATTCCAGTCAATGGAAAAGTCCGGTCCAGTCACCAGTCAGTGTACACCCGTCCGTAAACTGAGGCCCCCCTCGGTCAATATGGATGCATACCTGGCCCGAGATGCTGAGACATCAGAACGTTGTGTGGACACTCTAGGACCAGGGTAGGACCCGACCAACACGCCGTGAAGACCACCAATAAACGCTTCACAAAGGCGGCGGTGGTATTGTCTCCGAAACCTTTGACGCCGGTCTGCCATCCTTCCCTGACTCGACTATACGACTTCTCACTCTCCACCGTCACAGAGGCAATTTATGCGGTGGTAGACCCTTTACTTGAAATAGAAAAGTTTGCGAGCACTGGTGAAGCCAAGGCGGCAGCACGAGGACTTCTGAGCTACTTCACCTCAGAAAAATTTGTCCTCGTTTCCCAAACATTCTTGTCAATTTTACATCATTAAGCCGATCTCTTCAGGGCATTGACATTGATTTGATGGGTGCAGTTAATCACGTCCACGCAGTAATAAGCAATCTCTCCGGCATGCGCTGCGACGAAGGATTCAATGATCTAATTGAGAAAAAAATATATTTATTAGTAAACATGAAGAAATCACCTTCACACCACTTCCTCTTCCTGCGGCAAAGCGAGTAAGACGTGTGCGGAAGCTAGATGGGGAATGGGCCGAAGACACCCCAATTAATGATCCTCTTGTAAAATTCTGGATCGAGACATTCTTTGGGTCTCTGGATTGCATCACGCAGCTGATTTCTAAGAGATTTGACGACAGGGCCCAGGGTGTACTCAAGGACCTTTCCCTCTTCACTCGCAAAAGAATGTCTGAGGTGGAAAAAGATCCCTCTTTATTCCCAGACGATGCATTTAAAGCATTTTGTACAGTTTATGGCAAATTTGGATGGATCTGGTGAAAATTACAAAAACAAAAGCACCTTGAATCATATTTTTCGTGTGGTACACGGTAGTGGCCTACGGGCAATATTTCCAACTCTTTACATTGCTTTAAGAATTGCGGTTACCTTGCCTGTATCCAGTGCATCGATCGAACGGTCATTTTCTAAGTTACAAATCTTTACGAATCGTATTCGGACAACAATGCTGCAGTGCCGTCTCGAAGACTTGATGATAATATCATGTGAAAGTAACATTGAGATTGACTTAGATGAGGTTCTAAGAATTTTTTCTTGTTACAGTCCTTACTTGGCTTCACAGCTTTTTTAATTACTGATTTCTATATGCATACTATACCACATTGTTTTATATGTTATAATACTCTTACTCTCTTTTGCTTCTTACGATGCCGTTCGCTAGAATCGCGTACTGCTCATAATCTGTACAGGTTACCTGTATCTGTAAAATATAAAAGAACAACTTTGTTAAGTATTGTGTTATCTAGTAAAGAACATAAACTGTTGACGTAAATTTAACTGTCAATGTCACTTACTTGACATTTCCTTCCTTGTCATCTCTTTTTATCATACATCATCTTCGCCAACCAAAAGAGAGAGATTATTGCACTAGATAGCAAGCAGACACACTCAATCATTATTTTCAGTGACACGCGCGGTGTAAATAAAATTAAGCCAATTCGGATAGCAGTGGGGAGAAAAATTATGGAGGTTTTCGGCACAAGAGGGAGGGAGGTGAGAGCACTTGCACTGTCCCCAATGCGTCTTTGCGCCACTGAAGGCAGGCGTGCGCCGGGCGTGGAGTGGCGGAACAGTGATTCGCGATGAGCGAAGCCTGTTACGCCAAGACACGGTCAGGCGTACGTGTATGTTTTAACCCACGACAAAACAGCCGGCATTGGTGGAAGTTGTCATTTCTTGGCTGCATTGACAGCCTCCGTGTTTTAGAGTAATTCGCGTTGGCGATGTGTTCAAGCGTTATGTTCTACCATATTTGCACTTATAAATTCCCCCAGAAACGGCATGCGGAATAGTTCGAGGCCTAAACATTTGGTGAAAGACCTGAGCCACATAGACGTGATCTTATTGGCTGCTCCATCACCTGCAAGAGCACGTCCACCACGTCCACGGTGCGCCGCCGCTGCCCGTGCCCCTCCGCCGACACGGCCACGAAGGCGGCGGCGACGGCCAGGATGGCGGCGGCCACGGCGAGCCACACCTCGGCGGCGAACTCGTCCGTCAGCTGCCGCAGAGCGGTGCGGGAGCGCG
>JAPTSV010000808.1:0-69283 GCA_026979955.1 Megalurothrips usitatus | reverse complement strand
AAATGAATGGCGAACCCTACGATGGCCACGCTGCAAACCGCTCTGGGGCTGGGTTCCAATATTCCCAAAAGTTTGCTTCAAAAGGGGGGGGGGGCGCCACTTGGATCTCGAGCACGGGGGACGAAGAGGGGGTTTTATGCCTGCCTGCATTCTTTTCCCTTTCAGGGGCGGTCTTTTCTATAGCAAATTTTTGATGGGACCCCTTTTGGGCCGTGAGGGGGGAAAATTTGGGGGCCGCCCCCCGCACCCCCTTTTTTAAATAAATTTTTCTTAAAAGTTAATATCAATTGTAAAAATTATCAAGAAACACTAGAACGGTAACCCAAATTGGGTTGACTGCTTGGTTAGGAAGAATGGCCCAAAGTTTCCCCTTTTTCGACTAACCCTTTCTCGAAAATCGCGGGGACAGACGGGCACACCGACAACACAAAACATTTAGAGAGGGGCCGGGGGTTGCTACGCTCGCCAATGTAGGGATTTATATCAAAACGAGAAACCCGAAAAAAATACTTTTTCGAAATATCACTATGAAACTGACCCTGACTTTTCTCAAGAACATCTAATTTTATATTTACCTGGCCTAAACATCGAATCTTACAAAAAGACCAAGAAAATTTTAAGAAAACTATAACAAAATAAAAAAAAGAAACTTTTAAAAACATGTTGATGAATCGGTCATTATCAGCTATGGAAGCACGTGAACAATGACGTGATTTTAAACCACTGACCCTACGTCCATTATTTGATTTTGATGAATTTTCATTAAATTTTCACACTTTATGTGCGTACAAAATGAATTTGATCAATGCCAAACCAAACCTCAAGGAAAGGGAAGTTTTTCAAGCCCAGGGAAGCCTAAGATGACATTACAGAATTTAAAATGGAAAAATTAAATAAAGTGGGTGATTACTTTTGCACGTGGCACTCATTTTTCTCACCCTGATCGATCCAAATTTTTTAACGGAGGGAGCGGGTTTTGGGAAAATCCTTAAAAATCAAATTCTTATCAATGTTATTCAACGTTCATTTTTCATCGAATTGATCCAGACCAAACGAAACTTCTATTATTCATCCCCGGAATGGCAAGTTCAATATGGTGGGCAAACTATTCATTCCCACATTCCACTCCACAATCAAAAAATTTTAAAACACTCTTCATCCATTTTAAATCAAACACTTAGTAAATCCCCTTTCAATTTGTTAAACAATAATTAAGATGAAATAAAAATGGTTAGTCTACTCATTGAAATGAAAAATGAAAGATTTCAAAAAATGAAAGGCAAAAAAAAGCTACTGGAGGCATTTCAGTTTTATCTGTACTGAAAATTAAAAAGCCTTCCCGATTAGCCTAAAGGTCAAACCCATGATCCAAATCTGTTTAAAAAACCTCGCGCCACTCGAGTTTTGGGGTTGCGGGTCTACTACCAAACTAAGTTTTGAATGGGAAACGTCCTGATAAAACAAGTGGAAAGGAATTTATTTTCTACATTAAAAATTTTCAAAATGCTTTAAAAATAAAAAACTGCGGTACATACCGGTTAAAATACCATCTTTGTTTTCTGGTGGGACAAGCAACAGAATGAGTTTGTGTCTTTGCGCGTTTCACTATCAGGCCCAAATTTCAAATTGACTCGCAATTCCACTCCTATCTCGCCTACCTTAAAACAATAAAATGAAAAAAAATTATTGGTTCACGTTAAGTGTCCTGACGGATTTAAAAATAAATCTATTAGAATGATAAAGCGTATGTGGCCTCCTCCCGGGCTGACCGATCCTGTTTGTCCTTCCTTTTTGGGGAGCAAAAACCCACTGCCCTTTTTTATTCGGGGCAGACGAAACGCCCCTAAAAAAACAAAAAGCTCCAAAAAAGATAAGTTTTAATGAGAACTTTTTCAGAGCAGTTTTACATTCGAAATGCGTAAGGGAGTACGAGAGTATAACGAAACTAAAGACAAATGCGGAAAACCTTACAAGTTATAACAAACCCCCCTATAAAAAGGTGTTACCAAAATTTGATGTAGGGGCAAGATAAATTTTTCTTCAGAGACACTTGATAAATTCGAAAGCTATCAAATGACTCGCCATGACCGGCATGTCTTTGTGACAAAACAAACCCCCCCCCGGCCACCGCGCACGCCCAGCGGCGACAGGGGCGACACGGTGGGGAACGTTATGCGGCGGCGAGGGGGCCGCTCCGGGGGAGGCGGCAAGGTGGGAAAAACGCCTGGTCATCTTTAAAGGCCTCTTTAATTTTGGGTGATGTTGCCAAACGTTTTAAGTTATTTAAACTCTTTGGGCCCCGGGGGCCGGGATGTGAGTCAACGGTGATTCCACATTCGTGTGGGAAGGGAACAGGCGCGGGTTGAGGGGGCAGGGAATCCCGGTCCCTGATTCCACCCCATCTACGCCTTCTCAAAAGATTGACATGTTTCCACCATTCCCGAGCACCGCGCGGGAATACCATTGGCCCTTTCCGGCTGCCCGGGGGATAGCCGGGTTTTCGGGGCGCTACCGGGGGGTGTCCCGGGGGCCCTTGCATACTGTGGGGGAGTGGATCGCCGGGTGGGGGGCAGGTCTTTTTTTTGGGGACAAAAACCACCCCAACAACAATGCAGGTCCACTATAACCCGCATCACAAGGGCCCGAGGGTTGCGCACCCAAAAACCCTGGGACCTGGCCGGTATGTCTTGTTTAGAACTCACTACATTTTTTTTGTGCACTATCGCAGTTTTCTATGTTCAGAGATCAGGGGCCCCTTTCGCGGGGCCCTTGGTTCCATACCCGGGTCCCCGGAAAAGGGCCCCCCGGGGCCAAAAGCCCCCGGGCGGATCTCCTTAACCGGGCCGGCCGATCAGAGGGGCCGAACGGGGCCCCCCCCGGGCCCCGGGGGATTCCTGCCGAGGGACGAGCAGCTAGAAACGCGGGGCCAATTACTGCACGGGCTCGTCTACACGCTGCCGCGCCTGGATGGCCCGGGGCCCCCGTGAGGCCCCCTCCCCGGACCTGTCCTGGCACGATGTCCCGGTCTGGTGTGGCTTTGCCGTGTTTGCCCCAGACGGACGAAGTCTTTTGGTACTCTGCTTTGCATTTATTTTTTTACGCGAAGCGGTTCTCCCCGCTCTGCCTGGGCCTTACGAAAGGGCCATCAAGAAGGGGGACAAGCAGCACCAAATGTACAAATGTTTGTATGTAAAAATAATCTCTTACACAATCAAAAGCCGAATCTTTTGGTTCCTGCGACCCTTCGGGGGGTTGCGTGCTTCAAAGGGACGAGGGGGCGGACTGCAGACTACGATGCGCTTTGGTAGTCCGGCCCAGTCACGGGAGGAGCCATATGTACCCAAAATGACGAAATGACGCTTTTTTATTTTACATAGGGGCCCCCCATGGCCCCCCACGGGGCCCCCCTGGGGGCCGATGTCCGGCGGGTTTTGCCTCCTTTCGAGGAGAATTTTGAGTACCGACACTGTGAACCTCCGGGAACATTTATGTCCCCAATCCTGAAGTTGCAAAATACGCAAAATTACGGCCCTTTCCGCTCAAAAGGGGCACTTTTCGGCGGGGTACAAAAGTTTTTCCCGATGAAATTTCGCTTTTCTCACCTTTTTCCGCAGTTCATTGCTGAAAACCGGGGGTGCGAGAAACACACGTCAACCTCCGGAACTTTTAGTCCCTACCCGACTTTGCAAAATACCGAATTACGAACCTTTCCCGCTCAGTGCGGCACATTCGGGCGAGGTGACAAAAATTTTGCCGGTGAATTTTTCGACTTTCCCCCTTCCTGAGCCGAGAGCGAGGCGAAGCAAAAATAGTGTTTTGGGGGGGGGGCTGGGGGGGCGAAGTGGCGGTGCGCTGCGCGCTGCGGGGAGGGGGGGTGAGGGGGAGATCAAAAAGTGGCGGCGCGGCAAAGATGGGCCCGGGCAAAAGCATTGTTGACTCGCGGCACAAACGGGGTGAATGGGGCCCCAAAAATTTTTGGTGGCCACAAGGGGGTCAGCCTAACCGCGTTCGTTCGCCACACCGTCGACGCGTCATGCAGAAGCAGGGAAAGGTGCAAAAAGCCTCCTGGGCCCCGGGGGGGAGTACGGTCCAAGCCTAGTCCCGGGGGGTCTGCCTACCTTCCCGGGGGCAGGGTCACAAAAATTTGCAAATCCCAGGCCCCCGGGCCCCCCCGTCGATACCCGACCGAGTCCCGGGGGACCTACCTTCCAGGGCAAATCCAAATATCGCTTACTGGGTCCCCGGCCCCCCAGGGGTCCCCCCTCGTTCCGACCGAGTCCCCCCGGGTTTGCATACCTTTGGGGGGCAGAATCAAAAATACCGCGCACGCAGGGCCCCCATGGGTCCCCAGGGGCCCCTGTCAATGCCGACCGTTTCCGGGGGTTTTTTCGCCTCCCATCCGGGGGCAAATCACAAATACCGCGCACACGGGGCCCCATAGGTCCCCGCGATGCGGACCTGTCGGGCCCATGGTTCCCTACCTTCCAGGACAGTACACAAAACCGCTCATAAGGGCCCCCATGGCCCCCCAAGGTCCCCTCGATGCGGCCGATGCCACGGGTTTTTGCCTCCTTCGGGAAAATTTTGAGTACCGACCTGTCCCCCGGGAACATTTAGGTCACCTCCCCCTGATATTGCAGAATACGCGAATTACGGACCGGCCGCTCAGTGCGGCACATTCAGGGGGGTGACAAAATTTTGCCGAGTGAAATTTCGACTTTTCCCTATTATTCGTGGGGTTTTCAGGGGTTCGACTAGTGCTGTCGTACTGCATGTAAACCTCCGGGACCATTTTGTCACCTACCCCTGACGTTCAGAAGACTAAATTACAACCCGTTCCGCTCAGTGCGGCACATTCAGGCGGGGTGAAAAAAATTTTTGCCGAGGAAAATTTTCGTTTTTTTCTCCCTTTTCCCCGCTTTCAGGGGTCGCTACCGGGGGTGCAGACTGACACGTCAACCCCCGGGGAAACATTTATGTCACCTGCCCCTAAATTTTGCAGAAGTACCAAAAATTAACAGACCGTTCCCCATTGCGGCACTTTCAGGCGAGGTGAAAAAAACTTGCCGATGAAATATTACTTTTTGCACCGTTTTCCCCTTTCAGAGTATAAAAACCCTGGGTCAGTACTGACCTGTAAACCTCCGGGAACTTTTGTCATTACCACTACCCCATACTCCACCCCGGGTAGTCAGACCACGAAATGACGGAAAAACGTGCGAAAAGTCAAAATTTCACTCGAAAAGGGGTTTCACCTCGCTTGAATTCCCCTACAGGGGAACGGCCCTCGAAAATTCGCGTACTTCTGCATTTAGGGGGGTTTTTAATTTTCCCCGGGGGTTGCAGTTTCATTCTCGCACAGCACGTGTCGGACAACTAAAACCCGACAAAAACGGGAGAAAAGTCGAAATTTCACTCGGAAAGACTTTTGTCACCCGCCTGAATGTGCCGCGTGAGGAACGGGCCCGAATTCGCGTACTTTTGCAAATTTAGGAGTAGGACAAAATGTTCCCCGGAGGTTCAAGGGCGTACTCGCACACCAGGTATCGGGCCACTGAACGACGGGAAACGGTGCTTTAATGCCCCCTTTTTTTCTGCTTCTCCATCCGAGGGGGGTACAAAACCCCCAAATAGCTTATGCTCATCGTTTTTTCTTTCTGGCCGCATACACTGTAATTTTGAAACGTTCGTGGTGGCAGACCCCCCCCCCCAAAAGGGGGGCTTGATTGAACTTGGGGGCTTCCCCCCTGGAACGTAGACAACCCCCCGGACATCGGGGGCCCCCGGCACGCGGGGACCCCGGGGGGGGCTATGGGAGCCCGTTGTGAAAAAATTTGGGATTTGCCCCTCAGGTTGCAAAACCCCCGGAATGGTCGGGCTTCGACGGGGACCCCTGGGGCCGTGGGGCCCGGTATGCCGATATTTGTGATTTTTTTTCCCCCGGAAGGTTTTGGGGAACCCGCCGGACACGGTCGCTTCGACGGGGACCCATGGGGGGCCCCCTGCCGCGAGATTGATAATCCGCCTTTGGGGGCGGCGCATGCGCATGGAGCGAACGGTGGCTTGTGACTAACGCACTATACCCCAATGGGCCAAAAATGCAACCGTTTTTTTGGCCACAATTTTTGGGCCCATTCCCACTCCTGCGCGTCTGTCGTGCCCGGGGCTTGCGGAAGGGGGAGGGGGGAAGGGGGAAAGCGGCCGCGGGGATAGCCTGGCCGGAGGTGTAGCAAACGGGCGTACGGCGTACATTTTTCCCAAATTTTCCAAAGACAAAGACGGGGAGAAGTCGGGCCCGGGGTTTTTTGAGAGCCCCCAACAGCCCGGGGTTACGTTTACGGTCGGGGGGGCACTAAAGGGAAAAAGCGCTTTTCTTGCGCGCGATGCCCCTAATAAACAACTTTTCTTTTCCCTCTACTCCAGTTTTTCTAAAGTTCGGGGGAAAGATCTGCTGAAGGTAAAAAAGCTTTCATTTCTATCTTTTATACATTTTGCTTTCGATTCAAACTGAAAATTTTTTATCCTGTTTTTATTTCAGTTTTGGACAGTTTTTCTGGGCCCTCCTGTGGGGACCCGCCCGCGCGTCAGTCGTCAGCGGGAGTTTTAACGCCGCCCACCGCACGTCACCTTGCACAGGGAATACTGTTAAAATTTAAATCGCGTTCGTTGTTTTGTACATTTTCACATTATTTCATTCGCTTGCACTTTTTTTACAGACCTGAATCTCCCCCATTTTTGCTGGTTCGGGTCCTCCCCTTTTTGCCCGAGCCGAGTTTATTCCCTCTTCCTCACCCACACCGACACCCTCGCTGGCCTCGGTGCTTTAGCATCAGCCGCCACCCTCAGGGGCGCAAAGCGGGCGTCGCCAACACGCGATCCATCCCTTTTCCACCCGGCTCCAAGATCAACGGAATGAACTCGACACGTACCAGGCATGGTTTAAATTTCCCAAATCAATAGTGGGGGCATTCTTGCAAATGGTTTGACACCTACAAGTGGTGCATTACACCAAAGTCAAATCCGTCCCCTGTTACACTGCCTTCAGGCCCCGCGCCTTGGGAAAGTGCCACGGGGGGCGGAACGAAAGATTTGCTCAAAAAAGGGGTTTTTTAATATTGGAAAAAGGGATGGGAAAAAATTCCAAATACGCCAAGCCTAAAAATCACGTGAAGTGGAATATTGATTAATGTCTTGCAAAGGGAAAACTGTTGGATCCCTCTTTTCACAGAGGGAACAAATCTCAACACATTTCTCGCACGCCCACAAAATATTTTTAAATTCATTGAGGTACTTGGCTCGTATGGTCAACCAATACGAGGTTAGTCATTATGGTGGAAATCTGTTAGCGCTGGAAGAAAGGGCAGGGAAAGCCCGAGCTGCAAAAATGGGTAAAAAAAAAAGAGACAATTGGGTTTAAGTGGGACTTCTAAAAGAGATATTAAAACATGGGTCACGGGGTTCTCCGCACACTTGTGCGTGAAATCCAAGAAGTACGTTTTTTGCCTATGGCAGACGGGCCCACGATACAACTGGGACGATCAGCGTCTATTTGCTTTCGCTATGTAAAAAAAAACACTTTAGAATTCATGAAATTTTTTGTGGGACTTTATGCATTTTCAACGGAAAAGGGGCATCAATTAAAATGCTATTTTTGTGTTTTTAACCCCCTAGGGTAAACCCAAATATTCCCCTGGGGAATGCTTGACGTGCTGCTGAATGAAGGAAGATTAAAAGGGGGGGCAAAAATTATTAAAACATTACACCGAAAGCAAATTTTTTAATTTTCAAACCACTCACTAACTTAGTCAACAAGAATTAGTAAACAGGGATATCATTTTTGCAGTTTGATTTTGTCAAGGAATTTCAAAGCTATCTGGAACTGCAAAAAGAAAACACATAATGATAATTTTTGTCATTTCACCTTGCTCAAATTTACGGGTCTGTTAGCGAACAGATGACTACCTAAAAAGCCTACTAATTTTCGTACAAAATCCCTACCCGCTGGGGTGTCCGAGCTCCGGGCACTAAAACGGTTTTTGGAAAAAATATCCAGGTAAAACCACTCTGAAATCATGGGCAAAGACAAGGGGGATTTTTATAACTGAGAACGCAGAGCACCTTTCGGGTATTTGGGGAAAAGGCAAATTTACTATGTTTGGCATTTAAAAATTTCACTCCCATTTGTCAACCACAGAGCTGCTTTCTAAGTCCCCCAAGGCGGGAAATTTTCACTGCATTGGTGCAAAAAATATCAGCTCAAGCCCCTGACACGTAAAGCCTCTAGGGGGGAGGCCGACTTCGAAAAAACATGGGCTGAAGTTGAGCACGGGATAGTTTATGACCCTTTACTTGACCTGCCGCCCCTGCGACGAGAGCACCCCTCGGAGGAGGGGACTTGGCGGGCAGCCGAGCCGGCCCCGCTGACTCCCAAGGGAAAGTCTCCGCAAGGACTTTACAACTATACTTAACTGGGGAAGGGGCCCCTTTCTCGTCGGTTTGATCAACCTGGTATAACCAGTTGAAAATCCAGCAAATTTTTTTTTTTGTCGGGGGGGCCCCGAGACGCACAAGAACTTGAGGGCACTCGGTGTCCACCAAACAGATTTTTTTACATAGAAGTTTACAAATCACTAAAGCTTCTGACGCCAGGTTCCAAGAAAGCACCTGCGACGCGATCCCGACGATATGCAACCGTTTTTAAAAAAAATCACCTGCAAAATAAAAGAATTTTACTAAACAAGTTACTCTCTAGCTGCTGCTGCGACGGTGCCTGCAACATCTCTTCCTGTGAAGGTTTTCCCGTGCGTTAAAAGACTGAAAAAATTTCTCCTCAAAGATGCTCAGAAACGATAAACACATCTAATGTACTTTATGTCACAAAAAACAAACACTGAACATTTTTATGATAAGTAATGAGAGAATTTTTTTCAGGACCCTGAAAGAAGGAAAAGTTTGGGGTAAAACCACAAAATAAAGAAAAAAGTTGCGTGTGTGCCGTGGCCGATGTATTTTAACACTCTACGTGGTCCTTAAAAAAAAATAAAAAAACAAGTTTTGTTTGTGTAATTTTAAAAAAATTTGTAGGGAATCTTGTAATTTAGCATGAGCACGGCAAGTTTACCTGTAAAATAAAAGAAAAAACAATCCTTCGTTCCCGTGATGAAATTTTTTATTTTAAACTTTTAATTGTGCATGTTGCCGGAAAGTTGTACCCCAAAAAATATTTTTTATTTGTACCTGCATAAATAAAGCAATAAAGAAAAATTTAAAAAATTTGTCTTATTTTTTTATAGCGAAAAAAACCGGGGCCCCTTTTGGGAAAATCCGGGGGCCCTTTTGGGCCCCCCGCCCCCCCCCCCCCCCCCCCACCAAAATACTTCCGGGGCCCCCGGGTTACCGATTTATCCATACCCACCATCGGGACCCACGCTTCTGTCTCCTTGGGGCGGGGGAGGAGGAAAATGACGTCGAGAGGCCTCCCCGGGTCGGGGACATGCTACACACGACCGAATGTCCCCCGTAATGTAAGAGCGAAGCGTTTGACATTTTTCTAAAAATTTTAAAAAATATAGCAATTGTAGGGCCCGATTTTGTATGAAGCCCCCGCTAAGGAGGGTGGGCCCCAACCGCAAACCCCCCTTTGGCTCCGCTTGCCTATGGCCCCGGCCTCGCGGGGGCCACATGGGGGGGGGGGCATACGGATAAGATCTAGCAGGGTCCATTCCCAACTCACATCGTATTTGTGTCCCTCCCCCCCCCCCTCCAAAAAAAAAAAACATTAATTAACCCGAAAAAGGGCTCCCCATTTTATCGTAAATCAAATAGGGGAAAAATTGAAGCGCGCATTTAAAAGAGCTGCGTCGTGTTTTTTTGGAAAGTCAGCGTGTACAAAATCCCCGCCCCCTAGTTGTCGGGGGGGCCCCCTTTTGGGAAACTTTCGCGGGCCTTTGGGCCCAATGATCACAGAACTGCAGAACCGCAACACTTCACACGCAAACCCTTTCTTTCGGGCCCGAATCGAGGAAAGGGCCCCCCTTTTGCTGGGGGCTCCCGCCCAGGCGGGGGGGCTCCCACAGCTAAGCCACTCCACGGCTGCGCCTGCTTCACCACCCCGGGCCGACGCCCCCCCCCCCCCCTGCAGCTTCCTCCAACGTTGTAAACCTCTTTTTCCAAGGTCACCGCCGACCCCCCACACCCCCAAAGGGGGCCCCGCTTAACGTACCCCCCAGAACGGGACGTGTGCCGCCCAGCCGGCCTCCTACACCACCTCGTGGCAGGGGGGAAACCGCGGAGCCAAGGGTACTTGTCCCCAAAACCAAATGTTTGGCTTTCGCGGAAGAAAACCCGGGGTCAGTAAAAATTACTTTGCGAAATTAAACCCCAAACAGTCGTCCCCCCGGCTTTGGCCCTGTCCCCCAAACCCCCGGGCCCCGGTTCCCCAGGGGCCCGGCCACGAGGGCCATGGTGGTCGAAATTTTTTGTATTTGACCTGGGGCCCCGGAGGACAATCCAAAGGGTTTCGTAACCCCTTTTCAATTTAAAATTGGTTGACACAGCATCGTAGGGGGAAGGGCCGCGCCGCCCGCGGTAAAATTTTTTAACCCTCGTTCAAAATTGAGCCAAAAGGAAATATACTTTTTTTAAATCCAGTCCCCCCCCCCGGCCACCCCCCCGCTTTTTTCCCGCTCACCCTCAAATGTAGGAAAGGGGACTGGGAACGAAATCTAACGTTTTGATAGCGGGCGTTCAACTTTGGCCCTACGGGTTTTTCCCCACTATCGCAAACTTTTTACTTGCAAAGCGCGTGCCCCTGCCAAAGCCTGAGAATTTTGGGGTACCGCATCAACAGGGCGGCCCGCGGGGGTGGAAAGGGGCTCCCTGAGCGGGAGGGACGACATCTTTTCTCCAGACACAGCCCCCCCGGGGAAATCCCGCCCCCTTGGGAGGGAAACCCAAATTTTTAAACCAACCTTTTGCCAATTTTTTTTTCCGCTTTGGGGAGACCCGTCATGCTTGGGGACCCTCTGTCCCCGCGGCGCCCCGCTGCGGGCGGGGGTTTTCCCGGGGCCCCTTTCCCCGGGCCCCGGCCCTGCCGAGGCCCAGCCCCCCTCCCACGCGGAAAAGTACCTTCGGGGGAAAAGGCTGAAAAGGACCCGGCACCCCAGTGCGCCGCTGCCTGAAGCGCTTGGCCCCTTTCAGGGGCCAAAGGTCTAGGAAACCCCCGGGCGGCCCCTCCCCTCCAGTTCCGGTGAGCGGGAAAAAAGGGGGCTCGTTGCATTTGCCCAGCAGCGCCTTGGGGGGCGGCCACACGTGCCACCGGCCTGGGGTGGCCGGGCCCAACCGGGTCGTGGAGTCCACGGGTTTTTTGTACCCCCAGCCCCCCCGGTTAAAATTTTTTCCACCCGTCGCTCAAACCCACTGATGCTGCGGGGGCCCCAGCATTTTTGCAAAAAACGCGCAGGAGCGCCCATGGAAAGTGCCGGGGGGGCCCGGCGCCAGCCGAGCCAGCCGGAGCAAAAGCAATGAGGAACCCCCGGGCCCGCACCCAGCAGAAAAGGGGCGGATCCCGGTTTTTTTAGGGTTGTAACACCCCTGGCCATGTATATCCCGCTCCCCAATGCCAACCCCCTTTTTTTCAGTGCCCCCCCTTTGGGGCCCCCGGGGCGGTTCGGGGCCCCTTCCTTTGCCCCGCGTACCGCGCCAAGTAAACCTTTTTACCTTTTTGAAGCAAAAATTCACCCCTTTGTTTTGGTGGAAAATTTTTTTGTGGTAGATACCCCCGAATGGCAACTGTTCATTCCGCGTTTAAATTTTTTTTCCTTTTTAAAATTCCTCTTTTAAATTTGCGGGTTTTAAAATGCCTCCGTAGAAATTAAACCAAAATTTTATTTTTCATAAGGGGAATTGATTTTTTCCCCCTTCATTTAAACTTAAAGGAACATTTTTTTTACTGTGCCCCTCGCGGGGACAGCGATTTTTCGCGACTTCAATCCAGGTCCCCGCCGCCATGTTGCTGAAAATCCCCATCTATGTCCCGACCCCATAAAAATTTCCTTTTTTTTCGGGTGGGGTCAAATCCCGTTCTGGGAAAATCAGCCCCCCGCGGCCGCCCCACTTTAAAATTCATTCCCGGGCCCTCAGACAGAGGCATTATTTATGTCCCGGTTAACCATTTTTCCCCGCGAGCGCCGTATGGTCCCTGTCCCTCCGTCCCCCCCCCTTTTTTCCCTTTGGGGTTTCCCGGGGCTTTCGTACCGCCCGAGCGCGCCGGGAGTGTCTGCATTTTCCCGCTGCGAGTGCCCATCGGGGCCAATCTCATATTTTGTCCTTCTTTCTTTTCCAAGTTGGGGTGCCTCTGTTGTAAAACGGGGGACCAAAAAATTTGCGGTTTCCCCAAAAGGCGGGGGCTTTTAAAATTTTTAATTTTTTTAAGTTTAAAAAAAATTGAAATTTTCTACAAAAACCCGCCCCCAACCTTTTTACTCGACCTCTGAGAAACGGGAAAAACCAAGTGCCACCCCCCCCTGGTAACAGCCCACACCTAACGCCGCGGGGGGGAAAAAAACCCCAAAGAGGGCTTCCCGAAAACACCGTTAAGGGGGGTCCCCAAAGGGGGTAAAAAACTTCGTTTAAACCCAATTCAATAGACCCCGGGTGGAAAAAGGTGACATCCAAAAATTTTAAAGGGGCGTTCAAAACCCACCCCCCACCCCCCGTTACCCCCACCCCCTGGGGGGGGGGGGGGGAATTTTTTTGTCACCAAAAATGAATTTTCGCTCATGCAGGCCTTCGGGCACTCCCGTCTGTTTTTTTTTTTAAAACCCCCCATTTGGGCAGCCCCTTTACGGCAACCCCTAAAAACCCCAAAAAAACCCTTTTTTTAAAATTAAGGTTTTTTTTTCCTTAAATGAAATTCCCCAAAACAAAAAAACGTCCCGAAAAGGGGTGCAGGCCTTGCCCAAAAAGGCCCCAAACGAAAAATTTTCCCTCCGGGAAAAAAATTTTACGCCCCTTTGTATGGTGGCCCACCCTTAACCCCCCCCGGCCGAGGGACGTTTGCTTGGGGCCTTTACCGTGGCTTTCCCTCCCCGGTCCGGGGGGCGGCGGGCCCCCCGGGGCAGTGGTTTCCCCCTTTACAGATTCCCGGGGGACGGCTTTTTTTTTCAGGGGGGGGGGGGGGCCCTTTCCCGTGGGCCCCAGCGGTAGGGTGGGCCAAAAAAAAACGACATTTGAAAAAGTTTAAACACCCAACGAAATAAGATGCGTTTTTTTGACTTTCCCCAAAACCCCTGGGCCCAAAAGAGATCGATATCCAACCCCAAAAACCGGGGACAACTGACAAATAGATTTCGGCGGGGAGCGCGGGGGCCCGGGCACTAAGCAGTGGCTCTCCGCGTGGATATTCCCCACGGTCGCATCGGAACCGCCTTTGCAGGCCTCGCATTGACCACTGCCCCACCCGTTCCCCCCACAGGTTTTTTCGATATGCGGGCTGTATTCCCGGGGTTTTAAACCCCCGGTGGCTTTTTTTATCAAAGTGGTCAGAGAGTCGACCGGGCCCCCGCGCGGGAACCCTTTGAAATCGGCACAAATGACAAAACTTTGAGCGCGTTGTGCCAGCATTTCGGGTTTAAAATATCGATCTCATCTTTTTCAACAGTGGGTCGGGGGGTCATAACGCATCATATTTTGTTGGGGGCCCGATAAACATTTTTACAAGTCGCTTTTTTTTGGCCACCCTACCGCGGGGGGGTTTTGGGCCCTCCGGGGGCCCTTTTAAAACAAAGGTTTTGGGAAAACTCTGCGCCCCGAAACGATTTCTACCCCTACTCATTCGGCGGTATCGGAGGGGACTTTTAGGGGGGGGTTTTTTTTTGGGTTTTCGAGGTTTTTTTGGGTGTAGCGCGAAACGGGTGGACGAGCGACTTCAAGTTTTTTTGTGCTGATGGGGCCCCACAAGGCCAAACGGCGGGTGGGGCCCCCAAAAAAAACTCCCCCCCCCTTTGGGGGGGGGCAGGGCAGGGGGTTTAAAGGGAGCCACCCCCCTACGAGGGGGGGAATTTTTTTTTTTGGATGGAAAAATTTTTGATTGGGGCCGTATTGGGACAAAGGCCCCCCCCCACCTTTTTTTTGACGTCTTTTTTTGATTGGGAAAAGCATTTTTAAGGGCAAAAAAAAAAAAACTTTCAAAAATGTCTTTTTGGTTTTTTTTGGGGTTGGGCCTCCCAAAGGGTCTCCTATCGGGTTAAAAAAAAAAGACGGGCAAAGGGGGGCCCCAAGGCCCCTCATGACGCGCAATTCATTTTTGGGGAAAAAACAAATTCACCCCCCGTAGGGGGGGGGGTAACGGGGGGGGGGGTGGGGTTTTAACGGACCGTTCAAATTTGAGGGCATTTTTTCACCCGGGGCCCAATTTTAAAAGGGAAAAACGAAGGTTTTTCCCCCCTTGGACCTCCTTAAAAAAGGTGTTTTCTGAAACCCCTTTCGGGGGGTTTTTTCCATCCCGCCGCGCGGTTTGGTGTGGCTGGGTTTCCCCAAAGGGGGGGGCCCCTGGGTTGCCGCTTTCAAAGGGTCGAGTAAAAAGGTTGGGCGGCCCTGTCAAATTTAAAGGGTTCAAAACCCTTTAAAAAACTTAAAAATTTTACGGGCCCCCCCCTTAGGGCCCGGGGTAATTTTGGTCGCCATGTAAAAATTTTTTTAGGGGGTTTTTCCCCCCTTTCCGCCCCCCTTCCTACCCCCTTTTTTTCCTTTTTTTTCCGAGAAACATTTTTTTTACTTTGTTTTTTTTTTTGTTTTTTTAAAATTTTCCCTGACGGGGCCCTTTTGGGGTGTGTGTGTGGGTGGTGTGGCAAAGCCCCCCCCCCCTTTTTTTTTCTGCAATCTTATTTTTCCAGGTTGTCCCCTTTCACCGAAACCAATCTGTTTTTGGGGACCCCAATTTGGGATTTGCTTTTTTTCCCCCTTTGGGGCCAAAAAATTTTAGTTTTCTTTTCTTTTGGCGAAAATTTTTCCTTTTTCCATTGTCCTTTTGCCTTTTTTTCCCTTGGCTCATTTGGGTTTTTTTTTCTTTTAAAATTTCGGGTTTTTTAAATTTTTTTACTTAAAAAAAATTTTGGGGAAAAAAAAAACCCCCAGTCTTTTTTTATGTTCCTCTTTTTTTCATTCCCTCTCTAGTTTTGGTCGTAAACCAAGTGGGGGCCAATATTGTCCAAACCAAAGCCATCCGGTTTCACCCCGCGACAATCTATGTTCAAAACCCGGGGATGCAAGACGTTTTTTTTTTCCCTTAAAACCCCCCCAATTTTTCATAAAAAAAAATTTCCCGAGCACAAACCCCCAACCAAATTTGTTTCCTCTGGCATGTCTGATATTCAATTTTTTGGGTTCCCTTTTAAAAATTTTTAACCCCCTTGTTTTTTCCCATCCTCAAAATTTAAAAGTCCCCCTTCCCGGGGCTTTTTAATCAATTTTTAGTCTTTAACGGGCCCGTTTCCCCCCTTTTGGGGCCCCAGGTTTCCCCCGGGGTTTTGGAGACCAGCAACGGAAGAGAACTAAACCCCCTATTCATCGAAAAATGCCGTTTTCGCGGGTTTTCGTCCTTTTCAAAATTCACCCTATATTTTTAACGCCCCCAAAAAATTTAAACCCTTTTTAAAATTTTAAAATTTGTTTTACCATTCCGGGGGGACCCTTTTTCAAAAAATCTTTTTTCCGCAATCAACCTTTTTCCCCCGGGCCCAAATCTCGGGGTGGCTTTTAGCACACGGGGACTTTTCCAAAAAAGCCCGGGGAACCTCCTATCCCCATGTCCAAGGTCAATTTTTTTCCAAACCCACCGTTTGCTATCCGCCCCATCTACACTGGGCAAAATAATTTTTTTGGGGAAACCCTCCCCCCATTCCTGGCCCCGCCGCGTTCCGCCCTTTTGAAGGGCAAATTTACACGAAAATTTTTTTTAGTCTTGGGTTCCCATCTCTTCCCTTACACTGCTTAAGGGGTTCTTTGCAACCCTTTTCCCCAAAAACACCTTTTAAAATAACCATTGGGAAACCCAGTGCAAGCCCAACAGGGCCCCGGGAAAGTTTCACTTTTTCCCATTCAAATTTTTTTTGTTCTTCATTAACGTCTTCTCTTTTTTTAACGCCACAAAAAAATTTGCCTCAGGGTTTTTTTTTGATCGTGGATTTGTCCAACGCAAAAACATTGAATTGCAAAATCCCTTTTTTTTTTCCGCATTTAGTCGCCTAGGGGGGACTTTTTGCTTGTTTGACGCTTTATTCATTCGTCAATGAATTGAAAACAAAATGTTTTTCCCGCTCGTGTTAAACAAACCCCCCAATCGACTGTTCACCGATTAATGCCGGGGTCGTTCTATTTTCCCAGTCCATCAGCCCATACAGATAATTTTTTTTAGCATGAAAATTTTAAACGACCTCCCCCCCGATTGACAGGGGCCTTACAAAATTTTGCTGCCTTGTACGGGCCCCCCCCAGGGTGGTGTCGTACCTTTTTAAAACCCCCACATTTTTGCAGGGGCCCCCCCAAAGGGCGGGGGGGAGTCTGACGGGGCCCGGGGGCACATTTTTAACCCTCTGCACGTCTTCGTTCCGTCTTTCCCCATACCATTTCGTTACCGGAAAACGGGCACCTCAACCCCCCCCTTTGTCTTTTTTTTCCCCGGGCCCCCCTTCCAGGGGTTTGTTTGGCACCCATCTCCTGCATACGGGGGTGGCAAGGCCGAAATCACACCGGTCGGGGGCACTGTGGTTTGGGGGCCTCGGTACGCTCTTTTTTGGGAAGCGAAGTTCTCTTTCTTTTCCAAACTAGGGGGAAGGGCCGATTGGGGGGGGGCGCTCTTTCGGCCCTCCCCCTCCGGGCCCCCACAAATACCCCCTCCATCCCCCCCCCGCCTTCCCCAAAACCCGTACCCTTTTGGGCCCTCGTCTCGTCGCCCAAGCAACAGCTAAACAAATTTTTCAACACAAACATCTTGGGGAAAAAACCGCGAAAATTTCAAAACGTTTTTTTATTAAACCCCACAAATGCCCAAATATAAGTTGCCCCCCTCGTGGTTTTCCCTCCCTTTTTTGCGCCCCCTTTCCTTTTGGGGGAAAGGCATTTTTCCCTTTTTTTTATTGGGGCTTACGGTTTTTTTACTTCTATTTGCTTTTGTTCTTTTGCTGTTCGCCTGGCCTCAAAAAAATTTTTGGGTGGCATTATTAGTTTTGGAAAATTTTTTAAACTCTTTTAGGTTTTCTTTTTCATCTGTAACAAAAATTTTTTGTTCCCCTGTCTTTTTATTTTTAAAATTTCCCAAAATTTTTTGCTTACTCCAAAACCACCCCCCAAACCTTACCTCATCTATCCTGTCCTTTCCATCACCCCGGGAAAGTACCTTACAAAACAAAACCCGTCTGAAACACAGGGTTTCTCGTCGAATTTACAGGACGGAACAGATTGAGAAAGGGGCTGGAGGCCGTGCGACTTGAGAAAAGGCTGCTGTCCGAAGGGCTCATCGACGGAAGGCCGTGATCACGTCAAGGTGGACGGGCCGTGCACCAGGACGTACGCCACGGATACAACTCCTAATCCGCGTGGTGAGTAGACAAATTCCAGTCGTCGGGAGCACTGCCTCAAACCCGCCCCCCCCCTCCCCTCCCCCTTGCTTTCGGGAGGGGGGGGGGAGAACCCGGCTAATTTCCTTTTCTTTTATTGTAATTTTGGTTACAGGCCGTCATCATTGGCGCCGCCACCGCATCGGGTACTCAACAATACTGCAGGACTGTCAAATGCTGCAAAGGCCGACCAGGACCACGGGGACACAACTGCAACACACGCACCAGGGGGGCCGTCACGGGTATGGCGGCACAGATTCTGGTGGACGCCTGTGCCAGCCGTCATTGGGCGATGTGTATTTTAAGTATTAGCAAAACCGGCAATGTACGCCCGAGGCCGTCACTGTGTGAAGCTGGATGTGCCAACCATATCGTCCGCGGCCACACGTCCCCCCGTCTCGTTAGATCGAAACGACATTTCCGTCGCCCGAGGGAGGAAACTGCTAAAAGTCGATCCGGGCCCCTCACCGCCTGCTGCCCGCGGGCCGTCCGAACAGAGGCCGGGAGAACCTGGACAGGCTGCGGCAGGACTTTTTTCGACGGGCCCCTGCATGTCCCCATGAGCACAAACTCCGGCTAACGTACTGCGGGCCCAGGGCAACGAGAGCTGAACCTCGGATCTTCGCGTCACTTTCGCCGTCGCAACGCGGCGCACAACTCACCGCGGGTGAACGACAAACTTGCGAACGCGTCAAGTCAGCTTAAGAAAGTTTAGCGGGGCAAAGGAGCCCGACTTCTCCACTGGTCTCCCACCGGTGCGGGGGCGCCGCCGCTGCTGTACACGCTCGGCCCGACTTCCACCTGCGCGCGGGAGTAGGGTTTTTGGGGGTGGCCCCTGGACAGTGGCGCGAGCCGTGTTCACCCGCGAGGCCAAGCGCAAGCGCAACCGCGACGCGTGCGAGCGGGACCAGCCGCGCGGGGGCGAGTGAGTGGGTGCCCGAAGAAGCCCCATTGCGTGGCCGCCGATGAAAACAACAGGCCACCCCCCAGAAGCGGCAAGCGCCGGGAAAAGCCGACCAGCAGCTGCACGGGGGCAGCAGCGGAAGTGGGAGGGAGCTGCAGGGCAGTGCCGACCCAGACACCAGGCGCATAGAGGGGGGACACGGTGGGCAGCCCTGAGAATGACTGGACGCGGTGGCGAGAGGGGCAGTCTCAGCGTCCAAAGCGGGGGAAATATTCGCAAAGGGAAGGACACGACTTTGCGGGCACACTTTCAAGTCCATTCTCTTTTTCCCCCCCGACCTCATCACATTGAGCATGTTTCAGGAGGGGCACCGTGCAGAAGAGCTGGCCAAGAGAAGTACAAAGGGGGCATTTCGGCGTCCCAGGTGGTGGACCACGTCCCGACCCGATGGGCCCCACCTCGTCGCCACGATCGACCCTTCTGCGAGGGCGCTTGGACGGACCGGCCTCAGCGAGATTAAAATTTCTCAGCCATCATACCTCCCCATTTTTGGAACATTCCGGCGCCCCAAGCAAATCGGAAAAAGTTGCATGGCATCTGATTTTGAGGGTAGGGCCCCCGCACCCGCGGACGCCCAAGGCCCGGGGGGAAGGAGAAATGGAAAGTCCGACAAGGGGAGGGGCCGAGGCGCTGGACACGCCCTGTGGTGTCAACAAGAAGAGCAACGTCTGCAGCCAAGCAGCTGGCCCACGGGGAAGCAGGGTGCGACCTCATAATCTGACCGCCAACGACTGGGCGGTGTTCAGGTGGAAGAGAGACCCAGCCCCCCTGGAAAGTTAGACCGGCGACCGCCCCTTTTTCCCGGGAAATCTCTCCTACCTCCCTGAAACTAGTGGACAGCAACTGAGGAGGAACTCGCCGCCCCGTAGGGGCCCCTGCACTTCCTCGAGCCGGCCGCTGCTGTTCGATATAAAATGGAAGAAGAAGAACAAGTTTGACAGCCAGCCTATCCCCCCGGCCTGAATGGATAGATAAATGGCAGAGACATGACATGAGAAGAGTTTCGGGCGGCCCTAAAAAAGTCCCTTGTCCTTCGCACCGCCCCACAATTATGGGGAGAATTCAAGAAGAAAAAAATCTAAAAGAAACCCCGCCCCACCGTGGCATTGTGTCGCGGCGCTTTCTTTCCCCGGGCAGTTTTGATCCCGCCAAGTCTCGTCAAGAGACCCTCCTAACAAAATCAAAGGGTTCTCAAGGCCCCCGGGAAAGGGCATGTCGACCGTTTTTTTAAACCGATTACGCGCTACCAGGTATAAATTTCAAACGGCCAACTAAGGTTGACAGGAGTGTTTCCTCGTGGGCCTGGCAAGCCCCGCTCTCTGACGTGAACTTTTTTCACTACACTTTTTGGTGAGTACCCTCCAAACCGCAGAACTCTAGGCTGATCAGGTCCCAATGGTCCCCGGTCCTAAACAGTCCGAACCCCTTTAAAGAGCGGAAAAAATTCCCCCCCCCGCCCCCCCCCCCCAAAACCGCTGAGTGTCCTCGGGGACCAGGGTTTCCCAATATTAACAAGTTTATTCACGATTTTATGAACTAAAATAAGTAAGTATTCCGGTTTCGAACCGGGTCCTATCGTCCGGGATTCGAAAGCTTTACACAGCGCGGCTACCCGACCCTGTAGGAAAAGGCCGTCCGTATGACTGTCACAGCCCGCGGGGCTGGCTTGCGGGCCAAAAATGGGGACATTATTGTATCTTTCTTGGAACAATTTATTATTTCGGATACAAATTCGTTAGAATTTAATGTGCTGAAATCGGCCCCAGCTCAAGGACAAAATCGTCCCTTGGCGTGATGTGTGCAACGCCAGACCCCGCAGGCAAGGGTCGGCCGGGGATTAGCCCGGCTGGCCCGACCTGGGGCAGCCCCCGCCCCGCCTGGCGTGGGCATTTGCACAGGTCAGATGAATTTCCCCTGATCAGAATTTTACTTAATGGACATCATATTTCCGTGTACTTTTTAATTTCGAACAAAATGGATCCTAGAACGAGGCCGATACATCAACTTTAGGAATCGAACGCAAGTTAGGATCGGAAGCAAGTCTGAGCTGCGACCCGCTCCCAACTTGAGAATGATTCTTAAGGTTGAGGTACCAGCTTCGTTCTTAGATCCATCCCGTTCAAAATTAAAAACTACACGCGGACATGACGTTTCATACAATAAAATTCTGATCAGGAGAAATTCAAATCCGGCCGTAACAAATGCCCACTACGGGCGCCGGGCGGGCCGCCCCAGGCCGGGCTAATCCCCGGCCGACCCCTGCATCCGGGTCCGCCGAAGAGATGTTTGCAGCTGTGCCTTCGCCGAACATGACCAAACTTCTACGCTTAACGTTCACTAATTGCGAATTCCCGAACGCGACTCGCCCCGATGGGCCGCACCCCGGCGACAGGGGCCGGCCGGGATCAGCCGGGTCCGGGGGTAGCCCCTTCGGACGCCTGGAGTGAACGTTTGTAAAGTCCGGATTTGATTTTCTCCTGATCAGAATTTACTAACAAACATCATATCCGTGTGTTGCTTACAATCTCAAACAGATTTTGACTCATGAACGAAACCGATACTTACAATTTTTAAGGTCGATTTGCAACTTGGAACGGGTCGCGCGACTCAGCCGGCCCCGAGTTGCCTCGGTTCCCAAATTGCGAATGGACCTAAATGTTGAGCTGTCGACTTCGTTCTTGGGTCCATTCTGCTCAAAAAAAAACTATACATAGATATGTTTGTTTTAGAGAATTCTGATCAGGAGAAATTCAAAACCGGCCTTAACAAGTGCGCCGGGCGGGGCTGTCGCCGGGCTGCCAAACCCCGGCCGACCCCTGCCGCTGGGGTCCGGCGGCCGCCGGCAGGTCTGTTCCCAAGTTCCGAATGGGTCGCCACATTTTTTTCGCAATTTGGGAACATTCACCGTACAACTCACAGTTACCCCGAGAAACTCTCGAATTTACGAGTACGCGCAAGCGCTTTCGCGCTGACGACGTGGCAGACTAAACACAGCGCAGACCGAAACACTTCACTAACCTGCACCCTAAGGACAAGTTTGTCCTTGAACTGGCCAGATAAGAGCACATCAAATCTAGTGGCAAATTAAAACCCTACACTGAAGTGAAGAAGATAGATATTGCCCCCCGTTTAGATGTCTCAAATCTGGCCCCAGCTCAAGGACAAAACTGTCTTATACATTTAGAGTGTGAGCGAGGATGAACCCAGCAGACTCGGTGGCGGCGCCAGACCAGCGCCACGTTAAAAGACAGAGCAGGCACCCTGCTGCACGGGCTCCGGGACCACAGCCACAACCGACCGCACTACACTGACTGACTGGGAGGGAGCCTGCGCTGCGAGCTCGGTGGTCCGGCGGTCTGCCGCCGAAGCCTCTCGACCTCTCGACCTATCACGATGGTCGATGTTCGGAGCGAGCCGAGTGCAGCCGAGTAAGGCCGAGTGGAGCCGAACAATGAATACCGAGGCTAGAACAGATACACTACAAGACCAGAGACTGCCGCCTCGCCGCGCCGCCAAAATGCCTTTCAGAAGTGCCCCCCAGTTGGTGGGGGCCAGCCAACCACAGTTGGCCTCCTTCCAGGGATGAACCGCCGCGCCGCACTTCTGACGCCTCTAGCTCTGCTGCGTTTGATTTTAGAAGGGGGGGGGGGTTAAGCAAGCCGATTTCAGAAGAAAACGCAAGCTATCAGGCGCTGTGTTCATATTTGCGATCCGAGCAATCAGTTCGAACAGTAGCGCTCACAATTACGTGTCCCGCACCACCGGCTCGCGACCCGTCTCTTTTAGCGTGAGACTTCTGACGCTCCTATCTCCGTTGCGTTGAATTTAGATGGTGGGTGTAAGTGAGCCGATTTCACTAGAAAGCCACAGCTTTCACTTGCTGTGCTTAGTTTCCGATCCAAGCCATACAACTCGAACAGGAGCCTCCTTAAGTTTGAGCTTTTTTACTTCTAAAAAAGGCAGTCCAATGAAAAAACCCCGCAGTTTTGCCTAGAATTTTCCCACACCATCCTGCGCAACTTCAACTGCCACCTGTTCAAAAGGGAAATGTCCGACAAAAAGAACAGCACCACAGAGAACGAGACTCTTTCTTGAGGTGGGCTTCATAACATTACGAAGCATTCTGGTATTATTGAAGTGTCGAAATCACAGTCTTCCAATCTTCTTCAGGATGAAAATGGGACAGTAAATGCAGAATATTTGGAAATAAGGAAAGAAACAATGATGAGGTGCTTCTCGTACCAATCGAATCTGATAAGAAAGATGAACACGAGTTCATCAGCATGTCAATATTTTTTTTTAATTTAATTCCTAGACAGTTGTTTACTAACTGCGTTATTTAGGTTGAAAATGGTCCTGATTAATGAAAGACCTGTTGGTGTTGAATGTGAGTCAGAAAACACTGCTGCTGATAGAATGAGAAAGACAAGAGTGCAGAGTTGGTCAGTCTGCCACTTTTTTTTGTTCTCCCGTAACAGCAACAACTAATTATAACCTGCTCCCATTATTTCTTTGATGTGCACAGAAGGAGAATGAAACCAGAAATCTGGGATTCATGCGAGGCGGGATTCAAAATTGCATGGAAAAGAAATGGGCTGTTTATAAATTTGGACGGCAACTATAAATTATATCACAGTATAGCAGCGTTCTAAAACTGCCAGTTTCAAATTGTAAGAGGCAATAAAAATCAATAATAACAAGGGTGAGTGACACTGGATGGATGCACGTGGAGAGACAGTGAATTGAAGACATCAACAGCTTACCCCTCTGCAGTACATTGTACATGAAGTTTCAAATCTGAAAGTATGGGAAGGAGCAGAATCTCTGAAAAGATTTTCTGAAACTCCATGGTGGGTGCCCTGAAAAGAAGGCTGTAACGATGTGGATCGCTGTGGGGAATATTCACAAGTATCAAAACAAATCCCCACAGCGATCACATCGTACAGCCTTCTTTTCAGGCACCCAACCATGGAAGTTTTCAGAAAATCTTTTCATAGAATCTGCTCCTTCCCATACTTTCAGATTTGAAACTTCATTTACAATCGACTGCAGAGTGGATAAGCTGTTGATGTCTTCAAATTCACTGTCTTCCACTGTGCATCCATCCAGTGTCACCTCACCCTTGTTATTATTGATTTTTATTGCCCTTACAATTTGAACTGGTCAGTTTAGACGCTGCTATACTTGAATAATTAATATGTTGCCGTCCAAATTTATAACAGCCCATTCTTTTCCATGCAATTTTGAATCCCGCCTCGCATGAAATCCCAGATTTCTGGTTTCATTCTCCTTCTGTGCACATCAAAGAAATAATGGAAGCAGTAAAATTAGTTGTTGCTGTATACGGAGAACAAAAAAAAAGTGGCAGACTGACCAACTCTGCACTCTTGTCTTTCTCATTCATATCAGCAGCAGTGTTTTCTGACTCACATTCAACACCAACAGGTCTTTCATTAACAGGACCATTTTCAACCTAAAATAACGCAGTTAGTAACAACTGTCTAGGAAATTAAATTAAAAAAAAAATTGACATGCTGATGAACTCGTGTTCATCTTTCTTATCAGATTCGATTGGTACGAGAAGCACCTCATCATTGTTTCTTTCCTTATTTCCAAAATATTCTGCATTTACTGTCCCATTTTCATCCTGAAGAAGATTGGAAGACTGTGATTTCGACACTTCAATAATACCAGAATGCTTCGTAATATTATGAAGCCCACCTCAAGAAAGAGTCTCGTTCTCTGTGGTGCTGTTCTTTTTGTCGGACATTTCCCTTTTGAACCAGGTGGCAGTTGAAGTTGCGCAGGATGGTGTGGGAAAATTCTAGGCAAAACTGCGGGGTTTCTTCATTGGACTGCCTTTTTTAAGAAGTAAAAAAGCTCAAACTTAAGGAGGCTCCTGTTCGAGTTGTATGGCTTGGATCGGAAACATAAGCACAGCAAGTGAAAGCTGTGGCTTTCTAGTGAAATCGGCTCACTTACACCCACCATCTAAATTCAAACGCAACGGAGATAGGAGCGTCAGAAGTCTCACGCTAACGAGACGGGTCGCGAGCCGGTGGTGCGGGACACGTAATTGTGAGCGCTACTGTTCGAACTGGATTGCTCGGATCGCAAATATGAACACAGCGCCTGATAGCTTGCGTTTTCTTCTGAAATCGGCTTGCTTACACCCCCCCCCCCCCTTCTAAAATCAAACGCAGCAGAGCTAGAGGCGTCAGAAGTGCGGCGCGGCGGTTCATCCCTGGAAGGAGGCCAACTGTGGTTGGCTGGCCCCCACCAACTGGGGGGCACTTCTGAAGGCATTTTGGCGGCGCGGCGAGGCGGCAGTCTCTGGTCTTGTAGTGTATCTGTTCTAGCCCTCGGTATTCATTGTTCGGCTCCACTCGGCCTTACTCGGCTGCACTCGGCTCCGCTCCGAACATCGACCATCGTGATAGGTCGAGAGGTCGAGAGGCTTCGGCGGCAGACCGGCCGGACCACCCGGACCACCCGAGCTCGCAGCGCAGGCTCCCTCCCAGTCAGTCAGTGTAGTGCGGTCGGTTGTGGCTGTGGTCCCGGAGCCCGTGCAGCAGGGTGCCTGCTCCTGTCTTTTAACGTGGCGCTGGTCTGGCGCCGCCACCGAGTCCTGCTGGGTTCATCCTCGCTCACACTCTAAATGTATAAAGACAGTTTTGTCCTTGAGCTGGGGCCAGATTTGAGCACATCTAAACCGGGGGGCAATATCTCATCTTCTTCACTTCAGTGTACGGGTTTAAATTTGCCACTAGATTTAGATGTGCTCTTATCTGGCCCCAGTTCAAGGACAAACTTGTCCTTAGGGTGCAGGTTAGTGAAGTGTGTCGGTCTGCGCTGTGTTTAGTCCTGCCACGTCGTCAGCGCGAAAGCGCTTGTGCGTACTCGTAAATTCGAGAGTTTCTCGGGGTAACTGTGCGAGCTTGTTACGGTGAATGTTCCCAAATTGCGAAAAAAATGTGGCGACGATTCGGAACTTGGGAACAGACCTGCCGGCGGCCGCCGGACCCCAGCGGCAGGGGTCGGCCGGGGTTTGGCCAGGCCCGGCGACAGCCCCGCCCGGCGCACTTGTTAAGGCCGGTTTTGAATTTCTCCTGATCAGAATTCTACTAAACAAACATATCTATGTATAGTTTTTTTTTGAGCAGAATGGACCCAAGAACGAAGTCGACAGCTCAACATTTAGGTCCATTCGCAATTTGGGAACCGAGGCAACTCGGGGCCGGCTGAGTCGCGCGACCCGTTCCCAAGTTGCAAATCGACCTTAAAATTGAAGTATCGGTATCGTTCATGAGTCAAATCTGTTTGAGATTGTAAGCAACACACGGATATGATGTTTGTTGAGTAAAATTCTGAACAGGAGAAAATCAAATCCGGACTTTACAAACGTTCACTCCAGGCGTCCGAAGGGGCTACCCCCGGACCCGGCTGATCCCCGGCCGGCCCCTGTCGCCGGGGTGCGGCCCATCGGGGCGAGTCGCGTTTCGGGAATTCGCAATTAGTGAACGTTAAGCGTAGAAGTTTGGTCATGTTCGGCGAAGGCACAGCTGCAAGCATCTCTTCGGCGGACCCCGGATGCAGGGGTCGGCCGGGGATTAGCCCGGCCTGGGGCGGCCCCGCCCGGCGCCCGTAGCGGGCATTTGTTACGGCCGGATTTGAATTTCTCCTGATCAGAATTTTATTGTATGAACGTCATGTCCGCGTGTAGTTTTTAATTTTGAACGGGATGGATCTAAGAACGAAGCTGGTACCTCAACCTTAAGAATCATTCTCAAGTTGGGAGCGGGTCGCAGCTCAGACTTGCTTCCGATCCTAACTTGCGTTCGATTCCTAAAGTTGATGTATCGGCCTCGTTCTAGGATCCATTTTGTTCGAAATTAAAAAGTACACGGAAATATGATGTCCATTAAGTAAAATTCTGGTCAGGGGAAATTCATCTGACCTGTACAAATGCCCACGCCAGGCGGGGCGGGGCTGCCCCAGGTCGGGCCAGCCGGGCTAATCCCCGGCCGACTCTTGCCTGCGGGGTCTGGCGTTGCACACATCACGCCAAGGGACGATTTTGTCCTTGAGCTGGGGCCAGATTTCAGCACATTAAATCTTTCATACGAATTTGTATCCGAAAAATAATAAATTGTTCCAAAGAAGATACAATAATGTCCCCATTTTTGGGTCCGAGCGGAGCGAGGAGCCCTTTACAGCGACTTTCACGCTTCTTCTCTCCTCCTCCCAACCATTGTTGCCGTTCAAAGCCTATGAGTTCCCTCACCACGCTTACTATTCCTACGTTTCAATTTTTTTCCATTCACCTTTAATATCTACTGCATAAGTTTTAAAATAATATATTTTCATCAAATAAATTACAAACTCTCATTCAAAAAATCCTATTAGCTCAGATCGAAAAATTCAAAGTTTACATTAAAAGGGGTTCCCACTCTCAAGTCTCTCTAGCTTCTACATCCCTCCCCTCTGCACATTTTTACCTCTCCGTATCCACATTACTATCACTGTATCTGTATGAACGAAAAACTATCAAAATATATTTGTTCATATGCCACCTTCTAATTACATCAGGTACAAGTATTCAAATCATATTAAAAAAAAAACATCAGTTTTTCCTCTCTGCGTTCCCTTTTGAAACCATTGTTGGCAAGTTAGCAGGCCCCGCGCGCCGCGGCTGGCCGCGGCCATGCGGCCGTCATTTTCTTGTGAAAACCAAATGTGCTGTCGTCGGTTAAAATATCAGAAGGTTCATGACTCCTAAAAAATTGCAAATTTGTGGTTTGCCTCAATGCATTACCAAGGTTAGTTGTATCGCGTTTAAATATCGTTTCAATAAATTTTAATATTCTGTTATTGTTGCCTCGGCTTCCCAGTTCGGCGTCCCGTGGCCCGCAAGCCAGCGCCGCAGCTTGTGACAGTCATACGGACGGCCTTTTCCTACAATGTCGGTGTAGCCGCGCTGTGTAAAGCGTCGAATCGCCGGACAGATAGACCCCGGTTCGAACCGAATACTTACTTATTTTTACGTTCATAAAATCGTGAACCTGCTCTCAATATTGGAAATCCTGTCCCCCGAGGACCACTCAGCGGTTTTGGCGCTGGAATTTTTTCCGCTCTTTCCAAGGGTTCAGGACTGTTTAGGACCTGGACCATTGGACCCTGATCAGCCACTAGAGCTCTGCAGGTTCTGGAGGGTACTCACCCAAAAAGTGTAAGTGAACAAAAGTTCACGTCAGAGAGCGGGGCTTGCCAGGCCCACGAGGAAACACTCCTGTCAACCTTAGTTGGCCCGTTTGAAATATACCTGGTAGCGCCGTAATCGGCTAAAACCGGTCGACAAGTCCTTCCTGGGCCTTGAGAACCCATCTTGATGTGTTAGGAGGGTCTCCTTGACGAGACTTGGCGGGATCACAACTGCCCCGCGGGAGCAGCGCCGCGACACAAAGACCACGGTGGGGCTGGGCTCGTTAGATTCTTCTTCTTGAATTCTGCCCATAATTGTGAGCGGTGCGAAGGACAACGACTATTTCGGGCCCGTCCGTACTTCTTCTCATGTCATGTCTCTGCCCATTTATCTATCACATCAGCCGGGGCGGACTAGGCTGGCTCGTCTACTTGTTCTTCTCTTCCATTTCTATATCGAACAGCAGCGGCCGGCTCGATGACGTGCAGCGGCTCACGGGGCGGCAGTTCCCTCCTCAGTCTGCTGTCCACTAGTTCAGGGAGGAGAGAGTCCCAGAAGAAGGCGGTCAGCGCCGCGTCTAACTTTTCCCAGTGGGCTGGGTCTCTCTCCACCCTGAACACCGCCCAGTCGTTGGCGGTCCAGATTATGAGGTCGCACCACTGCTTCCCCGTGAGCGCCAGCTGCATCTGGCTGCAGACGTTGCTCTTCTTGTTGACCACCACAGGCCGCGTGTCCAGCGCCTCCGGCCCCTCCCCATTGTCCGGCCCTTTCCCTTTCTCCCTTCCCTTCCCGGCGCCCTTGGGCGTCCGCGGTGCGGGACCCTCACCCTCAAAATCAAGCATGCCATGCAACTTTTTCCGAGTGCTTGGGCGCCGGAATGTCTCCAAAATCGGAGTACTGATGGCTGAGAAATTTTTAATCTCGCTGAGGCCCGGTCCGTCCAAGCCGCCCACGCAGAAGTCGATCGTGGCGACGAGGTGAGGCCACTCGGGTCGGACGTTGTCCACCACCTCGACGCCGTAATGCTCCCTGTACTTCTCCTTGGCCAGCTCTTCTGCACGGTGCCCCTCCTGAACATGCTCAATGTGACTGAGGTCGGGGGGAAAGAGAATGGACTTGACAAGTGTGCCCCGCAAAGTCGTGTCCTTCTTTGCGAATATTTCCCCCGCTTTGGACGCTGAGACTCGCCCCTCTCGCACCGCGTCCCACCGCTCATTCTCAGACTGCCCCACCGTGTCCCGCTCTATGCGCCTGGTGTCCTGGGTGCGGCACTGCCCCTGCAGCTCGTCCCACTTCCGCTGCATGCCCTCGTGCAGCTGCTGGTCCGGCATATCCGGCCGCTCTGCCAGCTTCTGCTGGAGGGTGGCCTCGTAGTTTTCCTCGGCGGCCACGCAATGGCGCTTCTTCCGCGGCACCCACTCACTCGCCTCCCGCGCGGCCTGGTCCCGCTCGCACGCGTCGCGGTTGCGCTTGCGCTTGGCCTCGCCGGGTGAACACGGCCTGCGCCACTGCTCCAGGGGCCACCCCGAACACCTACTCCCAGCAGCGCAGGTGGAAGCTCGGGCCGAGCGTGTACAGCAGCGCGGCGCCCACGCACCGCGTGGAGACCAGTGGAGAAGTCGACTCCTTTGCCACCGCTAAACTTGCTTACGCCTGACTTGACGCGTTCGCAATCGTTCGTCGTCTCACCCGCGGTGAGCTTGTGCGCCGCGCTTGCGACAGGCGAAAGTGACGCGAAGATCCGAAGGTTCAGCTCCTCGTTGCCCTGGCGCCTGCAGTACGCGTTAGCCCGGCAGTTGTGCTCACTGGGGACATGCAGGGGCCCGTCGAAGAAGTCCTGCCGCAGCCTGTCCAGGTTCTCCCGGCCTCTGTTCCGGACGGCCCCGCGGGCAGCAGCGGTGAGGCGGCCCCGGATCGACTTTAGCAGTTTCCTCCCCTCCGGGCCGACGGAAGTGTCGTTCTCGATCTCAACGAGACGCGACGTGTGGCCGCGGACGATATGGTTGGCACACTCCAGCTTCACACAGTGACGGCCTCTGGGCGTACATTGCCGGATTTTGCTAAATACATTAAAATCACCATCGCCAATGACGGCTGGCACAGCCCGTCCACCAGAATCTGTGCCGCCATACCCGTCGACGGCCCTCTGTGCGTCGTGTTGCAGTTGTGTCCCCGTGGCTCCTGGTCGGCCTTTGCAGCCATCTGACAGATCCTGCAGTACTTGTTGAGTACCCCGATGCCGGTGGCGGCGCCAATGATGACGGCCTGTAACCAAAATTACAATAAAAAGAAAAGGAAATTAGCCCGGGTCTCCCCCCCCCCCCTCCCCGAAACGCAAGGGGAGAGAGAGGGGGCGCGCGGTTTGAGGCAGTGCTCCCCGACGACTGGAATTTGTCCTACTCACCACGCCGGATTAGGAGTTGTATCCGTGGCCGTACGTCCTGGTGCACCAGGCCCCGTCCACCTTGACCGTGATCACGGCCTTACCGTCGATGACGCGCCCCTTCCGGACAGCAGCCTCTTTCTCAAGTCGCACGGCCTCCAGCCGCTCTACCTCAAATACCTGCTTCCCGTCCTGTAAATTCGACGCGAGCACCATGTGTTATCAGACGTTACTGTTTTGTAAGTGTACTCTTCGCCCGGGTGATGGAAAGGACAGGATAGATGAGGTAAGGCTTTAGAGGTAGGCTTTAGAGTAAGCACTAAATATATGGAACTATTCAATATAATACAGACAGAGGAACTACAAAAATATGTTACAGATGAAAAAGATAACCTAACAAGAGATAAAAAATTCAAAACTAATAATGCCAGCCAAACTTTATTTGAGGCCAGGCGCACAGCACAAGAACAAAAGCAATATAGAAGTACAAAAATACCGTAAGTCAATAACAAAAGAAAAATGCCATTTTCCACAAGGCAAAGGGCGCGAAAACGAGGGAACCACGATGTGGCAACTCTATACTTGCAGTTGTGCATGTTTAATAAAAAAGCACGTTTTGAAAGTTCGCGGTATTTTCGCAAGATGTTCTGATGTTGTAGATTTAACGTCTCATAGCTGTTCGCTCTGGAGCGACGAGACGACGGCGAAGACGGTACAGGTTTTCGGGAAGGCAGTGGTGATGGACTGGGTGGTACTTGTGGCGGCGCTGACGGCGGCACGGCCGCAAGCAGCGCACGACCACACGTCAGGCCTCGCCCTATGACTGAGAAGAAAGAGAACTTCGCTTCCAGCCAAAAGAGCGTACCGACGAGACCAACCACAGTGATGCCGACCCAGGTGATGATTTCGGCCTTGCCACTCCCGTATGCACGGAGATCGTGCCACAACGAACCCGATGGAATGGGTGCCGGGAAAACAAGACGAAGCGGTGGTGAGGTGACGTTCTCCGGTAACGCAAATGGTACTCGGGACGACGGAACGAAGACGTGCAGAGGGTTGAAATGTGCGCCGGCCCAGTCAGACTCCACCCTGACCTCTTGGGGGCCGTCGCAGAACTGTGAGGGTTGAATAAGGATACTGACACCATCCTGGGCGGGGCAGTCACAAGGCAGCGAAAGTTCGTAACGGCCACTGTCAATCGAGGGTAGAGTCGTTACAATTTTCATGCTACAAATTATCTGTACTGGGCTGACTGGACTCGGAATATAGAACGAGCCGGCATTAATCGGTAGAACAGTCGATTCGGAGGTAGATACACACGAGACAGGACAAACATTTCTGATTTCAACTACATTGACAGAATGAACTCAAGCGTCAAGACAAGCTGAAGTATCCGTAGGCGACGTAAATCGCGGCAAAACAAAGATATTGCAATTCAATAGTTTTTGCGTTGGACAAATCCACGATCGAAAAACCATCAGAGGCAAAGTTTAGTGGTCGTTCAAAAAGAGAAGACGTTAATGAAGAACAAAGAAATTTGAATGGTGAAATAGTGAACACTTTCCAGGCCATGTTGGGCTTGTACACTGGTACCGACATGGTTACTTTAAGGATGTTTTTAGGAAGCAGATTGCAATGCACCGCTTCAAGCAGTAGTAAGGAGACAGAGATGTAGAACCTAAGACTAAAGAATTATCGTGTAAATTTAGCCCTTCAAGGACGGAACGCAGACGGGGCTCAGGAATGGCGAGAGAGTTCAACATGTTCATTTTGCACGAGTCGTAGATGGCGCGGATAGCAAACAGGTGGGTTTGGAATAAATTGACCTTGGACATGAGCATAGGAGGTTCCCTGGGCTTTTTTGCAATGTACCCTGTGCTGCTAGAGCCAGCAGAGACTTGGCGAGATAACAGGTTGATTGCGGAAGAAAGATTATTGAGACGGGTCTCCATGGAATGGTGAATCGACTACAATTAAACGGCGTTAAATTTGGTGGCGTTAATAATACTAGAGGTAGAATTTTGAATAGGACGAACCTGCGAACCAACGGCATTTACGACTGCAATCACGGTGTTGAGTTCTCTTTCCGTTGCTGAGTCTCCGACCCAGCGAAGCACATCGCCAATGAGGGGAAGCAGGGCACGTTAAGATCTGAAACTAGACTTAAGAGACCGGAAGACTGACATTAATTCGTGCAGGATGTCAAAACTCAAGGTGTCAACATCATGAAAAGCGGAACAAAGTTGAATATCAGACATGCCAGAGAGAACACATTCGGTTAGGTTTAGCTGCTCAGGAAGTTAAATTGATGTTACATTGGGGAGATCAAGGGTAAATGCAACGTCATGCATGCCAGTAGCAACCATAGATTGTCGCGGGGTGAGCCGGATGGCTTTGGTTTGGACAATATCTGGCTCGACATTAGGTTTACAGACCGAAGCTAGAGAGAGAATGACAAAGAGGAACATAAACAAAGACATAGTGGATTTGAATTTGCCAAATTACTGAAGTGAAAATTACAAAGACTGAATTGTGAATGAAAACAAAACAAGTGAGCCAAGCAAACAAGGCTAATGGACAATGGAAAGGCAAAATTACGCCAAAAGCAATGCAACTGAATTTAGGCCAAACGCAAAAGAAAGCAAACTCAACTTGGGGCGTCACACAACACAGATTGGTACAGGTGCAAGGTACAACCTGGAACAATAAGCATTGCAGTAGAAAACAGGAGAGCGGGCATAGCCACACTCACACACACACACACACCAAGGCCTGATCAGGGCAAATACAACAACTAAAACGAGACAAAGTAAAAAAAGTGCTACTCGAGAAATAAGGAAAAGGAGAGGGTAGGACGGGACGAGGGAGGGAAACCCGTAAAAGAATTTATACACTGGCGACCAAAATTAGCGGTCCACTAACGGCGGGCGCTGTAATTTCTAAGTTTTTTAAGGTAGAACCTTGAAATTTGCCACAGGCCTGCCTCCAACCTTTGACTCGAGCCTCTGAAAGCGGCAACACCAGGTGCCACCCCCTCTGGTAACAGCCACCCCTAACGCGCGGCGGGGTGGAAAAACGCCGAAAGAGGGCTTCAGAAAACACCGTTAAGGAGGTCCAATGGGGGTAAAACTTCGTTTACCAGTTCAATAGACCCCGGGTGACAAGGTGACATCACAATTTGAACGGTCGTTCAAACCCACCCCCCACCCCAGTTACCCCCACCCCCTACGGGGGGTGAATTTTTTTGTCACCAAAAATGAATTGCGCGTCATGCAGGAGCCTTCGGGGCACATGCCCGTCTGTTTTTTACCCCGATAGGAAGAGCCCTTTGACGGCAACCCCTAAAAAACGAAAAGACATTTTTGAAAGTCGAGTTTTTTTGTCCTTAAATGCATTCCACAATCGAAAAAGACGTCAGAAAAGGTGTGCAGGGCCTGTGCCAATACGGCCCAATCGAAAATTTCCATCCGAAAAAAAATTCACCCCCTCGTATGGGGTGGCTACCCTTAACCCCTGCCCTGCCGCCCCCAAAGGGGGAAGATAAATTTTGGACCCAGCGCCAGATGCGCCTTGTCCAGGGCCATCAGCACACAAAACTTGAAGTCGCTCGTCCGATCCGTTCTCGCGCTACAGCCAAAAAACCTCGAAAATCAAGAAAACCCACCCCTAAAAGTCACCTCCGATACCGCCGAACTGAGTAGGGGTAGCAAATCGTTTCGAGCGGCGCAGAGTGTCCCAAACCTTTGTCTTGAAGGGCCCGGACGGCCAAACCGCTGCGGCCACTGGAAGGTCCTGAAAAAGACCGTCACCCGGGACTCTGTACCGGGGACCACTGCATCGACCTAAACATGTGCGAACAGTCGTGCAGTGGTCAACTGCGAGGCCTGCAAGGCGGTTCCGATGCGACCGTGAGAATACTCCACGCGGCAGAGCCACTGCTTAGTGACCGGCCCCGCGCTCCACGCCGAAATCTATTTGTCAGTTGTGCCAGCATTTCGGGTTGAGATATCGATCTCATCTTTGGCACAGTGGTTCGGGAAGTCATAACGCATCATATTTCGTTGGGTCCGATAAACATTTTCACATGTCGCTTTTTTTGGACCACCCTACCGCTGCGGCCACTGGAAGGTCCTGAAAAAGACCGTCACCCGGGACTCTGTACCGGGGACCACTGCACCGGGCGGCCGCCGCCGCGCCCGGACCGCCGGGAGGGCAAGCCACCGGTGAGGCACCAAGCAAACGTCTACTCGGCAGGGGTTAAGGGTAGCCACCCCATACGAGGGGGTGAATTTTTTTTCGGATGGAAATTTTCGATTGGGCCGTATTGGCACAGGCCCTGCACACCTTTTCTGACGTCTTTTTGATTCTGGAATGCATTTAAGGACAAAAAAACCTTAATTTTCAAAAATGTCTTTTCGGTTTTTAGGGGTTGCCGTCAAAGGGCTCGTCCTATCGGGGTAAAAAACAGACGGGCATGTGCCCCGAAGGCTCCTGCATGACGCGCAATTCATTTTTGGTGACAAAAAAATTCACCCCCCGTAGGGGGTGGGGGTAACTGGGGTGGGGGTGGGTTTGAACGACCGTTCAAATTGTAATGTCACCTTGTCACCCGGGGTCTATTGAACTGGTAAACGAAGTTTTACCCCCATTGGACCTCCTTAACGGTGTTTTCTGAAGCCCTCTTTCGGCGTTTTTCCACCCCGCCGCGCGTTAGGGGTGGCTGTTACCAGAGGGGGTGGCACTTGGTGTTGCCGCTTTCAGAGGCTCGAGTCAAAGGTTGGAGGCAGGCCTGTAGCAAATTTCAAGGTTCTACCTTCAAAAACTTAGAAATTACAGCGCCCGCCGTTAGTGGACCGCTAATTTTGGTCGCCAGTGTACAACAGAGGCACACCGCCAACTTGGATAAGAAAGAAGGACAAAATACTGAGATTGGCGCGACTCGGCACTCGCAGCGGCAAATGCAGACACTGCCGGCGCGCTCTGGCGGTACGCAACGCACCGGAACCAAAGGAAAGGCGGGGACGGAGGGACAGGGACCACTACGGCGCTCGCGCGGAAGGGTTAACCAGACACTGATAATGCCCACTGTCTGACGGCGGAATGAACTTTAAGTAGACGGCCGCAGGGGCTGACTTCACCAGAACAGACTTTAAGCAAGCGAAAGAAAGAACTTTATATGGGGTCTGGACATAGATGGGGATTTTCAGCAACATGGCGACGCGGACCTGGATTGAAGTCGCGAACTCGCTGTCGCGCGAGTGCACAGTACAAAACTGTTCCTTAGTAAGATTTACAATGAAGGGAGAAAAATCATCCCAATTATGAAAAATAAAATTTTGGATAATCCTACGGAGGCATAAACCAGCATTAAATGAGGAATAAAGGGAAAAAAATAAGCGCGGAATAGAAGCAGTTGCCATCTCGAGGGGTATCTACCACACGAAAATTTTCCACACTACAAGGCGCTGAATTCTGCTTCAAAGAGGTAACCGGTGACTTGGGCGCGGTACAGCGGGGCAAAGGAAGGAGGCCCCTTGAACCGCCAGGCGGCCCAAGGGGGCTCACATGAAAAAGGATTGAGCATTGGGGCAGCGGGATACTACATGGCCAGGGGTGTTACAACCGTAACAAACCGGGATCCGCCTTTGCTGCTGCTGCTGCCGGGGCCGTTCCTCATTGCTGTGCTCCGGCTGGCTCGGCTGGCGCCGGGCCACCACGGCACTGCCCATGGGCGCTGCCTGCGCGTTTAGCGCAAACTGCTGGGCCGCCGCACGCATCAGCTGGTAGAGCGACGGCTGAAAATTATAACCGGGCGGCTGGACGTACACAACCTGTGGACCTCCACGACCACGGTTGGGCTGGCCACCCGAGGCCGGCGGCACGTGCTGGCCGCCGCCAAGGCGCTGCTGGGCAAATGCAACGAGCAGTTTTTCCAGCTCACCGGAACTGGAGGCAGGGGCCGACGGCTTGCCATAGACCTCGGCCATGAACAGGTCCAAGCGCTTCATGGCAGCGGCGTCACTGGCTGCCGCGTCCTTCTCAGCCTTTTCCCCAGAAGGTACTTCTCCAGCGTGGAGAGGGCGTTGCCCTCGGCAGGAGCCGGGGCAGGGGAGGGGCCCGGAAAACCCACGCCGGGTGATCCGGCGCCCGCAGCGGGGCCGCCGCGGGACAGCAGATCCCGAAGCATGACGGCGTCCTCCAACGCGGAAAGAAAATTGGCAAAGGTTGTAAAACTATGGGTTTACCATCAAGCGCGCATCCTCGGGTGGCTGTGTCTGGAGAAAAATGTCGCTCACCTCCCGCTCAGTGAGCCGCTTTCCACCCACGCGGGCCGCATGTTGCATGCGGTACCCGAAACTTCTCAGGCTTTCGGCAGGGGCACGACGCGTCGCAAGTAAATGATTTGCGATAGTGTGGAAACCATAGTCCTCGTTGAACGCAGCTATCAAGGCGTTAGAATACGTCTCCCAGTCCTTGCCTACATTCTGAGTGTGAGCGGGAAGAGCGGCGGGTGGCCGGAGGGACTGGATATAAAAAAGTATATCCTTAGGCTCAATTTTGAAGCGAGCGTAAATTTCTACCGCGACGGAGCGGCCTTCCCCGTACGATGCTGTGTCAACCAATTAACTTGAAAAGGCTTACGAAAACTTAGGATTGTCCTCGTCCTCAGAGTCAGAATACAAAATCTGACGACCACCATGGCGTCGTGGCCGGGCCCGTGCGTAACGGCCGTGGGTAGGAGGCCGACCAGGGCCACGCCGGGCACCAGCTGTTGGATATAATACGCACACGTAATTTGACTGACCGGTTCTCTTCCGCGAATGCCAGCAGTTGTTGGTGACACGTACCGTTGGCTCCGCGGTTTCCTCCCATGCCACGAGGTGGTGTAGGTGGCCGGCTGGGCGGCACACGTACCCGTTCGGGGGGCGTACGCTGAGTCGACCCCTCGGGTGTGTGGGGGGTCAGCGGTGACCTTGGAAGAAGAGGTGACAACGTTGGAGAAGCTGCAGGGGGCGCGTCGTGCGGCGCTGGTGAAGCAGGCGCAGCCGTGGCAGCTGGCTTAGCTGTGGTAGCCACCGCAGTGGGCGCAGCCACAGCAACGGGGACATTCTCCTCGATTAGGACCAGAAAGAAAGGGTAGCGTGTGAAGTGTCTGTCGGTTCTGAAGTTCTGTGATCATTGGCGAAGGCAGCGCACGTTTCAAAAGGGGCCCCGCGACAACTAGGGTCGTGATTCTGTCACACGCTGACTTTCCAGAAACACGACGCAGCTCTTTTAGCTGCGCGCTTCAATTTTGCCTCTATTATGATTGACGCATAATATGGCGAGCCGCTTTTTCGATTAATTACGTGTTTTATTTTTTTTGAGGGGGGGGGGGGGGACACACAAATACGGTGCGAGTTGAACTGGACCGTGCTAGATACTTATCAGTATGCCCCCCCCCCCCCCAAGTGGCCCCAGCGAGCGCCTGGGACATAGGCAAGCGGACGCATGGGTGTCTTGCGGTCTGGCCTACCCTCAACTTAGCAGGCGCTCCAGACAAACATCGCCCACTACGATCCGCTATATTTTTTAAAAGTTTTAGAAAAATGTCAACGCTTTGCTCTTCACATTACGGGCACAGTATCGGATCGTGTGTAGCATGTCACCGACCTCGTGATTTGCGATAGTGTGGAAACCATAGTCCACGTTGAACGCAGCTATCAAAGCGTTAGAATACGTCTCCCAGTCCTTGCCTACATTCTGAGTGTGAGCGGGAAGAGCGGCGGGTGGCCGGAGGGACTGGATATAAAAAAGTATATCCTTAGGCTCAATTTTGAAGCGAGCGTAAATTTCTACCGCGACGGCGCGGCCTTCCCCGTACGATGCTGTGTCAACCAATTAACTTGAAAAGGCTTACGAAAACTTAGGATTGTCCTCGTCCTCAGAGTCAGAATACAAAATCTGACGACCACCATGGCGTCGTGGCCGGGCCCGTGCGTAACGGCCGTGGGTAGGAGGCCGACCAGGGCCACGCCGGGCACCAGCTGTTGGATATAATACGCACACGTAATTTGACTGACCGGTTCTCTTCCGCGAATGCCAGCAGTTGTTGGTGACACGTACCGTTGGCTCCGCGGTTTCCTCCCCTGCCACGAGGTGGTGTAGGAGGCCGGCTGGGCGGCACACGTACCCGTTCTGGGGGCGTACGCTGAGGCGACCCCTTGGGTGTGTGGGGGGTCGGCGGTGACCTTGGAAGAAGAGGTGACAACGTTGGAGAAGCTGCAGGGGGGGGGGGGGGGGCGTCGTGCGGCGCTGGTGAAGCAGGCGCAGCCGTGGCAGCTGGCTTAGCTGTAGTAGCCACCGCAGCGGGCGCAGCCACAGCAACGGGGACATTCTCCTCGATTCGGACCTGAAAGAAAGGGTAGCGTGTGAAGTGTCTGTCGGTTCTGCAGTTCTGTGATCATTGGCGAAGGCAGCGCACGTTTCAAAAGGGGCCCCGCGACAACTAGGGTCGTGACTCTGTCACACGCTGACTTTCCAGAAACACGACGCAGCTCTTTTAGCTGCGCGCTTCAATTTTGCCTCTATTATGATTGACGCATAATATGGCGAGCCGCTTTTTCGATTAATTACGTGTTTTATTTTTTGGAAGGGGGGGGGGGGGAGGGACACAAATACGATGTGAGTTGAACTGGACCGTGCTAGATACTTATCAGTATGCCCCCCCCCCCCCCAAGTGGCCCCAGCGAGCGCCTGGGACATAGGCAAGCGGACGCATGGGTGTCTTGCGGTCTGGCCTACCCTCAACTTAGCAGGCGCTTCAGACAACATCGCCCACTACAATCTGCTATATTTTTTAAAAGTTTTAGAAAAATGTCAACGCTTCGCTCTTCACATTACGGGCACAGTATCGGATCGTGTGTAGCATGTCACCGACCTCGGGGAGTGCCTCATCGACGTCCATGTCCTCCTCCCCCGCGCCAAGGAGACAGAAGCTGTGCTGGTGCCGATGGTGTGGTGGTGGATGAATCTGTGTAACCCAGGGGCGCCGGAAGTCATTTTGGTGGGGGGGGGGGAGGGGGGCAAGGGGCCCAAAGGGCCCGGATTTTCCCCACAAGGGCCCGGATTTTTCGACATATAAAAAAATAAGACTAATTTTAATATTTTTCTTTATTGCTTTATTTATGCAGGTACAAAATAAAATAATATTATTTTACAGGTACAACGTAGCCGTGCAACATGCTACAATTAAAAGTTTCAACTAACTAATTTTCAATCACAGGAACGAAGGATTGTTATTCTTATTATTTTACAGGTACAACGTAGCCGTGCTACATGCTACAATTACAAGATTCAACTAACTAATTTTAAATTACACGAACAAAACATTGTTATTCTTATTTCTTTACAGGTACCACGTAGCAGTGTTACAATTACATCGGCAACGGCACATCACAGCAACTTTGTCATTTATTTTGTGGAATTACCCCAAACGTTTTCCTTCTTTCAGAGGTCCTGAAAACAAATTCTCTCATTACTTTATCTAATGAAATGTTCAGTGTCTTGTCTTTGTGCACATGAAGTAGCATTAGATGTGTTTATCGTTTCTGCAGCATCTTTGAGCGCAGAAAGTTTTTCAGTCTTTTAAGCGCACTGAAAGACCTTTCACAGGAAGTAGATGTTGCAGGCACCGTCAGCAGCAGCATGACTAGCAGAGTAACTTGTTCTAGTAGACATTCTCTTATCATTGCAGGTGACTTTTTCAAACGGTCTGCATACTCGTCGAGACTCGCAGTCGCAGGTGCTTGCTCTTGGAACCTGGCGTCAGCAAGCTTTAGCTGAGTTGTCAAACTCTCTATGTCAAAATCTGATGCGTGGACACCGAGTGCACCTTCAAGTTCTTGTGCGTCTCGTGGCCCCCCGACAAAGAGAATTTGCTCGAGATTTATCAACTGGTTCATACCAGGTTGATCAAACCGACGAGTAAGCTCGGCCTTGGCCCAGTCTAGTATAGATGTAAAGTCCTTGCGGAGACGTTCCTTGGGAGTCAGCTGGGCCGGCTCGGCATGACCGCCAAGCTCACCTAGCCTCCTGAGGGGTGCTCTCCGTCTAGCAGGGGCAGGCATGGTCAAGTCAAGGTCATAAACTTCATCCATGTGCTCAACTTCAGACCATAGCTTTTCGAAGTCGGCCTCGCCCATAGAGGCGTACGTGTCATGGAGGCTTTGAGCTGATAGTTTTGCACCAGATGCAGTGAAATTCCGCCTCTGGAGGGACTTAGCAAGCAGCTCTGCTGGTTGACAAACTAGGAGTGAAATTTTCAATGCCATAACAGTAGTAAATTTGCCCATTTTCCCCAAATAGCCCCGCAAGGCTGCTCTGCGTTCATCAGTTATAGCAATCGCCTTGTCATTGACCATGATTTCAAGAGTGGTTTTTACTCTAGGATAGTTTTCCAGAAACCGTTTTAGTGCCGGAGCTCGGACACACCAGCGGGTAGGGCATATTGTACGCAACTTAGTAGGCATTTTAGGTAGTGCATCTGTATCGCTAACAGATCCGTCAATTGAGCAAGGTGAAATGACAATATTATCATATATGTGTTTTCTTTTTGCAGATTCCATGATAGCATTTGAAACTTCCTTGACAAGAATCAAACTGTCAGAAATGATATCACACTGTTTAGCTAATTCTTGTATGACTAAGTCTAGTGAGTGGTTTGAGCAATGAATAAAAATTGCTTTCGGTCGCTCATCGCTTATTAATTTTTGCACCCCATTTAATCTTCCTTTCATTGCAGCAGCACCGTCGAAGCATTGCCCACGGAGATACTTTGGGTTTAGTCCTAGGCGCGTTAAAACATCAAAAATAGTCATTTTAATTGATGCTCCTGTTCCGCTTGTAATGCAGTAAAGTCCCACAAAAATTTCATGAACTTCTAAAGTGTTTTTGTTTACATAGCGAAAGCAAATAGACAGCTGATCGTCTCCAGTTGTATCTGTCGTGCCGTCTGCCATAAGCGCAAAAAAACGTACTCTCTTGGATTTCACGCACAAGTGTGCGGAGAACCTCGTGAGCCATGATTTCTAATATCTCGTTTTGAATGTCACCACTTAACCAATTGTCTCTTTTTTTTAGCCATTCTTGCAGCTCTGGGCATTCCAGTGCCCTTTCTTCCAGCAGCTCAACCAGATTTCCACCATAATGACTAGCACCTCGTATTGGTTGACCACTACGAGCCAAGTACCTCAATGAACTTAAAACTACTTTGTAGGCAGTGCGAGCAATGTGTTGAGATTTGCTTACCTCTGCTGATAAGAGGGATCCAACAGATTCCCTTTGCAAGACATTAATCAAATATTCAGCACTTTCACAGTGATATTTAGAGCTCTGGCGTATTTGGAACTTTTCCACTGCCTTTTTCCAATACTTAAAACCCGTTTGAGCAAACGTCTCTTCGTTACCGCGACCCGTGGCACTTCTCCCAAGGCGCTGGGCCTGAAGGCACGTGTAACAGAGGACGTGATCTTGACTTTGGTCGTAATGCAGCCACTTGTAGGTGTCAAACCATTTCCGCAAGCAACTGCGACCACTATCTGATTTGGGAAATTTAAACTCACTGCCTGGTACGTGTCGAGTCTCAGTTCCGTTGATCTTGGAGCCGGCGCTGGAAGAAGCAGGATCAGGATCACGTGTTGGCGACAGCCGCGCTTCTGCGCCACCTGTAGGGTCAGCGGCTGATGCTGATGCACTCGAGGCCAGCGAGGGTGTCGGTGTCGGTGAGGAAGCAGGGACATCAACATCGGCATCGGCGCAGACAGGGAGGACTCCGAACCAGCAGAACTCGGAGATTCAGCGTCTGTGAAAAAAGTGCAAGCGAATGAAATAATGTGCAAAGTGTACAAAACAACGCGAACGCGATTTAAATTTTAACTAGATATTACCTGTGCAAGGTGACTGTGCTGTGTGGGCGGCGTTAAAACCTGCGCTGACGCACTGTACGTCGCTGGCGGCGTCGCCAGCAGGAGGGTCGTCAGAAAAACTGTCCACAACTGAAATAAAAACGACGGATAAAAAATTTTCAGTTTGAATGCGAAAGCGTAAATGTATAAAAGATAGTAATGAAAGCTAGTTTTACCTTCAGCAGATTCATTCCGCCGAACTTTAGAAGAACTAGGAGTAGACGGAAAGATAAGCTTGCTTTGATTACGGGCATTCGCAGCCGCAAGAAAAGCAGCTTTCTTCCTTTTAGCTGCTCCCGACTCGTAAACGTAACCACCGGGCTGCTTGCGGGCTCTCGAAAAGCCCGGGCCCGACTTCTCACCGTCTTTGTCTTTGGCAAATTTGGAAAACACTGCTACGCCGCTACGCCCGTTGCTACACCTCCGGCCAGCCGCTACTCGCCGCGCGCCGCAGTCTCCCTTCCCCCTCCACTCCGCAACGCGCCGGCACGCACGGACTTGTCGCAGGAGTGGGAATGTGGCCACAAAGTTGTGGCCACAAAACGGTTAGCATTTTCGGACCGACTGTAGGTATAGTGCGTTAGTCACGAAGCCACCTGTTCGCTCCATGCGCATGCTGCACGCACCCAAAGGCCGCGGATTATCATATCTCGCGGACAGGGGGCCCCCATGGGTCCCCGTCGAAGCCGACCGATGTCCGGCGGGTTCGCCTACCTTCCAGGGGCAGAATCACAAATATCGCGCATACCGGGCCCCCACGGCCCCCCATGGGTCCCCGTCGAAGCCGACCGATGTCCGGCGGGTTTGCCTACCTGCCAGGGGCAGAATCACAAATATTGCACATACCGGGCTTCCATAGCCCCCCACGGGTCCCCGTCGATGCCGACCGATGTCCGGCGGGTTTGTCTACGTTCCAGAGGAAGTCTCAAGAATATTACACATACGAGCCCCCTTGGGTCTGTGGGTCTGCCTACCTTACGAAGCAGTTTCAAAATTATCATGTGTATCGCAGGCCAGCATAAGCCAAACGATGAGCAGCTAAGCTAGTTGGATTTGTATTCCCTCCAGGATAGAGAGAAGCAGTAAAAACCAGGCGCATTAAAGTAGTTTGGTCGGTAAGGGTAGAGGTCAAGTGTCGGTCTGGTACACTATTTTTCCTGGCAGATTTACCCTCCAAAAAATATAATAGTGTATTTAGTAGTTGATGTTATTAATCAAAATTCATATTTTATGGTCAAACGTTTCACTATAGATCGGAATATATTTATTAAAGTAATATAAAGGTGTGAGCTTGACTAGTTTTGGACCTGGCGCAAACCTACGAGAGTGAAACTCAGAAGTGTTTCTCTTAGAATATTAAGGCGGTATTTGAACGTGAATTGGCTTTTTAAAGTTTCAAATAAGATCTCGTCGATATATTGAAACAATTTAAACACATCACAACACATGGTGCGGTAATTATTCTACATAATCGCTGTAGTGACTTTCGCGACGTGAAGTTGGCAAATGGCGGGCCGATCACCATGTTGAAAAATATGGTACCACACGGTTCGGTCTTTCTGTTTGGTGTCGTCGACGAGTAAACATCGCGAGTATTTATCGTGTTTTAAAATGCCTTTCATGAAGGCCAAGGAGCGTGCTAGAAGAGAGAAGGTTGGGAAAGCGAGCGTCGAACGTCATGCGAAGAATCGGGTTTTGAAAGCGTCAAGAGAGCAAGCAGACTACATTCCAGTGTCTGTAGGCCACCGTGTTGTTGATTTGGCCATGTTAACTTCAAATCTGTGGTGTACGAACTGCGACGCGGCACTCGGTCTCAAGTTTCTTGAGGAGGAGAAGCAGTACGGCCTTGCCTCCGAGTTCAGCGTGCGTTGTCCAACCTGCCTGGATCTCAAGAAGTTCTTCACCAGCAAGACTGTGCCGTGCCCCTCTGGAGACGGCCGGAGCCTGTATTCTGTGAATTGCAAAGCTGCCCTAGGTAAATTTTCTTGTTGGTTTCCTCGCGCGCACGTGTTCTGAGTTCCTGGGTTTTCCAGGACTCTGCCCACGTCGAAATGTTGTTCTGAGTGTGTCCATAACCCTACTTTTCCACTGTTTACATAGGTTGCCTGGACTCCGACGTGCCTCAGTCTCCGTCCCCTGCTGCTCCTGTGGCTAAGAGTACTCCTAGAACTTCAAGTACTCCTAGACCCTCCCGTGTTCGTAGACCTACAAGTACTCCTAGACCTTCAGTGAGCCCCAACCTCTTGGCACTCATCGACCGAACTTCGCAACCAAACTTAGTACCCACAACGAGTCGACTGCCTCTTCGAGGTCCTAGTGCTCATGTGTCTGCTGCATTATGATTTTACGAATGATGTCTGTTAATACTTTGTGTACTCAATTTCATTAAATCCTACTTGAGTATTTTTTTTTAAACAGCCTTTGCACTTTCATCGTCCATTATATACCCCTTATAAACACACATTTATCACTTCACTTCGATTATCACTATGAGAAATGTCCTAAATATGATGCCAATTCACAGGTCAAATACAGCCACAGATCTAAATTTAAAAAAAGGATAAAATTTGGGAACAGAGCATAATTGAAAGCAGATTACCGCATGCATTGCTAAACTTGCAATAGTAGTAAGAATAAAAGTAGTAATTAATTTCATCCTGACAAAGTTCCAGAAATAAACTGTGAACTGGAACTTCTGGCCTGAGGTGATAGTAGCTCGACTTCTCCACCGGTGTCCCATTCCAGCCATTTAAATTTCGCGCCACTAGCGCTGGTGACTAAAAAGTCACCATAGTGACTTTCCACCACCTGGCCCGGTGGCCATCTTGGCCATCCGGACCACGTCTGGGGGCAGTTTTTTAGCGATTACTTGCTTATTCTATCATGAACATGTGCTTTTCTGCACATCAGTCAATTCAGTAAGAAGAGAGGAATCCCTCAAATACTTCTTTTCATACTTTTCAAAACTATTTTCGCAGTTAATTCCGGATTTCCCCCCTCTCGGAGCGCAGGTCCCATAAGAGCCCATGCAATTCAGCCGACTTTTTAGGTTCAAATATCTTTAAAACGAGTTCATGAACACCACTTTTTGAAGTGCCTATCGGATAGAGGAGGTTTTCATGAACAATTTGGTCACAAATATTCATATCATTCATAACTTTGCGTTAGCGACCAAACTACTTTAAGGCACCGTTTCCCGTCGGTTCAGTGGTCCGACTACCTGGTGTGCGAGTACTGACGCTGTGAACCTCCAGGAACATTTATGTCACCTACTCCTGAAGTTGCAGAAGTACGCGAATTACGGGACCGTTCCGCTCACAGCGGCACATTCAGGCGAGGTGACAAAAGTCTTGCCGAGTGAAATTTCGACTTTTCTCACCGTTTTCTGTCGGTTCAGTTGTCCGACTACGTGCTGTGCGAGAACTGAAACTGTCAACCTCCGGGAACATTTGTCACCTACCCCTGAAGATGCAGAAGTACGCGAATTACGAGACCGGTCCGCTCCGTACGGTACATTCAAGCGAGGTGACAACAATCTTGCCGAGTGAAATTTTGACTTTTCGCACCGTTTTCCGTCATTTCAGTGGTCTGACTACCTGGGGTGCGAGTACTGGGGTAGTGGTAGATGACATAAATGTTCCCGGAGGTTGACAGTGTCAGTACTCGCACCCCAGGTAGTCAGACCACTGAACTGACGGGGAAACGGTGAGAAAAGTCGAAATTTACCTCGGCAAGATTTTTGTCACCTCGCCTGAATGTGCCGCACTGAGCGGAACGGTCTCGTAATTCACGTACTTCTGCAACGTCAGGGGTAGGTGACATAAATGGTCCCGGAGGTTGACAGTGTCAGTACTCGCACAGCACGTAGTCGAACCACTGAACCGACGAATAATAGCGAGAAAAGTCGAAATTTCACTCGGCAAGATTTTTGTCACCTCCCCTGAATGTGCCGCACTGAGCGGAACGGTCCCGTAATTGGCGTACTTCTGCAACATCAGGGGTAGGTGACATAAATGTTCCCGGAGGTTGACAGTGTCGGTACTCAAACTTCTCCTCGAAGGTAGGCAAACCTGCTGGACATCGGTCCGCATCGACGGGGACCTGTGGGGGGCCATGGGGGCCCGGTATGAGCGGTTCTTGTGCTACTGCTCCTGGAAGGTAGGCAACCATGCCAGACACTGGTCCGCATCGACGGGGACCTATGGGTGCCCTGTGTGCGCGGTATTTGTGATTCTGCCCCTGGATGGTAGGCGAACCCGCCGGACATCGGTCGGCACTGACAGGGACCCATGGGGACCCATGGGGGCCCTGCGTGCGCGGTATTTGTGATTCTGCCCCCGGAAGGTATGCAAACCCACCTGACATCGGTCGGCATCGAGGGGGACCCATGGGGGGCCGTGGGAGTCCAGTATGAGCGATATTTGAGATTCTGCCCCTGGAAGGTAGGCTAACCCGCCGGACATCGGTCGGTATCGACGGGGACCCATGGGGGCCTGGTATTTGCAATTTTCGTGACCCTGCCCCTGGAAGGTAGGCAGACCCGCCGGACATAGGCTTGGACCAGTACATCCCCACCGGGGGCCTCGGAGGCTTGTTGCACGCTTGCCCGTGCTTCTGCATGCCGCTGTCGACCGGTGTGGCGAACGAACTGTACCTAAACACTGTCCGGTTTAGGCTGACCCGGTTGTGGCCACAAAGTTGTGGCCACATTCACACTCGTCTTGTCGCCGCGAGTCAACAATGCTTTTGCCGCGCCTAGTCGTCTTGCCGCGCCGCCACTGCAGATCTCCCTTCTCACTCGCCCTCCAGTCCGCAGCGCGCAGCGCACCGCCACTTCGCCACCCGCAACCGCCACCAAAACACTATGTTCTCGCTCTCGCCTCGCTCTCGGCTCAAGGAAGGGCGAAAGTCGAAATTTCACTCGGCAAGATTTTTGTCACCTCGCCTGAATGTGCCGCACTGAGCGGAATGGTCTCGTAATTCGCGTACTTCTGCAACTTAAGGGGCAGGTGACATAAATGTTCCCGGAGGTTGACAGTGTCGGTACTCGCACACCAGAAAGTCGGACTACGGAACCAACAGAAAACGGTGAGATAAGTCGAAATTTACCTCGGCAAGATTTTTGTCACCTCGCCTGAATGTGCCGCACTGAGCGGAACGGTCTCGTAATTCGCGTACTTCTGCAACGTCAGGGGTAGGTGACATAAATGTTCCCGGAGGTTGACAGTGTCAGTACTCGCACCCCAGGTTGTCAGACCACTGAACTGACGGAAAACGGTGAGAAAAGTCGAAATTTCACTCGGCAAGACTTTTGTCACCTCGCCTGAATGTGCCGCTGTGAGCGGAACGGTCCTGTAATTCGCGTACTTCTGCAACTTCAGGAGTAGGTGACATAAATGTTCCTGGAGGTTCACAGTGTCGGTACTCAAACTTCTCCTCGAAGGTAGGCAAACCTGCCGGACATCGGTCCGCATCGACGGGGACCTGTGGGGGGCCATGGGGGCCCGGTATGTAAAATAATAAAGCGTCATTTCGTCATTTGGCTACATATCGGCGTCCTCCTGTGACTGTGAGCCGGACGTACCAAGAGCGCATCGCTAGTCTGCAGCTCCTGCGCCCCTCGTCCATTTGAAGTCGACGCAACCACCGAAGGGTCGCAGGAACCAAGAGATTCGGCGATAGCAGCTTGCTGTAAGAGATTATTTAACATACATACATTTGTACATTTGTGTGCATGCTTGTCCACCTTCTTAGGGTGGCTGCGTAAGGCACATGCAGAGCGGCGAGAACCAGTGTTCCGAATCGGGCGGTCAGGCCGGGCGCGCGCTACCCGGCTGCGTCCGAAAGCATTGCCCGAGCGTAACCGGGCCTATGCCTGGCTGCGGTCGGGTAGGCTTCGGACAACGATTTCGAACGCAGTCGGGCAACGCGATCCCGGGATGACCGCCCGATTCGGAACTCTGGCGAGAACCGCCTTCGCGTAAAACATAATGCAAAGCAGCACGTACCAAAAGATCTTCGTCCGTCGTGGGGCAAAACACGGCAACGCCAGCACCAGATCCGGAGACATCGTGTCCAGGAGCAGGTCCGGGACGGGGGCCTCCACGGGGTCCCCCAGGGCCATCAGCAGGCAGCGGCAGCGTGTAGACGAGCCCGTGCAGTAATTGGCCCACGCGTTCTAGCTGCTCGTCCTCCTCGGCAGGAATCCCGGGGCCGGGGTGGCCCTGTTCGGCCTCTCTGATGCGGCCGGCCTGGTTAAGGAGAGTCCGCCGGCGGCTGTGGCCCGGATGGCCTTTCCGGTCGACCCGGCGTATAGTGACCAAGGCCGCGCGAAAGCGGGCCCGGATGATCTCTGAACATAGAGACACACTGCTGATACGTGCACAAAATGAAAATGTACGTGCAGCTTCTAAACAAGACATACCGAGCAGGTCCCAGGCGTTTGGATGCGCAACGTCGGCCATTGTGATGACGGCGTTATAGTGGACCTCGCATTGTTGTTGGTGTGGTACTGTCCAAAAACAGACAGCACCTGCCCACCCACCCGTGCGATCCACTCCCGCCACACGTATGCAAGCACCGGGTACACCGCCCGGTAGACGCCCCGAACCTCGGCTATCCGCCGGACAGCACGGAAGGCCAATGGTATGTCCTGCGACGGTGCTCGGGGAATGGCTGGAAACACGTGTCACATCTTGTGAGAATGGCGTAGATGGAGTGGAATCATAGGGACCGGATTCCGTGCCCTCTCAACCTGCGCCTGCTTCTCCTCCGACACGAATGCTGGAATCACAACGTCTGACTCACCATCCCGCGCCCCAAGGTCCACATGAGTTTATAATAACTTCAAATCGTTTGGCAACATCACCAAATTCAAATGAGAGCACTTCAAAGATGCACCAGGCGTTTCCGACACGTTGCCGCCTCCGCCGTGCAGCGCCGCCTCGCCGCCGCATAACGTTCCGCACCGTGTCGCCCCTGTCGCCGCTAGGGGCGCTAGCGTCGCGTACCCGGGGGAGGTGGTTTGTTTTGATCACAAAGACATGCCGGTCATGGCTGAGTCATTTAGATAGCTTTCAGAATTGATCAAGTGTCTCTGAAGAAATTGATCTTGCCCGTGCACATCAAATTTCTGGTAACTACCTTTTATATGGCGCTTCTGTTATAACCTATGTAAGCGTTATCCGCATTTCGTACTTTAGTTTCGTAATATCTCTCGCTACTCACTTACGCTATTTCGAATGTAATGCTGCTCTGAAAATAGTTCTCATGAAATCTTATCTTTTATAGGAGCTTTTCGTCTTTTATAGGAGCGTTTCCGTCATGCCCCGAATAAAAAAGGGCAGTGGGTTTTCGCATCCCAAACGAGGCAGGACCAAACAGGATCGTGGTCATGCCCGTGGAGGCAGGCCACATACGTCTATTATCATTCTAAGTACGATTTATTTGAAGTCCGTCAAGGACACTTAACGTGACACCAATAATTTTGTTCATTAATTTGTTATAAGGTAGGCGAGATAGAGAGTGGAATTGCGAGTCAGTTTGAATCTGGCACTGATAGTGAAACTGACAGCAATGACACAAACTCATTCATGTCTGCTCTGTCCCACTCAGAATCAGAAGATGGTATTTATAACACGGTATGTGCACACGCAGTTATCTATTAATAGAATTTTAAAATTTTAAAATGCACTTTCTGAATTTGTAATAGTAGAAAATAAATTCCTTGCCACTGTGTTATTATTAGGACGATTCCGATTCAAGCTATAGTTCTGGTAGTAGACCCGCAACCCCAAACACTCCGAGTGGCAGCGAGGATTGTTCATCAGACTGCACTGGCTTTGACACTTCAGGCTCATATCAGGCAAGGCTTCTTAATTACAGTACAGATAAAACTGAAATGCCTCCAAATAGTTTTTTGTTGCCATGCATTTGTTGAAGTCTTTCATTTATCATTTCAAATGTATGTAGACTAACCATTGATATTTCATCTATAGTTATTAGTTTAACAAATTGAAGGGCATTCACTAAAGTGTTTGATATACTGGCATGAAGAGTGTTAAGAGTTTTTTGATTGACTGGAAGCTTGAATGCTGAATGAATAGTTTGCCCACCAATATTGAAACTTGCCATTCCTGTGTATGCACATAATAGAAGTTTCGTTTGGTCTGGATCAGATTCAGATGAAGAATTGAACTGTCTGAATAACACTTGATACAGAACTTTGATTTCTAAGGATTTTCCAACACCTGCTCCTCCTGTTAAAAAATGTAGGATCTGATCAGCGGATGATGAAAAATGATGTGCCACGTGCATAATGTAATCACGCTGATCTTGATTTAATTTTTCCATTAAGTTCTGATAATCGTCATCATTAGGCTTCCCTGGGCTTGAAAACTTCCTTGCCTCTGATGGTTTGGTTTGGCATTGATCAAATTCATTTTTTACGTCCACATAACAGTGTGAATCTTCTAATGAAAATTCATCAAAATCAAATAATGGACGTCATGGGTCAGTTGGTTCAATATCATCGTCATTAGTTCTACATGATGTTTTGTTTGAATAATATCTGTGCCTTTTTAACAACTAGTTTAAAGTTGCTAACTTGCTATCTTTCTTCTATTTGGTTGAGATATTAGAACACACACGTCTTTCTTTCTCGGTGATCTTTATTCAACTGATGGTGGGCGAGGGTAAAACAAAAGAATACAGAATTACATGCACACAAAAACAAAACACTGCTATGACTGCGAATAACCAATGGGATAGTGTAAATAGGTTGTACATCATTTTTAAACAGACTACTGATATAATTCAATACCTCTTCTTGATGGACAAACTATCTAAACTTAAGTCTTGTACAAACAGTTAAACAACCTGTATAAAAGATCAACGTTTAAACCTAAAAAAAATAGGTGGTAAGTACGACACGCATTCTTAAACATATAAATCAAACAAGTTACTCTGAAACTAAATTTGGCAGGATAACACTGTTACAATATCAAATAGACATTTTATTCTAAATGAAAGTGTTATAAACTAACCTAGTACTTTGAAAAAAAAAACTTTGGAATTATTTGTTATATGCTAAACAAATATGGCACCAAATAGAACATGATCTTATTGATCAGATTATATAGTAAAAAATAATAATAATAATAATAAGATGACACTATTATAACGTCAACAAAACATAAAATTTGATTTGCTTGAATATAATACTTGAAATATAATGACAATATAACTAAATTATAGTAATGATGTTACATTCTTCTTTTATGTCGATTCAGGGATAAGATGTCATCTCCGTCTGGATAATCTTGATCTCCAAGTCTTGATGTTACAGAAATACAAGTCCAATTTTAGATATCAACTCTCTGGTTCTATCAGCACAGATAATTTTGGTGAATATATCTGCTGTATTTTTCTTTGAACTCACATACTTTAATTTTATCTTCTTGAGAGTGATTTGGTTTTGAACATAGTGCTTTTGAGTATCAACAAATTTAGATCTTTCAGATGAAATATCATTTTCAGCTAATGCAATAGCACCAGTGTTATCAATGTTGATCTCTGTTGGTCCAGTAACATATTCAGGAAATCCTAGCTCACTTATGAGTTTTCTGAGATATATTACCTCCCTTGTGACCTCACTCAAAGCTATATATTCAGCTTCATTTGTGAACAAAGTGACTGCCTTCTGTTTCTTGCTTCTCCATAGAATGGGACCACCAGCTAATTTTATGACAAAGCCGGTTGTGGACTTTCTATCTGTTCTGTCATTTGCATAGTCTGCGTCGACAGATGCAGAAAGCATTTCTTCCGTTTTCTTGAAACATAATGCTAAGTCTATAGTCTTCTTCAGGTATCGTAACAGATGTTTTGCATTTGTCAAATCATTTGTTTTCGGATCTTGATTGCTCTGACATAACACTCCATTTGCAAATGATATATCTGGTCTTGTCCAGTTTGTTAGATGGAGTAAACTTCCAGTAATGCCTCTGTAATGAGTGGCATCACAGCTTGTATTTTCAGTGTCTTCTTTTCTGAAATTTACAGCCAATGGTGTTGACAATCCTTTTGATTCAGCCATTCCCAATCTGTCCAAGATAGTTTCAATATAATTCTTTTGATGCAGTAAGATGGTCTCCCTGTCTTTCCTGATATAATTCACAGACAGGATATTTTTAGCTTTTCCCAAATCTTTGATTGGATAAAACTGACTGAATATTTTCTTGAATCTCTTGATGTCAATAGTACTTCCAACCATAAGTATGTCATCTACGTGCATCCCCAATATAATTTGGTCATTAAAATAGACACAACGGTCATATTCAGATCTTGTCAAACCAATACTTAGTAGATTTTTCATTTACTTCATCGTTCCAATTTCTACCACTTTGAGGCAATCCATATATGCTTTTGTCTATAAGACAAACAAAATCTCTTTTGCTTTTAACTTCACATCCTTTAGGCTGCTCCATATATACTTGCTCTTTTAAAGTGCTGTTCAGGTAGGCAGATTTAACATCTAATTGCTCCACTTCAAGTTGTTTTTCTGCGGCCAATGCCAGCATGAGCCTTATGCTGGATTTTCTCACAACTGGTGCATACGTTTCCATATAGTCTACTCCTGGTGTTAGACAAAATCCTCTTGCCACTAGTCTTGCCTTGTGAACAATTATTTCACCTAATTCATTGAATTTTCTGCGAAAAACCCATTTGCAGTCAATAACTTTGTGGTTTTCAGGTCTTGGCACCACTTTCCAGGTTTCCATTTGTAGCAATCTATCAATTTCTTCATCCATGGCTTCTTTCCAGAATTTAGCATCAAAACTGCTCAATGCCTCCTCTACGTTGACTGGGTCATACAGTTTCTCCTCCAAGTTAGTAGTTTTACAGCCAACACACCCATCACATTTTCCCTTCGAATGTCTTTCTTGAATCCGTTTTGATCTTCTTACGGGTTCCTCTTCTGGCTCTGGCTCCTGTTCCGGTTCCTCTTCTGGCTCTTGTTCTGGCTCCTCTTCAGATTCATGTCGTTCCTCTTCATTTCCAGAATGGTTCTCCTCTTCTTCTCTTTCATTATTTTCTGGATCTGGATTTTCTTGTTGTTGATTTTCTTGTTCAGGGTTTTCTTCCTTTTCGTCTTCCGAGTCATCAGAAATATAATATCTTGTCACAATTGGTTTGCTGTGTTTCTTCTTATTCAGCTCTATTTTGAATGGATAAATCTCTTCATTAAAATTCACATTTCTTGCAGAAACAAAATGCTGCTGCTTTAAATGCCATAATTTGAAACCCTTTTGCTCAGGACTGAGTCCCATGAAAACACATCTTTCAGCTCTGATTTTTAGCTTTACCTTGTCATGAGTTTTCATCCAGGCTTCACACCCAAACACCTTCAGCATTTCAAAATCCTCCTCCATCAGTTCTTTCTTGTACCACAGGAATCCTGTTTTCAATCGATCTTGACACAGTTCGGTTCCTGAGATAGTTTGCATGACTGATAGCTTCGGGCCAAAACTTCTGGGGAATGTTTGCCTCTATCATCATACATCGAGCTATCTGCAGTAAAGTCTGATTTAGCCTCTCCGCTCTTCCGTTCTGCTCTGGAGTGTATGGTATACTCAGCCGTCTCTCAATCCCTTTCTCACTCAGAAATGTAGAGAATTCTTGACTTGTGTATTCTCCTCCGTTGTCAGTCTGAAGAGCAATCAATTTCAAGTTCTGCAACCTTTCTGCTTTCGCCATAAATTGCTTGAAATTTTCAAATGCTTCACTCTTCTTCTTCATAATTCCTACTTCACTATATCGGGAGTGATCATCAAGAAAAGTAATAAAATATTTACTACGATTCAATGAGTAATCTGGCACTTCACAAACATCACTGTGAACGATTTCCAAATTTTCTTTTGCTCTCGATTCACTTGCTGCGAATGGCTTCTTCTTGGCCTTCCCTGCCAGACATGTTTCACAGTTGCTGCTCAATTTCCCTTTTACTTCGCACACTTTTGGCAATGTTACCAGATGACCAAAACGTCTGTGCCATAAGTCAACTGAAGCTCTCTTCCCAGTAAGACTTATATTTTCTTTCTTCCCACTTGCTTCCTTTTCATTTCTTGATAGCACTGCTTCTGCGTTCACTCGATACATTTTTGCCTCATTGTCCCAATGAGCCTTCAAAAATATTTCATTTTTATCTGAAACTTTCTTTACACCTTTGTATGTCGTGACTTTGAACCCTTTCTCGTCAAACTGTCTCTCAGACATTAAATTTTGCTCCAAGTCAGGTGCATAGTATACTTCCTTTAGAGTTAGCTCATAGCCTCCACAATCATCTTCTAACTTTAAAACCACACTTCCCTTTCCTTTCACTGGTGATTTTTGACCATCACCCCACTTGACACTTCCCTTCACATTTCCATTGAAATCTTTCATAATTTCCTTGTGCGGTGTCATATGGTGGCTTGCACCTGAATCTGCGAACCATATTTTTGTCGGTTCTTTCTTCTCTTTATCATTTAGGGATGACTTGCTTGCAACTGCCTTAAAATCTTCACTGTCTTCAGAATCAATTACAGCCACAACAACTTTCGATCTTACCTTCAGCTTTGCTGCTTTTGCAGTTACTTCCTCCTCATCATCACATCCTGATGAATCTTCCTCTGAATATTCCGCCTTTCTTCCTGACATTTTCTTCTCTCCTTTCTTTCTGTACTTCTTGGAGTTTTCACTTTCTTCTTTCTTCTTGAATTTCGGGCATTCTCTTGCAATGTGCCCTGGTTTTTGACATGCGAAGCACACATATCTTCTTTCTTCACTTCTTCTTTCATCATCTCTTCTTTCTTCACTTCTTCTTTCTTCATTTCTTCTTTCTTCGTTTCTTCTTTCATGATTGTATTCTGTTTTGGGGTTGTATGCTCTATAACTAGATTTACATACACTTGCTGACGCCTCATCTTTTCTAGCTTCTATCTGATCTTGTCGCTCCTCGAATAGCAAAATATTTTTCACTTTCTTCATAGTCAAATCATCATTTGCTACGCCGTTAAACTTTGCTTGAATGAGGGTCTTGTACTTGGGAATGTGATTTAACCCTTTCAGCACAAATGCTGCTGACATCTCCTCTGATATATCTAGTCCTGTTGCCCTTACCTCTTCTGCCACTCTTATCACTGAGGAGATGTATTCCCTCATGGATACTTCTTCAGTTTTTCTCAGCGTGCACAACTCCTCCAACACACCTACTACTTGAATTACATCTAGTTTGGTGTAGACTTCCTGCAGTGTTTCCCACGCCTCCTTTGCAGTGGCTGAATCACCAATATCATCCAAATCTAGATCGTCCACTCGTTGTAAGATGTAATTGAGTGCGTCGAAATTCTTCTGTGACTGCGCTGATGTCCATATTTCTTGATCTTCGGCATATCCTGGATCAATCGCCTCCCACCATCTCTTCTGCGATAGTGCGGCCTTGATCCTCTTTGCCCAATATCTGTAATTCGTCCCGTTCAGGATTTCGTGCTTCTTACTTTCCTTCGAGTCCGCCATTGTCCTTTGTCAGCGTCCTGCCTAGCCCTTTGTCTTTCACAACAGGTGGATGCCGGCCGGAACACGAAGTCACAAATATAATCGGTTATTTCTTCTCGCCGCGACCTGGGCCCATAACCTTTTGTTTGAATAATATCTGTGCCTTTTTAACAACTAGTTTAAAGTTGCTAACTTGCTATCTTTCTTCTATTTGGTTGAGATATTAGAACACACACGTCTTTCTTTCTCGGTGATCTTTATTCAACTGATGGTGGGCGAGGGTAAAACAAAAGAATACAGAATTACATGCACACAAAAACAAAACACTGCTATGACTGCGAATAACCAATGGGATAGTGTAAATAGGTTGTACATCATTTTTAAACAGACTACTGATATAATTCAATATGATGCTTCCATATATGCTGATAATAGACCAGATTCATCTAACATGTTAAACAGTTTCTTGGTTTTTGATTTTGTTATAGTTTTCTCTGAACAGATTTTCTTGGTCTTTTGTAAGAATATCTTGATGTTCATTGGTCCAAGGTAAATATAACATTAGATGTTCTCTGATGAAATTGTCAGGATCAGTTTCATAATGATAGTTTCGAAAACGTATTATTTCGGGCTTTCTACGTTTTGATATAAATCCAATATCATTGGCTGAGCGATAGCGAAGCCCTGGACCGACTAACTCAAAAATGTTTTGTGTCTGTCGGTGTGTCTGTCTGTCCGCGCGATTTCTCGAGAACGGTTAGTCATAGAAGGCTGAAACTTGGACCATATCTTCCTACTGGCATACCGCAGTCAACCTCACATTTGGGTTACCGTAGCTCTAGTAGTTTCTTAGATAATTTTTACAATTGATATTAACTTTTAAGAAAATTGATTTAAAAGATGGACTGCGGGGGCGCGGCCCTCTACTTTCCCCTATCACGGCCAAACGGTGGTCCCTATCAAAATTTGCTATAGAACCGACCGTCCGTGAAATGGGAAAAGGAATGCAGGCACGTGCATAGTAACCCCCTCTTCGCTCCCCCGTGCTCGAGATCCAAGATGGCGTCCATTTGAAGCAAACTTTTGGGAATATCTGGAGAACCGAGCCACCTAGAGCGGTTTGCAGCGCTGGCCATCGTAACGGTTCGGCCATCATTGCGATCGTTTGGCGACGACACCGGGATCGAGACCACGCACCTCGTGCTCGAGAGCCAACTTATATCTTTCGATCGGTATGAAGTAGTGACTTGCGGTTTTCGACGTTGGACTTTGTGGGCCGCGGCAATTAGAAAAAAGGGCACTACACCACGCCTACCGCTCTCGAGGCCATAGGTTGTATTCGCGTCGGGCGGCGGTGGTGGGCGGCCGCCATCTTGAATCCAGTTTCTGGCGGTCTTCTGCAGCGGTAGCTTAGGTAAGTGGCGTTTCTAGTCGGATTTTGATGATTTTAGCTTAAAGATATCCTGTTTATCTATCTTTTCGGTTGGCTGGACGTCTGTTCATTGATCCGAACAAAAATTTTCGCTGATTTTCGTTGAAAATACGGTGTTTCAAGTGATAAAAGTGGGCGGTCCGGGACCGGCTTTCGGGGCTTTTCCTCCAGAAGATTTACTGCGTTCCTGGCGTAAAACCTGAATTTGTTTGGGCCATTTTAGTGATTTGATACTTGCTTTTTACCACGCCGTACGCGTTGAGGTGATTTATCATCAGATGTTGCCCCTTGGTGCTGGAAAACTGAGTCCTGTTCGGTGCCGGGAAGGGCGGCTTTCTAGCCTGATTTGAGAGTTTGTGGTTGAAATATCAGCCTTCTCGACTGCCAAGTAGATTTTATTGCTATTGTCAAATTATATGAAAATATCTGAACAATTTCCTCAGTGACAGGCTCATGGTTCTGTGTTGAGATGAACGCGTAACCCTCTCCAAGTATCTCTTGTTTCTCTGAGTTAATTTCTCACTTTTCTTTTCTGTGTTTACAAAGGTTCTAGCCTACGACGGTAAGATGGTTGTGGAGGAGGAGGATGATGATGAGGAAGGAGGAGGAGGAGATGGCGAGGTGTTTGTGTTCACTCATCGATAATGCTGCAGTTCTGGTGAGTGCAAGCTTGTAGCCAATCATCAATGTTCATTGTTGTCTTTTCACCACAGTGTCTCAAAACATGTGTTCTTTTCCAGGAATCTTACAATGGCAACAAGAAACATGAAGATCTTTGTTAACCGTGTCCATCAACATCTGGAAGAATCCTGAAGATCTTCGGAAATGCTCATGGCTGAACATCGTTGATTTTTATTTATCAAAATTAATTTTAAACTGTGAAAATTATTTGTGAATTGTTTAAATTTGTTCAATGACTCATCTCCATCTCCTTGTGTGTAAATGTATCCAACTTTACCTTAATTTTGACTTTGCTCTATCTTATGGAATTCTGTGTCTGTTTCGTCTTCCAGGGCATATATACGCTGATGTGATGTTAGATTAATGTAAGTCTATTTCAATTTAATTTTACAGTAAGTTCTCTTCACAAACTGTCCATCTTTTGTACATATATTAATTTAGAGTTTTCCTCTTCACAAACTGTGTTTGTACATGTGATTCGTAGCACGGAGCTCGAAGCACTCGGAAAGGCCATCCGTGAAAAACAATTCAAGCCTCTTGGCATGGTGAACTATGGGGAAGGTTCCTGGCAGGCCGCTGCAGAACTGAAATTGTCGGACGAAAAGATGAGGGAAGTCCAGACCCGCTGTGCTGATTTTTTAGTGAAGTACATCAGTGAGCTCTGCCAAAGAATGCCGTCGTGCCTTAACTCTGTAGAGAAGATGCGCGCTTTCACTCCGAGCGTCGCCCTCCGGGAGAGAGCACGCCCCGAGTTTCGCGAACTTCCACTTGACCTGCTGCGTAAGTGTCCATTTCGATCCCTATACTTCGAGCTAAGGCGGCCAAGCGCTTATTAATTTCGTCTTCTCCTTGCAGAGGATCCGGGACTAGACGTGGAGGCCATGGAGAGTCAATGGATACGTCTCGGCACTCTCTCCATCCAGGATATCTGTCCAGAAGCGAAACACGTCGATGAAGTTGATACTCTCTTCTTCTGGACCAACGTCTGGGAGCTGCGAAACGGCACAGGGGAGCGGTTTTTAGCGGTTTTTAGCCTCCTGGCAGTCGTAAAGAACAAGCTAAAAAACAGGATGGGCTTCGAAATGCTGGAGTCGCTCCTGCGAGTGCGCGTGCATCTATACGTGAGTGTGACCGCGGGGTGTGGCCGCAGCACTACCCAACGAGACGTGGAGTAATCTGCGGTGCGGAGTATCTCCCTGTTTCTGTACGACTTAATACAATTAAAACGCGCTCTGCAGGCAAACCGACTGTGCGGCAACACTTTTATTCCAACGGAGGCAATGCTGGAGTTATTCAACTCCAGGGTGATGCACGGCTACGGCGCTGAGGGTGAGACCTTGGGTGAGACCCAAGAAGACGCCGACGACCCCGAGGCTGAGCAGGGGGAGGGGTACGAGGGCGGCGCCGACGGTGGTCTTTTCCACTTTGAAGAAGACGAGGCCTTGCGCCCTAAGTGGGAAGAGATGTTAGCTCTCATGGACGAGGTTGATGCATTTTTAAAAGTCTGAATGTCCAAATTTGAATTGATCCATGCTTCTAGTCGTTTTAATGTGCATTTTATGTGCTTTCAAGAACCATTTTGTATTTATGTGTGATTCAATAAAAATTTGAATTTGAATTTTGACCCGCATTGTCCTATTTTATCAACGTTATCAAGCATGGGTTTGAAACTGGCGGTTTTTTGGGCGGAATCGGACGGGAACGTGCGGAATTGGGCGGAAAGGCGGTGGGCGGATTTCGGGCGGATTCAGCGCCCCCTAGTGGCGGATTAGGCAGTCAGGCATCTGTTAACACTGCGTCCCAGCCAGCCGGACCGAGCCGCTGTCGTCCGGAGCCGGTGATCTTTTAACTCTTTTCTCCTAACCATATCTGTACGTCCTCTAAATTTAAATATAAAATAAGTCCTAATCGTAAACGTGTAGATAAATATAGATAGGGACCCTTTAACCTAACATTAGGCAGTCAGGCATCTGGTAACACTGCGTCCCAGCCAGCCGGGCCGAGCCGCTGTCGTCCGGAGCCGCCACTCACCTTCCCCCGCCGGCAGTCGCTGCGCGCTAACCAACGTCGTACGTTGCGGGCTTGCCTACTCAAGAAAAAATGCGGCGTTTCTGAATCACCTGGTATATGTTGTTTTTTAAGTGGTCTCAGAAAGAGCTGGTGGAGGTTAAAAGACATCCAAAGAAATTGCAAATAAATCTGACGGTTGTGCACTAACCTGTTGTAACTATCACTGTTGCCTAATTGAACCGCCTGGAGGAACTGTAAACAGTGTCTGAAGCGACTGCGAATACCACACAACGCTGTATGTGCAATAATGCACGATTGGAACTGAAATACTGCGCATCGCATTTTAAGATTTGCATTCAGTATCGCACACTGCAAATAGTATGTGGTGTCTTGAGTGCAGTGCTACACGTACTGCAAATAGTCCCTCACAACCAGGGCGCACGGTACTGTCTGTAATAATGCCCCCCCCCCCCATGACCGGACAGAGGACTTCTAACTCTCGCAACTCTTTCCCTTGTGGTGCTTGGACGGTAGTAACATTCTGAACACTGAATACGGGCATCCAACATGGCAGACTTCCTCCGGAGCATCGGAGATCTACGGCATCTATTTGTCATATCGGATACAGTTCTTGGCTTCATGATGGTCTTCTTTGGATCCGGTTTGGGTGCAGTGAAAAACACTATAACTGTGACCTTGATACTTCTTTTATTTCTATGGACCCGCCCTAGAACTTAGGGATGGTAGAACCTACGGTGGTCCAGCAGGCTCGCGTGACGTTGTGCAGGCCGAGCATCAGTCGTGCGCGCCAAGTGCCGTAAGGCATGACTGGCACGTTCGGGAACACCACGGCAACGGTCTCGTTGGCCATTACGTTTGTGAAGTTCTGCGGAGGAAAAGTTTATAACGTTCTTGCAAAGAATTACAACCGAGATTCAACGATGATAGCGGCCCATCCAGATGAAGCATTAAGGAAGCATCTCCGTACGTACTGCTGGTGTAGGACATGGGCTATTTCTTATGAAAAGTCGATACATATCCGGCATTTGTTTGCGCAACACGGCACAAGCTTTGTCATTGAACCGAAACACGAAGGCATTCTCTTTCCACTGGTTGTTGCTAAGAGAATCCAGAATGACTTTTACCTGCAACACGCACGGACACTCTCAGGAGAAATCTCCTTATAACATCAAACACTGTCAAAAATATATTGGGAATCCCTGAAGTCCTCCGGAAACTTTTTACCAACTGAATCTTCGTTTTTTTTTCCCAACGTAGGTTAACTTAAGATTCGCTCAGCGGAGAGCAAACCTCTGTAGCAGATTCAGTACAGGAGATGCAAGGTAGGCGTACGCCAGACCGCGTCGTGGCGTCACAGGCGAATCACTGTTCCGCCACTCCACGCCTGGCGCACGCCTACCTTGGCCTGCCGGCGGCTGTCACCAGACGAGTAGGACCCCGCGGGGCCAGGCGGTAGGACGCCCTGCGGGCGGCACTCTTTCCGCACGGTCGCAACCGCGCTCATGTAACTCCCGAACGTATCTTGCACCACCTTTTTGTTTTCAATACCACTCAACGAGTCCCAACCTACCCTCACCTGCCTGAGCTTAACCTGCCCAGGCCCCTTCTAACCTAACCTAATCGAGCGTAACCCACTCGTGATCCGCCTCCTCCTGACAGGCGCATGGCGCATTGCGACGTCACCCAACCGGCGGATTTTAAATTTTAGACCACTTGTAAAAATTATCTTAGAAACCGCTTGAGGTGCAGCGCCTCTGAGAGGATGTTGACTCTGGTATCATGCAAGAAAAGTGTGGTCCAAATTTGAGCTTTCTACGTCCAACCGTTATCGAGAAATCGCGCAGAACCAGTGTAACTCTGGCCAGAATTTTTTTTGCCAACCACTCTATTTTCATCCGAAACGTCCACAATTAACTCAAAAACAATTTTAACACGTCAACTACCCGTTCTGGCGACGGTCCCACGTCATAGAACTGATCATGGGGAACTCAAAGATACCCAGGTTGGAATTTTAACACGTTAACTACCTGTTCTGGCGTCGTCCGGAAGTGCCCACGCGGTACCCACCGTATAGCCGCTGCACCTCAGCTTCTTTAAATGGCGTGTTAACATTTTGGACATGGTCTTATGTCATAGAACTGATCATGGGGAAACTCAAAAACACCCAGGTTGGAATTTTAACACGCTATTTGAAGATGAGGTACAGCGGCTGTATAGTGGGTAATGCGTGGGCACTTCGAACGTCGCCAGAACGGGTAGTTGACGTGTTAAAATTGTTTTTAAGTTATTTGTGAATGTTTCGGATGAAAATAGAGCGGTTGGCAAAAAAAAAAAATTCTGGCCAGAATTACACGGGTTCGCGCGGACAGACAAACAGCCAAAACATTTTTGGCCTAGTCGGGTAAGGGCTTCGCTATCGCTCAGCCAATTATCTTCCGCAATAGCCACAATATCATACCTCAAAGTAACGCATACTTCCTGCTATAATTGATTTCATCCGGTAAATTCCGGAAGGTTCTCTGAAAATTTACAAAGGCCAGTCGGAAGTAAAATTACTAACTGATGCTTTGTAATTTCCCAGACAATTTTTTAACTGTGAGGGTGCAGCAAGCGTGCGAAGGATGTTAGTCTGTTCAAAACAATTCAACGGACTACGAGTATAAAATTATATCAAAACAAGACAGCCGGAAGAGCGAGCACGCACATTCAGGTGTGGACAGAGGACTTGTAATATTTCGCAACTCTTTCCCTTTGTATTTTGATCAAAGATGCCCCTTGGGCGTGTATTTGGCTTAAAACACTCAGTATACTCGTCCATCGGTATATGTAAAACAATTTTGGCTATGTTTTCGATGTGTTGTCCTTCTGTGCGTAGTCAGGGCCTGCGGACTGCCGCGCAAGATAAGGTGTCCCTCAAAAAATTGACTCAAATTTGACGCTGCAACTTTGTTAAAATGTAATATTACTGGATGATGTCGGAATCTTGACTTTTGTTTTGGTGGCGATCGGTAGATGTTTACCACAAGCACATTTGAATGTTCGATAAATTGATGAGACTTTATAATGTCATTCGACTGGTTGCGAGTCCGGCTGGCCTGGGAATGCACCCCGAGATGAATCCAGCCGGGGAACACACCCGCAGAGAGGAACCTCGAGAGTCCTCGCTGGGTAGGGGAAGTGGCGCGGCGCAGGCTTTTACGCTGGCAGGCAACAGACTGCACGGAAAAAATTAATTTGCTGTTTTAGCTGATTTGTTTGCGAACGAAATTTCGCTAGACTAGCGAAAAGTTCGTTCAACGAGCGAAACTGTTGTTTGTGTGTCAGCGGCACGTCCATGCTACTTCCGAAATAAAACACCCTTTTTTGGGGAGTGTTCCCACTGTGCCAAGGGTGTCACAATATAAAATAAATGATTACTTGCAAAGCAATAGTCGAAAAATGCTTCTTTACCTAACGCTTCTTCTAAATACAGTTATGACCTGTGGTATAACTGGACTGATCTTAACAAAAGTTTTGTGCTTTAATCTTATTGCAAAACAAACTTTGTTCAGAGATATCTAAAATCTACAAATTTTCCCCAGATAAGGGACACCCTAGCGTGAGAGCGGGGCCCGCAAGACGCAGAGCGTCCCTAGAATACTTAGTTTACTCGCCCGTAGGAGAGCGAACTTGGTGAATCAAATTTTCTCGCTCTTGGGAGAGCAAGGTTTCAGGACCTCACTTAACTAGGGAAACGCATCCGATACATGACTTACAAGGGGATGTCCCGAGGTGTCACTCTCAGATTTTGATGAAGCTTTTTTTTTTTGGCGGGATCTACTGCCCACCGAAACCTCGGAAAACAAATTTTAGCTGCCCATATGGAGTAGTTCTTGAAATCTAAATTTCTAAAGTATTAAAACGGGTACAGTTCGAAAGTAACCGATGTTAACGACGAATTCTTAAAAAGTTTAAAATACTTCCCCGGTTTCTTTCAAATTCTGCTTGTTTTAATGCTTTAAAAATTTATATCTCAGGAACTAGCCTAAATGGGCAGCTGAAATTTGGTTCTCGAGATTTTGTCGGGCTGTAGATCCCGCCAAAAAAAATTATCAAAATCTAAACGATACCTCAGCACGAAGGGATTTTCACCCATGATTTTAGTGTACACAATATCACACAAATACGTGTATTGCGCGGTATTACAGAGATAAAAATGTATCGCACCACTTATTTCACAGTTTTTGCACATGTTTTACCGCTTATCGGTATTACATCACGCGTAATACCTGGATCAGGCGTACAGGGCATTACGCAAGTTGAAACCCCCTCGCCTTGGGACACCCCCTTGTTAGTTGCAGTAATATCGCTACCTCAGATTGGGCGCGGTTTGAAATCGCTCACTGTACTTCAGCCATGGTAATCACTTAAATAAGGCGTTTCTCTTATGCGCGCTCAGGAGTCGATTCCGTTTACTGGTGACGTCACTGAATCCAATGAGAAGATGAAAGGAAGAATAAGCGCAGACCCACTGCCCATGCGCAGCCGACTAAAGGAACAAGCGGCGCACGCGTAGTGGGTCCGCGCATGTTCTTCCTTTCATTTTCATCCTCTCCAGCCACACCGGACATACGGAAATTAAGATCCGGAATAAACCATTCTCCGTATACCGAATGTTTCCATACTCATTGTCCGTAGGTTGGCGGGCAGTTAGTTGGACGGATTTAGGGCAAGCACACCACTCACCCACATGAGGTCGCTCAGTGGTTCAGGCATAGTTAAGTTGCCGACTACGCGCGGCAACTCATTCGGCCGAGATGGACGGAAGTGGGAGAAACGTACGTAGCAGGTGTAAGTAGTGGGGCTACCAGGATCGCACGTGAAATATGATCTAGGCACCGCAATGTACGGGCCCTGCGAAGACAAAACCAATCAGGCACAATTCACACATCGTCAGGCTGTGGCTTAAAAAAAAATCGTATCTGTAAGGTCAGCGCAGCCAATAAAGAAAACGTCATCGGCGAGAAACCAGCGCACTTAGGGAACAATGTGACGACACAATCCGGGAAAATCCACACATTCTCACAATCCTGTGTGCATTTTTAGAGAGGGACCCCTCGAGCGAAGCTCTCCGGCGTCGTGCGTAAGGGGCCGTTCGAAAATAACGTCACACTGTTCGGCCCTATTTTGGACTCCCCCGTCACCCCATGTCACAAATGCCAGAGTACCCCCTCCCCCCTTGTGACGTCACATTTCCCCATATTCGCCCCAAAGAATCTATTTCGCATGCTTTTGTGGCCTGGGCGTGTATTTTAAGCAATACTATATATCTGAACTGTACAAATTTATGTAGAACAGGTGTTTTTCAGCCATTCACTGTTAAAATTTTTGTTGTCATTTCTACGAATCAAACACGGCTAATTTTCCTCGCTGAAGTTTCGTCAAATCTCAAAAATAAAAATTTCGTCGCTTGACAAAACTTTTGTCAAAAGACGAAAAAGCTAAAAAAATGAACTGACAAAAATAATCGTCAGTTTTCTAACATTTGCAATTTTTTTTTAAATTCTGACCTCTGTTCTACTGGGCTTCATAAATTGAGGGGTGACAACGGCGAAAGGAAACCACTTTTACCTAATTTGAAAGAAAATGTCCGGGTAAGGGGCCAGGGGCGTAATAAGGGGGGGGGGGGCGATGGGGGCGATCTGTCCCCCCCCCCCCCCCCCTTTGGTCCCCAAAGTGTGGCCTTTTGGCGGCGAGCGAAGCGAGCCGCCCCGCTTGTGTTACGGTGTCCGTCTGTCTTCGCCTGGCCTCTGGCCTCTATTATTCATAAGTTCAATGTTCAAAACACACTTTTATGAAAGGTTTTCTTAATTTGTACTCACCTGCTTGTACACAGTTGTAAAATTTTAATAAATCGACGAAAAGTATATTTTTTGTAACTAAAATAACGTTTTTGCTCCTGAAAGTAGGCAATATGCCACACAATCGCCCCCCCCCCCCTCTCTGCCCGACTAATTACGCCCCTGTAAGGGGCCGTTCGAAAATGACGTCACACGGTAGTGGTGAGTGGGTAGTTTGCAAAAGTGTGACCAGCTCTGACAGGGGGGATGAGTAGTTTTGGTTCTGTGACGTCATACCTGTCTATTCAAGCGGTTTCCAACCGAAAATAAAAATTTTTAAGTGAACTCCAAGAATGTGTTTTAGTTTATCAACAGAAATAAGGGGTCATCCATAAAGGTTGTCCGGGTATTTGAGGGGGAGGGTCCTAGAAACCGGACATGGCCGGACGTAAGGGGGGGGGGGGAAGGTATTAAAAACGTGGACGTCCTCTTGAAAAATATCGTTGTGAAGTCGTACATGACTCCGAGACGAGCCGGGAATCGAACCCACGACGCTCACTCCGCGTGAAAGCGCGCTACTGTGGAGCTACCTCGCCCACACTGTCTGACGCTGCGCCGCAACCCTGGGTGCCATGCGCTGTGCGCTGCCACCCGCGCCGGATAGACATCGCCTCAGCTGAGCACGTCGTGCCGTCGCAGGGACTAACAGTGCTACCAAAGTTTGCAATTATTTGCGCAAAAATGTTGAAAGTACACAGCAGATTGGCGCTTACAAATCGCCTGTTTGTTATACGCACTTTTTTGAAAACCGGACGTCCAAAGGGGGGGGGGGGGGGGGGGGCTTAAATCCGGACATGGCCGGACATTGAGGGGGAGGGGGGTGCTTTTTCCACAAAATACCCGGATATCCTTTATGGATGACCCCTAACGTACCTTTTATTATGAAAACTGCCACAAAATGTTTGGATACACTGTCGTGACATATCATCAGCGAGAGCTAAGGGATTGATAAACTTGACGAAATACTCGCCTAATGACAGTTCTTTTAGTCATTAATAAAACTTTTCGAAACCGAATCAACACGGGGTAGTCAATGAATCGTTCGTCAATGTTGACAGCGTGTGTTGTCATTGATTTTCTCGTCAATTCACGACGATTTCGTCACAATGACGAATCTGTTCATAAACATTAATAGACGATTATTTCGTCAACGATTTCTTCGTCAACTTACAAAAGTATTTAACAGTGCTTCCAAACATTCTAACTTGTCGGTTCAGGGCTTCGCTGTCGCCCAGCGAATTACGGCATCAGCTTCCTACTCAACATTTTTTCCTTGTGCTTAATTTGTGCACAACTCGTTTAGGCGTTAGCATTGGTACGCACAGTTAATGTCACTCGGGTAGTGCTGAGTGCACAGATTCTGGGGAGGGAATCACCCCGTTGCACCAACCGCGAATGTGTTGAGATGTTTTCCCGAGGACGTGCGCAGGATGACAAACAACAATTTGAGCAGCGCGTGGACGTGGAATAGTCCGTGGCCCGCCATGCTGGTGACGGGGTGTGTTGTGAAGTACAGTTCCTCGGTGACAGGACGTCAGGAATCGGTAGGAACACCGTTGTGCGCACTGACGGCACACAGGACCGGGGGATATCATGATGAACAGTGGGCATGCGAGTTTACTCAATTGTTTCAGCTTATGACAATTTTTTACACAGCTGTCCTCCAAACCGAAACAGTCATAATAAAAATATATTACAACCAAACACAAAAGAACGTCGTCCCGCAACAACACCTATGCACAGTATAGAAGGATAACCGAATATCCCATAAAAGACGAACCACCCATGAAATGTCCGTAAACAAAATTTTAGCTTGCCAAATAAATTAGTTCCTGAGATATCAGTTTTTACGAATTAGAAACTGACAAAATTTTAAAAAATATTAATATTTATTTTATGCTTGTTGGCTGAGCGATAGCGAAGCCCTGGACCGGACTGGGTCACAAATGTTTTGTCTGTGTGTATGTCTGTCCGCGCGATTTCTGGAGAACGGTAAGTCGTAGAAGGCTGAAATTTGGACCATATCTTCCTACCAGCATATCAGAGTCAACCTCACATTTAGGGCACCGTATCTTGGGTAGTTTCTTAGAAAGTTTTTACAATTGGTATAAAATTCAAAAAATTAATTATAGGGAAGATTGACTGCGGGGGCGCAGCCCTCTACTATCCCCTCTCACGGCCAAACGAAGGCCCCTATCCAAATTTGCTATAGAACCGACCCTCCGTGGAATGGGACAGGGAATACAGGCTTGTGCATAGTAAACCCCTCCGCGCTCCCCCGTGCTCGAGATCCAAGATGGCGTCCATTTGAAGTAAACATTTGGGAATATCTGGAGAACCGAGCCACCTAGAGAGGTGCGGTTTGCAGCGCTGGCCATCGTAGCGGTTCGGCCATCATTACGATCTTTTCGCAATGGCACCGGGCTCGAGACCACGCACCCCGTCCTCGAGAGCCACTTTCCATCTTTTAGACGGTACGGTCTAGCGTCGTGCGGTTTTCGACATTGGCATTGGCGGGCCGCGGCAAAGGAAAAGAAGGGCGTCCCACTCGGACGACTTCTCTCCAGACCACGCACCCTGTGCTCGAGAGCCAACTTCTATCTTTCGAACGGTAGGAGGTACTGACTTGCGGTTTTCGACGTTGGACTTTGCGGGCCGCGGCAATGGGAAACAAGGACACCACACCACGCCTACCGCTCTCGAGACCTTGCACCCCGTCCTCGAGAGCCACATTGAAAAAAATTGTTATACGAGTACCAAGTAAGCTACGCGTTTTAGAGAGATAAGTTTTGCGTTACTGCAGAGGGCATGGAAAGGGGGGGGGGGCTGTGAACGAGTAAAGCCACTGGTCTCGAGACTAGGGACCCCGTCCTCATGTAACGACCGCCGAAACTCGAGAACTAAGTGTCATAGAAATGCGCTTGCGGCACTGACCCCGTCCTCGATACCAGGGAGTCGAGAGTCGTCGAGCAGCGGATCAGTGACTCGAGACGGTTACGCTCGGTTAGGTTAGTTGGGACCTGGCTAGGTTAGGCTCAGTTAGGAGAGGGTAGTCTAGGAAAGGTTAACGGGCGCCGATGACAAGAAGGCAATGTAAGATACGTCCGGCTGCCACAACATGAGCGTAGCTGCGACTGGGCGGAAACAGCGACGCCCGCAGGGCGTCCTACTGAGTGGTTGGCTTCGCAGGGTCTTACCCGTCAGAAGACAGCCGCCGGCAGGCCAAGGTAGGCGTGCGCCAGGCGTGGAGTGGCAGAACAGTAATTCGCGCTGAGCGAAGCCTATTACGCCACGACGCGGTCTGGCGTACGCCTACCTTGTTCTTAAGGGAGAGTGGGGCACAATGGGACATGGGGCACTATGGGACACCTTCAAATTTGACGCCTTACGCTACTGCCAGCGACTGCCAATGACGATGGATGACGGTGGTGGTTGTCGCTGTTGTTGACCCGAGGCGGCAAGTCCGGCGGACCAACCCCTTCCGGAGGGGAGCGTTTTAAACATTCTCCGTCCAAAAAAACAGGCGAACTAAATTATTTCGCTTTTTTATTTTTGGAATTGCACGAAATGTAGCGGTCGGAGTCGTACTTTAATTGAAAATTATACGAGCTTGGCCCC
>JAPTSV010000071.1:0-14530 GCA_026979955.1 Megalurothrips usitatus | reverse complement strand
TATTTTTATTTCTCAAAGTAGTCTACATATTTACCTGACTTTACAATACCAAAGAGAATAGTGCAGGTATCCTTATTCAGTCTGAGCCTTTCTTTTCAACAGTCAAACAAACATCTGTTGAGAGGTTTTGCCAGACAATTACCCAAATGCTGCTTCCACATGAAGAAGTACAGGAATATTCGTCAGTGAGCAACTACACATTAATACTCTGTATACAGTAGCTTACTGTTTCGACACTGTTTGTACTGACAGATAGCATTCTTTGAACTCTTCCAACTGTGGTTTATATTTGAAGATGATATGAATGTTCAGTAAACTTATATTGCCAATAAAAAAGAAACAGAAGGGAATCCCAGCAATGTCATGAAAACATTTATTAATAACAGAGCTACTGACAGAATTTAAGAATGAAAAACAATCACTTATTATGTCCTCTTTTTGGGCGGTTCATATGCTTGCCTCTTCGATCTTCTAGCATTTCACCAGAATCAGAGCGATGCAATATTGCATTGTCAATCCAGGAGTCACAAATGCACAATGTGCTCTTGAACATTGTTTTGCAAACTTTTCTGGACTGACCATGGATGAGGAAAAAATAACTGCGACTGGACAGCTTCTCCCCTTTGGTATACCTTGCAACAAATTTTTTCTTTGAGGAAAAAACTTTTATTGACTTTGATATAAACTGCCACTGTTCCATGTGATTCTTCAGACCCCAAAATTCTTTATTGAGACACAAGCGTTCTGTATTTGTCAATCTTGGATGCACACAGCGCTTGCATGAATTCAGACATGACTGCCTCATTGAACGGGCTTTCCGAACTTTCCCTTTTGGAGTAGTGTGCTCTATCCCTGAATTAAGAGCCAGTTTTGCGTCTTCAATGCGCATGTGTGAGGGGAATTTATTTTTGACATTTGAGCCAGATTTGACAGGTGGGGAGGCTGCTTCATTAGCGTTGTTGCTCTCCAAGGATGAATTGGCAACATTAAGACTACTGGGGTCTGCATCTTCATAGTCATTCGCTTTCAGGAACTCCATTGAGCATGACAAAATTGCTGCATTCATGGATTGAATGTCGGTTATATCTATTTAAAAAAATCAGATCTTTCACCAATTTTACATATACTACGTTCAACATGCTAAAAAAATAAACATCTAAACAAAAACCATTACCTTCAATAGCAGCATATTTTGTATGTTTTTTTTCCATTACAGTTATTTTGCACATTTCTTGTCTTGTGTTCCGCCCTCTTGTCTCCAAGATACCTGAAATAAATGATTCAAGTATGATATGACGGAAAAATAACTGCTGTTCAGATTTTTTTCTTAATTACAAAAATTAGGAACACATCCCATTTGTAAAATAATTAACATTTAAAAAATTTACACAGATATGTTGTTGGGCTGTTACCTTGCAAAGATGTGAGATGCGTGGCACAGTTGTAGGTGATATCATCGCAAACGACAGGCCCAGTGTCAGATACCAGATCACATTGCTTTCGGAGTTCAAAAGGAGCCTCTAATATATTACAGCTAGGCGAGATTTTCTCCACAGATGTTGTAGCAACAGCACCTGTTGAACGTAAAAGGTACATGAGGTTTAACTAGACTAAGATCTCAAGTGAATCACTAAATTGTATAGTTAGAAATACAACTGCGTACATTTCACTGGAGAGATAAAAAGTTTCCTTCTAGCTGAATGCTGACTTTTTAGTTTAACATCCAGGTCATGTGCATCATAAATGTCATGCCACCAAGAAGGTAGAGGGGCTGGAAAAGTAACATAGGATGTTATTGTGGATTAACGCTTTATATGTAACTTATAACATATGATTTGTATCCATTGATTGAGCTTGAAGTACTCACAGGGTGGATCGGATGGTTTTGCAATGATAGAGCTAGGACCGGCATTGACAGTTCCACATTCATTGCTCACTAACCTAGCGTTGGCAAGTATTTGTTTTGATCTTTTGGAACACACATGTGCCATTTCTGATCACAATTATCAGTGCGTAGAACACAAACTTGATGCAGTGCGGCTAACGAGCAAAACTATTCACATTTTCAACCCCCGACAACAACGAAGCGGTTTTTCAAGCCGCGACCAAGGAATCGTTTCTTCAATTGAAACTTGCTCGCTTTTTCAATGGCAACCTCTACTTTCCGGCACCAGAGCGCGTAGCGCAGAGCGTGCGCCCAAATTTACAACTGCAAGAAGACGTTTGAACAGCAAAACGTACATAGAGGCACCTTCATAGGTGTGTAAACGAACGGCAAGGACATTCAAACCATTTTAAGGGCAATAAAGTTTTGCAACTCCCAGCCGATCATATTTTTTTTCCGCGCGTTACAACGATAGACGCGCGATGTTGCCGTAAAGTACTTTTACAAACGCAAAAAATCACCCAAACACAATTTTTAAAAAAAATCTCTGGAAAAGTAAAATTTATGCATTTATAATGGCCATGGGATGCAGAGAGTTCAGCATAATCAACAAAATTTCAAGCGCGAACGCGGACGCCTGCACTTCTCAGGGTAGGCCAGCCCGCACAACACCCGCGCCTGAGGTTGCCTACCCAGCAGGCGTTTTCCGATCAATCAGATCGGACGACATATTCAGCGGCTGACATTTTAGACGATCAATAGAACCAAATGAGAAATGCTATGGCGTCTCTTCGTTGGCGTCATGGTGGACTACAGCCATGGCTAAGCTTATGGTGACAACAGAGCTATGGTGTCTTGCTGACAGCCATGATGGACTAGAGCCATGGTCATAGTTATTTAAGGAAGTAGCCATGGCTAGCCATGAAAACCAGGGACAAAAACCATGGCTGCCCCATGGTTCTGGTTCCTGACAATGGTTAGCTATGGAAAAATGAACTTGTCCATGGCTTTCCATGGGACACCCATGGTGAACCATGATAAAACCATGGTTCCTCGAAGCTCTGCGAACCATGGTCACCATGGTTATTTTAGACTGGGAACTCCTTGTCTAACTAATGTAGTCCAATTGCTCTATATTTTGGTAGCTAAGAAAATCTAAAGTGGTTTACATAAGAGTATTTGTCAGTCCCAGAAGGGCTTCAAAGTAATACATAACTAATTGTCTTTTTTCTTCTTCGAGAGTATGTTGCTCCATTTAGTGTTTGGAAAACAGACTTACGAAATGATTGTTCCCATTAAAATGTTGCTGAGGTGCACTTACTGAAAATATATTACCTTTTAAATCTGTACCCGTTCATACTGGGACCTACGTGTTCTATGTAATCACTTCTGACAATAACTACATAGCTTATCTTTGCTACAATTACTGCAACTACTGTTGTGTTTCCTTCGAAGAGGTGCATTGGATATGGCCTGTGAGAAGTGTAATAGATGTGATTTTATTGACCAAAAATTGATTCATGCTACTCCGTGAAGATTTACACCTGTTATTGAATTTGACTTCAGTCTTAAAATGAAAGGGAATAAGGCGTTTACAATACTATTTTGTTCGATCTGATTCAATTGTGTAGTTGTTCTTTATGCTAAATGTAACTAATGTTGAATTATCTGTGAATATAAAGACAAATTTACATCTGGAAATTTAACTGCGACCCATGTTTCATGCGGTCAGAGTTCAGGAACTTCACTAATGTATTTAAGTTTTGTGCCTATGGCCTGATGCGGCTACACAATTGTCATTGTATAGCATAATGAGATTTTCAACGAAGTTCCAAATGACTCTTTTTGTAATAATGCCTCAGAAAGGTGTTAATTCAATCACAAATTTTGCCAACTTTGCCACTTGGTGTTTCAGATGCTGCTGCTTTCCGCTTCATTGCCATCCTTTGCCTCGCTTTCAAATTCTTCTTTTTCTTCTTCTCCGGACCCAACTTGCCACCAGCAGGTAATTCACCTGAAAACAATAATTGTTAATTCAAAAACTTGTCTCTGCACATTGTTTTGTTGGATAGCTTAAATATGAGAATACAAATTTCCTTCACCTAATGGACCTGCTCACATCAACTTAACATTACATTTACTTACCAAAAATTTGTGTTTTGGCTTCTCTCTTGGCCTGCCAATTCTTTCTTCTTCTTCTCCTGCGTTCTCTCAGGTTTACTGACTTTTCTCCTTCTTGTGCTGTTGAACAGACATTGTGGACGTTAGGTGCCGTTGCACACTTATTAGTTGTTAATGAAACTTGAAAGCCATATCGCTACTGTCAATAGCGTAGGATGTAAACAAGTTATTACAATTGGCTCTTACCATTTATTGCAAGTCCAGGTGAATCACTTGTTCCCGGTTTAGGGACAGGAGGAGAATCGTCAGCTGCCACACTGCTGTCACTGAAGTCATTTGCTGTGAAAAGATTTATAAGAATTTATTATATTCCTTGCACTTTGCCCTAAATGAGCATTAACTCGACAGTGATACACTCACCATATTCTAATGGTGAATCAGGTAGGCTTGTTTGGCGAGGAGTGCACAGACGGTACTCAGTTCCTTCCGGTGATTGGTGTGGAGGAGAGAATTGCCAACTGCATCCAGGTGCTGGAAACCACAAAAAATTTGTGTTAAATTCATTCAATCCTTGTTTTTACTGGACTGCGCGCAATATGAGGGTCATTGAAATTCTTACCCTCTGATGGAAATCCTGCTATATCACTATTTTTCTTTGTGGGACTCTTTTCCAGATTGGGAATGGCATTGACCTCGTCTGCCACACTGCCACTGAAGTCGTTCGCTGAAACGTGCAACACAATAAAATAATATTTTATCCTTATATCTTGCCTACCTTGACCATTTACTTGATGTTGTGTGAGCAATTACCAATTCCTACCATGTACTGTCGAGCTGCTTGCAGAAATTGCAGAGTGTTTGCCATCTTCCGTTTCTTTGTTCAGAATCACTCGAAGTTTCTCTCTCCATTTCCCCAAAATCTTGGTCTTCTCTCCTTTTTCTTTGTCTTCTTTATTGTTGCCCTGCTCTTCCTCACTCTCTTCCCATACTCTCTCATCAGTTGCTCTCTTTTCTCTTGCTTTGTCTACACTTGATCTCTGCTCTTTCACTCTCTCGTCTCTTTCTTCTCTTTCTCTCTCTTGCCTTGCTCTCCCCTCTCTCACCCTTTCTTCTCTTGCTCTTTCTTCTCTTGCTCTTCTCTTGCTCTTTCTTCTCTTGCTCTTTCTTCCTTTGCTCTCTCTTCTCTCGCTCTGTCAGCCCGTGCCCTCTCTTCCCCGTCACACCCTCTCCTTTCCGTTGCTGTCCACTGCCTTGTTCTTCTTCGCATGTCGTCTTCTTCTGGGCTGTAGCGGAGGCTGGGGATCTGCTCATCGTCGCTGTCTGTCTGCTGATCATCCTCTGATGGCAATAGGCTTTCTAAAATCTGTGACGGATTGTCGACCTCCTCCTCATTTTCTTCATTATTATAAGGTGCAGAAACATCTTCATCATTAATGCTGTCAGATAAAAGTAACAATTGTAACAAAAAAATGTGATGCTAACTGTACAATACAAATGTGTCAAGTACTTACATATCTGGACGGTCATCCCCAAACAATTGCAAAATTTTGAAATGTTTGTTGCATGTGCGGCTGGATGTCAAAAGAAAGGTCTTAACATCATGTGTCAGTATAAAAGAGCTTTTCTGCACATTTACATCTGAATCCAGGTTGATTTCTCTCTGCTGCTTTTTGGTAAACCTTCTTTTTTGTTGGCCTGGCAGATTTAGGCTCAACATTCTCTGATACTTGTCGAAGGCAGCCATTTCTTCACTTCGCAGATGTACTGGAAAGTAAAGATACTCTTGACATTCATTCAGAATTAAAATTAAAGTATTGTTTTGCCTGGCAGATTTTATGACTTACCAACAAAATCCCCAAATTTTGGGCGCTTGCCTAGAGAGCTATTCATGTCTTTGTTATAACTTTCTAGGCCACTTGTCACCTCCACCCCTTTGCCCCACACAGACAACTCAGCAGTTTTGGGGAGCCACTCTTTTCTCCAATACTCCATTAAATTGTACATCTTAAGCCTGTCCCGGTCACATTCGATTAGCTCACATTCCTCCTTGATCCACCTAAATCCTCGCTCAATTCCATTGAAATTGGGGTCCTCATTTGGCAGGTAGTGGGGTAAGCGGGGCAGCACAGCGAGGCATCGAACTAAAACTTTAACCCTATTCGCCTGCAAGTTGGCAGACTCGTAGGGGCCCTCGAGATGCTCGCCCAGCCCACATCTCACTGCATGCGTCTTTAACGCTTTGCAATAATGCCAGAGGCATCCCCAGACTTCGGTGTCGTCAGGGCCACGAGATGCCCTAACACCTTGCTGGATACCTCTACGGAGAGAGTCTTCCCAGTCCGCAACAAAATGTTTGCCACCAAGGCCCAAGTCCACCAGCTTCTTGATTACTGCCTCATAGGCCTCGACTGTTTTCCTTTGCATTACTGCAAATGCTAATGGATATGCCTGTGAAAAATAATTCCTGAATGAATTTTCTTATTTTGCAGAGATAAATGGGAAGCAGAAATACAGAGTAAAATACCGACCTGGTTGTATGCCATCATAGAGGAAATCAAAACTTGCTGTGCACCTAGGATGTCTGGCGTCGTCATGAATGTGCAATCTATGGCACAAATATCGCCTGGTCTCACAATGTTTAACATTCTGTAGGAGAGAAAAATTAGTTAAAACGCACATGAAGATAGAGATAATAAAAGTTTTATCTCTTGGCTGGTTTCACATAGTGAGATGATTGGAGCAGTGTTTCCAACAGTGAAATTTTTCCTACCTGCAAGAGGCAAACACAAGGCTTTGGTGCTCTTCAGGACCAACGAGACCCTGGAAAAAGGTTTCGTGGTCGTCAACTGTCCTAGACAGATACTGCCACTCAACTCTCTTGAGCAGGACAAAGGCACCTATCATGTGACCAGGTGGAGGAAACTTCCTCTTGCGCTGTGCCTCTCTCCTTCTGTCCACTTATTTGCGTATCTCTCCAGGATCAAATCGAATACGCACATCTCTGTTCTTTATCCTGCAAAATTGACCAGAGTTTGTAGCTTATGCGTACAACAGAGGTGGTGTAAAAGCAGGTACCTTGTGTAATCGTTCTGTTTGCACACCTTTGCAAATAATAAAACGAGAAAGAATCATTTAAATCCTTATCTGTCAGGGACCAACACTCACCTCCTCACGAAAGCCTTGTACACTAGATCAAAGGAGACGCCGTCTTCTTGCCTCAGAAGGTGTTTAATAAGTTCCTTCCGCTTCAAGGCATATGTCTCATACAGAGCATCCGGTTCCTCGAGGTGTTCATGGCCGTCCACCGTCCAGTTGGAACCGTCGACACTACTGTGGGCCCGCACAGGGCATCCACCATGTGCGTTCTTGCACTTGTATGGAAACCTGTTTAGCTTGTCGGGCTTGTTCTTCTCCCGGTGGAAATAGTGTCCGTCGCCCGTGGTGTAGACGATGGTCGGTTTGGGGTGATCACGGACACCCCGAAACCAGCGGACGTTAGTCCGGGACCCTCCTCCCTCCGTCAATACACCCGCTTGCCGTGACATTCTGCGACGGAATGACCGAAGACCACCGCTGCGTGCCGGAGCAGACTGAGCCAGAGTGAAGGCAACGCAAGGTATTTATAGCGCTCAGTGCAAATGACTTTTTTTCTTCTTCATTGGTTGCAGCCAATGTCCTTAATATAAAATTTTGTCTACTAAATGCAGTAGTCGAATTCTGAGGTCTCTTGTATTTGATGCTACGATTGTGATTAGTACTATTTCTACCTATCGCAGGTACAATTTTTGATCATGCAACTCGGAAATTCACAAAATATTTGTAGTGGTGCCGAAGTGCGCACTATTTAAAAAGCGCGCCTCCTAGACAGCCGCCCCGTAGGCAGCCATCTTGGATTACGTCATCTGGGAGCGGAGCATGCGAAAGGTACTGTCGTGTTTTGACCCTGTACATTTTCTCAAAATATGAGATGGAAATTGGTGTACACTCGCGACAATTTGATTGAATTTTGAAGTACCTCTATGTGTACTAAAAGATTTTCCTTTTTGTGCAATGAATGTTACTGAGCTGTCTGTATAGATATCATTTGCTAATGCTGAGTGTTTGTGTCTTGCCCGTGTAAGGTTATTATGGTTTCCAAACCTCCATTTAAACACTATTTCATGCACGCGCTTCTATTCTGAGGAATCGATAACCGTGTTGTAATAATCATAATGATGATATTGTTTTCTTTTTCATTGCAGTGAACTCCTAAGATGATCCAAATGAGTTCCTCTTCACCAGGACCCAGCGTTGGAGACTTCAGTTATAACTGTGTTAAAACAAACCATTATTCTTTAGTGGTGTTCTCATGCGATATTTGTCTTCAAAACACCAATGGAGTGTGAGTATACTGAGATAGTTTGATGTTGGAGTGTTTGTAAAGGAAGACCACATTCTAATTGCTGTCCAATGAAGGCTATGTGAGTCTGTACTTATGCAGTGAATGGTGAATAGTTGGATCATTTGGTTCAGGTGCTATGCTTCTTGACAGCTAACTGATACGAAACTCACAAAGTACTGATTTTGATGCTGCCGGGTGAGATGTCAACAGACAACTTGCCTGGCGCTGTCAGTATATTTTTGTCACTTTATTCTTTAGTATTAACAATGTACTGATTTCGATGCTGCCGGGTGAGATGTCAACAGACAACTTGCCTGGCGCTGACTGTCAGTATATTTTTGTCACTTTATTCTTTAGTATTAACAATGTACTGATTTCGATGCTGCCGGGTGAGATGTCAACAGACAACTTGCCTGGCGCTGACTGTCAGTATATTTTTGTCACTTCATTCTGTAGTATTAACAATGTACTGATTTCGATGCTGCCGGGTGAGATGTCAACAGACAACTTGCCTGGCGCTGACTGTCAGTATATTTTTGTCACTTCATTCTGTAGTATTAACAATGTACTGATTTTGATGCTGCCGGGTGAGATGTCAACAGACAACTTGCCTGGCGCTGACTGTCAGTATATTTTTGTCACTTCATTCTGTAGTATTAACAATGTACTGATTTTGATGCTGCCGGGTGAGATGTCAACAGACAACTTGCCTGGCGCTGACTGTCAGTATATTTTTGTCACTTCATTCTGTAGTATTAACAATGTACTGATTTTGATGCTGCCGGGTGAGATGTCAACAGACAACTTGCCTGGCGCTGACTGTCAGTATATTTTTGTCACTTCGTTCTGTAGTATTAACAATATACTGATTTCGATGCTGCCGGGTGAGATGTACTGATTTTGAGGGTTGTCAATTCGGATGTCAAGAGTTGTAGTTTCATAGGGGTATCTGATGCTTGTTTGACTAGAAGTTAGATATTCATCCCAAATCACACATTTCCTTTATGATTGAATATGAAGTTTTATAATTTGATCGTTTTCTTTTAAACAGGTATCTACTTTGATGTGGCGAATGAGGATTTGAGTACTGCATGATTTGTTACTGCACTGCCACGTACTGGACACCTGCCAAATAAGATCCCTTCATAGAACTTATGCCAACACGTTGAGCCATTATTTGCTTAGAGTGTGCTTGGATTGGACACCAGAAAGCTTAGCGTGGTGCATTTCCTATTTTAATGAGTGTATATTTTCGTATTGTAAATTGCGTCACTTACAATCAGGATCATATACATCGTATGAGATCTGTTGAAGGGAAATTGATATAATACCTTGTCCTTAGAATTTTTAAATTGACTATGTTAGGAGGAGAGAGGGGAAATGATAGAATGCAAATGGTTTAATTTACTTTACTCCATTGGTTATTCTATTTCTACTCGCTGTTTTGTTGGGATTTGTATGCATTTTTAGGGCAATAATAATTCTTAGGGTAATAGAATGTGATGACGCCTCATTTGAAATGTTCTTCTGCAGTACATTGCTAACTCATTTCATTTTTTTAAGGTGACTGTTGCATTGGCCTTGAGCACATTTCGTTTTCAAGAAGATGGAGGTTTTCTGCTTGGCCTGCTCTGTGTACATGTTGCATTCCACCGAACTTTCAGGCAAGTAGATGAGTAATGTATGGAAGTGTTGTGCAGCTTTCGATACTTTAAAATGTGTGGTTTCAGTCCTGTCATGTTTGGATGTTGATGTGAGGAAGCAGTCAATCTTGCTCTATCTCTAGATTGACTCCTTAGTTACTTTAATTTTTTTTTATTAAACACTTTTCTACAACTTAGTTACTTTGACTCATGTCTTTATAAATTAATTTATGTTCTTCTTAAATTCTGTTTGTAGAAAAGGACACTCCATAGCTGCAGTAAGTTTGACGTTGTGACAGAGATGGAACATCTGACTGTCTCCTTGAATGTCTTCAAATCAGTGCCATGATGACAGTCTGAAAAGAGATGGAATATGCGACCAAGTTGTAATATCATCCAAAAATTTTAGCCATGAGCATCTCAGGAAGACTTATCTTATTAAATTCCAAGTTTGTGGATCGAATGGTCATGAGGCATTACCAGGTTTGTGTGTGTGATGATTGACAGATTTAAGGTGAAAGTCAAGAGGTGCAAGTGCATGGGTAGACCCCTTCTCTAGGGGAAGGGAACTTGTGCTAGAATTTGTCAAGTCCTCAAATATCTTATCGGTTCAAATACTATCAGTCAGAACTTAAAAATTTTATCCAGTAACTGCTTGCTTGGGACTGATGTGCGTCCATTTGTACGTGTTCAGCGAGAAGTCTTGTAACTGCTTGTAGAGCGTAGAAGTGTTCACATTGGTGCTTCTCAATTGAAAAGTATCCCTACTGGTGCAAAGATTTATTATCTATTTGAATTCCATGCCAGAACAATTAGTCAAGTGAATTTTCTCATTTGAAAGAGAAATTGCATACAAGCATATGTGGGGGAAAACTCAAGTATTGCAATAGGATTTTCGAAAAGATTTAATTTATCCCACCCCATCAACTGTTCTTTATTTGATGGTTATTTTATTCGGGTCATCATTTTATAATATTGTAATTTATTCACGATGCCTTGTTGAAATGTTCCTCTGGTAAACTGTGTAAAAATTTCATTTTCTGCAGGTGGTTATAGCATTGGTCTTCGAGCACAGATTACTACTCAGTTGGAGGTCTTCTATTTAGCACGCTCTATGCATCTGTTATGTTTCATCTAACTTTCAAGTAAGTATGCATGAGTATTTTGTGGAAGTGCTGTCTGACTTTTGACACTTTAAAACGTACGATGTTAGTTCTCTCCTGTCTACATGCTAAAGAAGGAAAACTGTGAATCTAAGTTTTATTTTTACCCTTTGTATTCTTGCTACTTTGAAGGAAAAGTGTAGCTACTATGATTGTCAGTATTACAGCCTTTTTTCACGTCAAAATGGAAAGCAAAACAAAGAAATATAAAACCTTTGCCTAGAAACCTGTATAATAATATTATGCTGACTTTGACTTCACAAACTAAAACTAGCTGTTCTTTTTAAATTATGTTTTTTAGGAAAAGAGATTGCCTGACTACAGTGTGTATGAAGTTTCTTGACAATGAAGAAACAGCTGATTGTCCCTGTGAATACTTTGTCCTGACAAAGCAAAACAGCATTGTGGCAGTGAGAAAATGCGGATGAGATCCTCCTGTCAAAAGCTCATATCCTCTGAAAATTTTGAATTTCTGTGAATGAAAGTATGGACCAGGAGAACATGGTTGGTAAGTATTCTAAGTACTTAACCATGGCGGTGGCCTGTCTACTAAAATCCGAGTTTTCTGTCTTGCGTTTTATTCCAGTAGTGTATCGCTGTTGCCTATATTTCATTTTCTCTGTTCCAGGCTCACTGTTTTTCATGTACCTTACTGAAATCACCACTCGGAGACATTGAGTTGAGTTTCTCAGAATATACTTTACTTCAAGGTTAGGAGCATACTGCATACGCAGATTTCAGACAGATCTGGAGGATTTGCTACTCTCAACATGTCCCAGGCATTGTGTGTTAACACACTCTATTTTTTTGTATTGTAGGGACGTCAAGATTTTTGGGAAACCGTTGAAGTTCTGCTTCATAGGCGCTCTGGGCCTTTACCCAGTAATTGCAACAGTTTCAGGTTATTTTTCTTTTTGTGTTGTCTGAAGACATTCTGTGTCAGGAATGCAAGGGCCATCATTACACATTTATTGTTGAGGATCCAGTATGTCAATTTCAACATTTAAACTTCTTAATTTTGAGACAAAGTGGTTAGCAATATGAAAGTGCTGTAAGTCAATCCAACAAAATTTGGTAAGGTTAAGCTGACCCTAGCAGCAAAAAGGATGTAAAATTATTGTGGTCCGAACATACCTCTAAGGTTACTGTATGCCTCCAAGTGCGTGTTGACAACTAAAGAATTAATCGAAATTGGGGTATCGGTTTGGGAGTCTGGGTTTGGTTGTCTGACCTGTTTTTTTTATGTCAGAGTTTAGGGTGAAAATTTTCAGTCCAAACAGAAATTTAATACTACACTTTCAGAATTTTTTTCTAACAGTGTGGACCTTATATTACATTTTCTCCCACCTCTCTTGCTTGAAGTGACCATACTCGGAAGTAACTTTTTTCACTTTTCTTCAAATTTGTCACTTACGTTGGGATGAGATGGAGATGTGTTTGACTCTGGGCATTGTTGTGTGTCATGTCTAAGTAAGTTTTTTTTCCTTCTCTGAAAATTGCAGTGCAGGATTAACTGGGTTGATAGCCTTTTTTTTGCCGTGACACTCTTTCATTGTCTTGCCCATCATTGTGGTCCATGTTGAAGGACCACCACAGTTTCTGACTTAAGTATTAGTTGGTGTGATTTCATGCCTTTTTTCTTCTTTTCACTTCTTTGCAACAACCATACAATGGTGAACCAGCAGTTTTCCTGCTTTCTGTTTAATTGTGCTTCAATACACAACGCAATATCAGTGGCACATATAATTTGTGCGCCTATTCATTTATTCTCCTTGATTACCTTTTCCAGTTTGTTCTGTGGGCTTCCATGGTTTTCTTCGTCCACAAAAATTGCTGAGGATGTTGGTGACAAATTGGATCGATGATAGAGCATTGAGCTTCATCAATAGTCTTTACATGTGACACGTATCAGGTTTGACTGCATAAAGCCCCCGGTTGTTTCCAAAATTTCTTGTGAAATTTAAGCTGGTTACTAGTACTAAGGACTGGTAATTTTTAAAACTTTGATTTGTAACAGTGCCTTGAGAACTGTGTCAGAACAAGAAGACACTTCGTCGATTGTCCTGACCCAATAGATATTTCTATGCTGAGCACGAAACCGAAGTGGGTGAAACAACTGCTGGGACTGTGGCATCAACAAATTCCTGTCTACGCATTGGAATCACCTTGTTTTATGCAAGTCTTTGCCTTTTTGAACTGGAAGTAATTAAAAGCTTCCTGACCAAGTGGAAGTGTGAAGGCATAAGGGGTGATTGCTGATTTCCTTTAACCTGAGGCCATTTCCGGGCCACTTCTCAATCTTGTGATTTTGAAATACTGTAACTTTACTTCCCAATGTTTTTTTTTAGTGAAGGGAAAGGGACGAATGTAAAGACATTTTTAAAAATCAATGTTTATTTCAAATTGGCTCAGATGCTCTTGGAACGCTGTCATGGTTTCATTAATATTATCAACTTTGTTGGAACAACTCTACTCTGCCCTACTGAACAGGGATACCACACCATGCTCCCATTTCCCTATTTAGCTATTTGGGGCATTCCACACCTAAATTTGGCTTCTTGATAAACTTACTGCTAGAATTGTAGGGTCCAGTTCCTCTGATTTTTTTTTGTCTAGTCCCCTGCTAAAGTTAAAACCTCCAATGAATTTTTTTTTAAATTTTTCGGCTGGGATACATAGACAAGTATTTGGTAAAAAGCTGTGTCATGATGTAGTGGTTTGGAGAGAAAATAGTGTTGTTCTACAGCACAAAGAAGTGAAGTTCCATATCTAACTAAATTACTTGAGTGTTGAGCGTGAATTGTTTTGTATCGTTATTTACCCCTGCTGATAGTTTTTAGGCAGATGTGAATTGCACTTTGATTCGAGAAGATAACAAGCCCATCAATTTCATACATGAACTAAAATATCGCCCGTTTTATGACTAGACACATTGGTTTTCATGATAAGCCAACATAATTCGGTGTCTGCATGCGATAAAATTACTTTTATATGGAAACAGCAAATTAGTGGGGTTTTTAATTCTCAGATAGTCTATGAGCCAGCTCAATGGTTCTCAGCTTTTGAAATTTGTAACAAAACATGCAGTTTTCACTCTTTAAAAAACAGTCTTGACTGCCTTTTTTAAAAAAATTAATGTGTCAATTCATAAAACGCAACTTCTAAATATGTTAATGGAAATGATTAGTTTGTCATTTTCTGAAGTCAAGACATGTACAACATCAAACATGTAAATTGCAGATCTAAGTTTCAGGGTTAAACCTCCATGTGCATCTAAGATAGTCTTTATTTTTGTTATTCATGGTTCATTTTAGCTCATTTTAATATGTGTGCTTCT
>JAPTSV010000807.1:0-55119 GCA_026979955.1 Megalurothrips usitatus | reverse complement strand
CGACATCGGTCGGCTTCGACGGGGACCCATGGGGGGCCTGGTATCCGCGATATTTGTGATTCTGGCCCTGGAAGGTAGGCAAACCCGCCGGACATCGGTCGGCATCGGCGGGGCCCTATGGGGGGCCGTGGGGGCCCGGTATGTGAGATATTTGTGATTCTGCCCCTGGCAGGTAGGCAAACCCGCCGGACATCGGTCGGCATCGACGGGGCCCTTGGGGGGCCATGGGGGCCCGGTATGCGCGATACTTGTGATTCTGCCCCTGGCAGGTAGGCAAACCCGCCGGACATCGGTCGGCATCGACGGGGACTCTTGGGGGGCCGTGGGGGCCTGGTATGCGCGATATTTGTGATTCTGCCCCTGAATAGACAAACCCCCCGGACATCGGTCGGCATCGACGGGGACCCATGGGGGCCCCGTGTCCGCGAGATATGATATGATAATCCGCGGCCTTTGGGTGCGTGCAGCATGCGCATGGAGCGAACAGGTGGCTTCGTGACTAACGCACTATACCTACAGTCGGTCCGAAAATGCTAACCGTTTTGTGGCCACAACTTTGTGGCCACATTCCCACTCGTGGTACTTGACTCGACCTTTACGCCCGTAAAAGCCTGCAGCTCGACGCGAAATTTTAAATTTTCCAATTTAAATTCTCCCAATTTGAGCTTTTGACTTTTCTTGTGGACATCGGAATCTGAATCAGCGTGTTTCCTTTCTTCTCCCTGCAAACTCTCATCGAGGTCGAACAAATACGTCTATATTCGTCCAAGTCCATATGGGGCCACAGCAAAAAGGAAAACATACGAATTCTAAGGAATGCAACGGGTAGTTAACTTTGTGCATAATAAAACAACCCCAGAAGGGGATTGAGAATTTGTGGAAAAGGTGGGTTTGAGCGACAACGCAGGCATGGAGTGTAGAATCGCTGGGGTGACTATCAATGTTTGTGACACTGGGCAAGTAAGAACCGAAATCCGAAAATGGGACGTTTTGGACTACCTTGAATACCCGAAACCGCTACGATTTTCGCAAAATTTCTACTCTCTCACTGATGCTGCGTCGGATGGGGGTGGATCACGAGTGTCGCACTTCGAGAGCTTCGAGTAGACACTCGCAGCCGTCTAGGGCGCATACCTGGGTGCATCGGGGACTTAGCGGCGAGACTGGAAAAAAGTAATCCGCTAATTTTTGTCGCCGACTTTTACTTAAACGAGCAGCGCAAATCATGTCCATGGGTCGAAGTTTACACTCGTGGCATGAAACCGTGAAGTCTGGGCAGCTTAGGTCACTGTGACGACCCGACTGCGTACTGAATAAGGACGACGAGGTACGTCACCACGGTCACCATCAGCTGAAACACAGAAAAACACCTCGGTCAGCACCAAAATTGAAATCTCACATGTCACGGAACGTGAAAAACCACTGTGGATAAGTGGTCTAAAATGTTAGTATTTGAAAAGAGATGCTGATAAATACAGTAGAGTGCACCGCCTTAAGTCAAAGAGAGAGAAAACAGCGTACTGTGTACTGTGTCGAGAACATATAGGTAAGGTAGTATAATTACAGTCGACCCTTGAATTTTGTTGCGTTCGCCGGGAGGAGCATGGGACGAAAATTAGGGGACGGGAGATGCCCGGGCCGGGCCGGGACCCGGCGCCGCCGGACCCTCCGGGCCGGCCCGCCGCGCGGATTAAGGGGGAGCTTAATCCGCCCGGCCAGGGAGGGATTTTAAAGTCCGATTTCCGCTCAAAATTTAAACGGCCTAGTTGAACGTGTAGAGGACTAAAAAGCAAGTCGATCAAAAAAAAAACGGGATGTCAAAATTTAAATTATGACCTGAGTTATTGTCAAATGTATCTTTTGTCAATAACTCAGGTCATGATTTAAATTTTGACATGCCGTTTTTTGGGCCCGAGCGGAGTGAGGACCCCTTTGCATCGACTATTCCACTTTTTTTATTCTCCCACTAGAGGTGTCATTGTAGCCGCGAGCGCGGCCGCATTTCAGTTCCGCGCCGAGAGATGGCGCCACAGAACTGGGTCAGGAAGAGAGAAGGCGCCACAAAAGTGAGGCAAGAAGGGGAAGATCGGTGCTCCAATACAGCCAACGCCATAATTAAATATTATTTATCGCCTTACTTAATTTGAAAATACAATATTACGCATGAGAAAAACTCGAAAAAATAGCAAAACCTTACCACCCCTGGTTTTACCCAGAGGGCCTGCCGCTTCTCTTCGGTGTACGTGGGAACCGGTGTTTCCAGCGATGATCGCGGGACACCACCATGGGCTTCAGGTAAGGCCCCCTAATGTGTCCGACCCGAAGGCCTGGACCACCATTATCCGAACTGAATCAGACCTGGTGATGCTTGTCCTCGTCCCAGATTCATAGGCCTTAAGCTAAGGCAGCGCACTACCGACCCAACGGCTCCCGTGCGCTCACTCGCTGCCGAGTCCCGCCAGACACTCTCCCCGGGGCGGGAATCGAACCACGGATCCCAAGATCCCAGTGGTTTGACCTCCGAGGAGAGCCGTGGCCCGGGACGCTAGGCGCCTCTGTCCACGGTTACTCAGACAAGCACACTGAAGCCCGTTCTTTTGGTATATTTTACCCACCGTCCCTGAGCGGCAGACAGGCAGAAAAATGTGGGCGGGAGCAAAGAGTTGAACCCAGGCCGCCTGCTCCGGTAGGGAGCGCGCTAGCCACTGCGCTACGTGACGACGGTAGTCCATGCGCCGTGCTCCGTCTAGTCCACGGTTGCCCGGGTGGAAGGATCAGTAGTTGTACTGCACTTTAAACTGTAGTTAAAAATCTGCAGTTCTTATTTACAGTTGCACGTGCATAAAATCTGGAGTAACAATGCAGTGACTTTTGTATATGAAAAGTGCAGTTTAATCTGCAATACAAATTGGACAGTTAACGTAGTTTTGCAGCAGTCTTAAATTGCAACTTCACGTCTTGTCATAATTGTTCTCTATCGACAGAACAGACACAAGTTTCTATGCAGTTCCGACTGTAGTTTACGTTGACATTTCGAAGTGCATTTTGTTTAACAGTCCCCACTGCACTTTTTCTACAGTTCCAATTTGCAGAGTTCACACGTAACCTGAGTGAACCTAAATTTAAGGTTCTGGCTGTATTTTGACAGACACTTGAGAACAAAGACTAACTGCACCAAAACTGTACTTAAAAGTGCAGTTTTGGTGCAATGCACGGTGCTGCCTCCCTTCAGGAAGCAGTACGCGATTCGGATGCCCATCTCTCATGCGGGCGTGGCAGTGTGATGGTTAGAGTGTCTGCGCAAGGACCCAAAGGTCGTAGGTTCGAATCCATCCATCGCCAGGTAAGTTCGTGTAAGTTTTTTGAAGTACAACTGATCACCTGCTATGTCCAAAGATGTGTAAGAGAATTTGCCATGTATGTAATCAGTATAAACTGGTACACCGAGGGAAAAGTCGACATACATTTGTTTTATTTGGTATATTACTAACTACAGATAAACTATAAGCAGACTGACTGAAAACTGTAGTCGAAAGTGCCGGCGTTCAAAAATATGTAGTCAAGACTGCAGTTATCTACAGTTTTCTGCACTTTCCTTGCAGTCTATCTGAACATTTCTTCACTTTTACTGCACTTGAATGTCAGTTTGAAAAGTGCAATTTGACAACACTTATACATCTCAATGGAAACGCACATTTAGTAGAGATTTACTGTGCATGTAATCTATTGACAAGACAGTTTATCTGCACTAAAAAATCAAACACAAAAGCAGATCTGGGGTGCACTTTCAACTACAAATCCTTCCACCCGGGTGCTGCCCCACGAGGGCCAAGCAGCGGTGGTAGCGCTGGAATTTTTAGGCACGAAGTGAAACGGAGTTGCCTTATAGTCTGACCCGATTGGACTTTTTTTTAGGCACGAAGTGAAACGGAGTTGCCTTATAGTCTGACCCGATTGGACTTTTTTTCTCTTTTAAGCATTGCCCTTCTCGCCCTCTATACGAATTTTCTGAAACTGTGCACGTAGACGCAGGATACTTTTGCAGGGCACGCTGACGTGTTTTTACACTTTGAAAAAGCTTCCAAGTGGCCGAAAAATCGATTGAAAAGTCAGCTATCTCACTTCTTCTTATGGCGAAAGAAAGGGACGCAACTATACGCGTATCTATGGTCCACAGGGCCAATTGCTGTAGATCGATAACGAGGCAAAAAATCAAAAATCTGTCTAACAGAATTATCGAGGGTTATTGGGCAAGTACAGAAAACCTACTTTTAAAGTTATAAAATGTAACAGGAAGCGTAAAAACGCATTTGAAATTCAGCCATCTCACTCCATCCAATGGCAAAAGAAAGGGACAGAGCTACCCCTGCTCGGCTCGTCAGCTGGCTGCATCCGCTATTCCATCCTTTTCTAGACCACCACCAAATCTTCCGTCCTTCTTTTTTGTTGCGCAGCCCTTGCCGGGTACCCATTGTCGATGTGCCGAGCCGAGCCGGGGCCTGGCCGAGCCACGGCTACGAGAGTGGCGACTCAAGGCAGGAGGACCGTTTCGGTGATACCCTAACCCTCCCCTCCCCTCTACCCTAGAGTACGCACAACAAGCCAAGGGACCCGAGACTCAGAGCGAGGCGTGCATTGTCGGGCCGCCGGGCCAAGCCGGGCGGGGACAACACCTTGCAGGCCAGCGCTGGGCGGCCCGCGTATGAGAATAATGCGGTGCACTGACCGTTACTATAAAACTATAATTTTAAAACTGCCCCGTTCCATTACAAAACTAATACAAACCTTAAAAAACCTTTAAATTTCCTTCAATTTATAAAAAACAAAATTAAATAAACACGTAAAACTTAAATAGGCGATAACGTAACCAACCCAAACCCGTGCGAAACTCCGGGCCTGCCAGTGTCTCACAGAGTGAGACAGTATCTACAAATCTACAAAATGCCCAATCATGTGCAAAACTTCGGGCCTACCAGTGTCCCACTCAGTGGGACAGTATTTTTTTTAATCGACTTGCTTTTTAGTCCTCTACACGTTCAACTAAACAGGCCGTCAAAATTTTGAGCGGAAATCGGACTTTAAAATACCCCCCTGGCCGGGCGGATTAAGCTCCCCCTTTATCCGCGCGGCGGGCCGGCCCGGGGGGTCCGGCGGCGCCGGGTCCCGGCCCGGCCCGCGCTCCCCAGCCCGGCCCGGGGACGAGGTGGTGGGGATGACTGTGTCACAAAAATCAGGGGACAAAACCGGGACGAAATTCAAGGGTCGACTGTAATATGAGAATTGGTTGCATTAATACTTACTGCTCCCAAAACACGTCTGTCAATAGGCAGGAACCCGAGAAGAGAGAGACGCACCGGGTAAGCCAACAAGACCAGCCGAAAGGTACGCAGCTACATCAGAGACATTGAATGTAGGCAAATTTGAAGAAATGCTGGTTATTTGAGAAGTTTTGAGGTCAAACGTGGTGAAATAAGTCATACACAGCAAAAACTCAATACTTCAATTTTAAGTGTAACTATGATTGACTGTGAAGCAATTCATGCATGTAATATAACGTAAGATTTATTCAAGCATCATTTGACACTGTCCACAATATGCTATAAACAAGCATAGTATTATCTTTGCAACAACTCACGAGGTGAATCCTCGATTTTGCCCAATTTTGGTGGTCGAAGGTCCTTGTGTAGGTATGAGGATCCCTCACAAACATTTTGGCGGAATTTGTATTTTTCCACCATTTAGGGCCTACTAATGCATGTTTGGGCTGTCATCGTATACTCCCAGAGAGCGCTGCTGCTGTCGCGTGCAGCGCCAAGGCCTCAACTGGACGAGCGCGAGCGCCCCGGTTTAGCGCAGCGTGCCCGTGCCCGCTCCCAAAGCTTCGGATTGGGGGGCTCCGAATCCCACCGAGATGACGAGGGATTTGTCAGTTACTTAAACCTTAATATGACGCAGTCCATTCCTTATCAGTTTTTCCACTACATAATCCTAAAAATTACTTTGTCATTAAGCATGTGCTATGCTTGATTTAACTATAGCTAAAGCAGAATCTAGCTCGGCAAAATTTAGTCATAATTTGTTTTGGATTGAAGCATAATACGTTTGGGCTTTACTAAAATAATAATTCATCTGTTCAATTTGAGCACTATATCGTTTTTTCAGGCATAGATTTTTCTCTGTATGTGACTTATGAAACATACTACATCTAAATGTACATAAAACAAAACCTACCTCTAATAACGTTTCCGTCTGAAAAAGGGTCAAATTCGCCCTCGCCAGAGACAGAACTGCCTTGGTCCCGAGCTGAAACCACAAAGTACCTTGAACGCTTGGACAGGATGGACTATCGCGTAGGCGCACTCGAGGCGTGCTCAACTGCAGGTCCTTTAAAACGGGAGGTCGGCTTGAGATAGAGATCTGCGTTGGGCGAGCCGGCCGACCCACTACCGTACGCAACAGCCATGACCTTCGCTGCCTGGGCGCCTATGCTGTAGGTGCGCAGCAGTGCTATCGGCTGTAGGGGTGCACGATACGTAACAATATTTTTGAAATATCGATTTTTTCTATCAATATTTCGATATCGATATGGCACGCAAACCGATATGCCGATATATCGAACAAACCTTGGAGAGAATATTGAAGGTATTTGTAGATATCGGCCCAGAAAACTTAATATTGACGGCCGCCAGTGCGAGCACTGCGCTGCGATACGGCGGAAGGTTGTTAGCGTTGCGTGTTACATCCGTGTTTTGTTTTGACAGACAGACACACAGACAGACAGACAAAACATTTTTGAGCTAGTCGGTCCAGGGCTCCGCTATCGCTCAGCCAATAACAGAAATAAGTCGTGCGCCACACACATTTTGAGCGATTGAGGGTGCTACCACCAGCTCAGAGGCCGATCACCAACCGTTACACTTCCGGGCCCTCTCACCTCCTGGTTGATGACGTCCGCCGCGTTAAAAAGCCTGAAGAGCGTGAAGCCGGTGAGTATGCCAATGCCGGAGAGGAAAATACCCAGGTTCGAAAAGCCGTTGAACACGTTAAACATCGTGTTGAACGTGCAGAAGACCATGTTGAGCGAGAGGATGACTATGTCGAAGAAGAGCGTGAGTTGCAGCGACCGCACGCCGTCGTACACCAGCGCGCGCAGCCGCAGCCATGTGCGGGTCAGACGGACAACTTCGGCTCTCGTCAGCGTATCACGCTGCAGGGCCTGCGTTTTTACATGAAATGCTACACTCTAAATGACTATGGGACACTTTAGTCCAATGAAATGTTACGTTTTTAAACGACGCGACATTGAGACAATTTCTAACGTAAAGGTGGGACAAATTTTAACATGAGAGATACAGTTTGTCCCACAATTGATTCAAATTGAATCTCAGTTATTTAAAGATGAAATATTTTATGAAACGAAATTGTCCCGTGACATTTAGTGTGTACTGTCTACATTGAATGTAACATTCTTACTGATCTACCACATGTCACCACATGTCCATCACATGCATCCACCTGTCTGCTTGACTAGAAACACACGTCTACTTTCTGATAGAGTTAAGGAACGCCCTCTAACGTGAAACCATCGCATTTCATCCGCGATACCTGAGTCCCATCGCGCTATATAGGTTAACGACCTAATCTGTTTGACACGTCGACGCAAGGCGGCGTGCACATATGAGGTCATCAGTTTAGGGGGGGGGGGGGGGGCGACGAAAAGTGATGCCTGGTGACGGGGGGGGGGGGGGGGGCTAGGGGCTTGATGACGTAGTTTTCGTGTCGAGCCGACAGCGAGTGGTCGCGACGCTGCAAGCCGTGCGGAGGGCGGAGGCGACGGACAGCCGTGCCGAGCTGAGCAGCCGACGGAAAATGGAGAATATTTATTTATTTATGCATTAAACAAACATTTTAATGTTGAACTAGTTAAAAAGTTTGTCATTTTAGCACCTTTCTAAAAAATCGCAGATTTTAGCACCTTTCTAAAAAAAACGCAGAAAACTACGGGGGGGGGGGGGGGGGGGGGGGGGTCGGACCAGAAATGACGGGTGATGATGGGGGGGGGGGGGGGGGTCAAAAGTGCCCGAAAATGGGTGACGTCATATGTGCACGCCGCCCAAGACCCGGGATTATTTTCGCGGCGTCTCGAGACCGGGCAATCTTTCCGCGACGTCTTGAGACCCGGGGCTATCTTCCCGTGGCTCCATAGCAGATGCGTGGGTGTCGGCGTCGTCGAAAAAAATAGCCTGTTCTTGGAACGCTGCAAAAAGATACTTGGGTCTCGCGCTGAAGTTGGCCTTCTCAAAAGAAAAAAAAGAAAAAAAAAATGGCTGGTGTTGGACTCCACATCTACGACGATGGTTCCACCAGCTTCAGCGCCGTATTTTTTTGTTTGCTGTTTTCTTGTTTGCGCGTACCTCGTCAATGGCGTTAACCAGCATAGAGCTGGCATGGCGCAGGAAGTCGCTGTGCATCCTCCAGTTGGTGGAGGCCAGGGTGAAGACAGTGGTGGCGTAGCTCTGGTACAGGATTTCGGGCAGCGTCATCGTGCTGGCGTCGCCGGCGTACACGAGGGGCACGATGACGGCCAGCGGCCAGCCCACGGTCAGGGCCAGCACTGTCAGCTTGACGCGCCGCCGCAGCACCGTGTTCTGCATCAGCTTGCCGCACACGCGCTGCAGCTCCGGCTAAGCACACGGAAAAACTTTGCACTTCATAACAGGTAATGAGACAGCCCGGGTTGATTAGGCTCGTTCTGTGTATGTTTACTGCACAGGACCATCGAACCACACAACATTTTGATGAGTCCCCTCTTCACCAGGACCAGACTAGACGCCCACGCATACACACGTAATGTTTATGTACTTTTCTCTGTGCACGTACAATCTGTTCGTGCGTAAGCACTAGGTTATCCGTCATTACGAACAATTATGTGCGTAATGTTACGTACAAATTTTGTGATATGGCCAGTATCATACGTAATCATATGTTTGTCGTAGGCGATGGCAGTGTAAATAAATGCATATTTACGCAGGCATAGTACTTCAGCTACGAACAAAAGTGTGCGTAAGTATAGATAACATACGTTACTTACAGCTACATGGTAGTAATAGAGAGCAAAGACCGAGTAAAATATGACACAGCTTAAGTCTCACGTCAGAGAGCAAGATCTGTGCCTCGAATGCAAAGCTCAGATTACAGCCGTTCCACAAAAAAATGTGGGCTATATCAGGGAATGGGGCTGCAAAAATGATGGACTCTTTTAAAAAGAGGAACCGAGGCTAGGTGAGGAATTATAACCGAATTAATACAGAATCCGCCGGACGAAATGTTCAAATGTGCTTATTGGAATTTGAAGATAAAGTCAAAATGAAACCAGTTAAATGTTTTAAAATCAAAAGCCAAATCACGGTTGGCTTATAGCTGTTATGCAGTCGAAAACTTTGTTTCCTGAGTGGGTTACGATTTCTAAGACGATAAATATGGCAAGGTCATAGGCAGAAAGACTTTATAATGTGTTCAGATTTACTCTTAATTTCTTCCTAAATGAAAATTTCGACTTCAAAGACATATATAACGCCATCCCGACTGACTGACTGACTGATTGACTCACTCATGTAAATGTTTGGGTAGAAGGAGGCTAGATACAAACTTTTGAGATAGAATCGACCCCCCCCCCCCCTTAAATGACCTCAACACTCCAGAAAAATCGTCAAAACTAACCCTTGGGTGCTGCTGCAGGTGTCAGTGGCCTACATGATGCCTACATGCATGGCCTCAAACTGGAACGACGACGATAACTCGAGAACCAACTGACATAAAGGATACGGTTCGCGGCATTCGTCTGGACATCGCAGGGTGGTGAAGAAAAACTGATCAAACGAACCCCTAGGGTGCTGCTGCAGGTGTCAGTGGCCTACATCATGTCATGTATGGCCTCAAACTGGAACGACGGCGGTAACTCGAGAAAAAATTGACATGGAGCGATGCGGTTCGCGGCATTCGGCAGGGCATCGCAGGGTGGCAAAGGAAAACTGACCAAACTAACCCCCTGGGTGCTGCTGCAGGTGTCAGTGGCCTACGTAATGCCATGCATGGCCTCAAACTGGAACGACGGCGGTAACTCAAGAACAAATTGACATGGAGCGATGCGGTTCGCGGCATTCGGCAGGGCATCGCAGGGCGGTAAAGGAAAACTGACCAAACTAACCCTCTGGGTGCTGCTGCAGGTGTCAGTAGCCTACGTAATGCCATGCATGGCCGCAAACGGGAACGAAGGCAGTAACTCTAGATCCAAGTGACATAGAGATGAGGTTTCTGGCACTGCATAGGGCATCGCAAAAGGCTTGCGAATTTTTTTTAAGCCAATAAAGAGCTACCGGGACCAGGAACCCCATCCAAAATTTTTCGACGACTTTTTTTTTGTCTTCTACAACGGATTAAGTATGCATCACACGCCCTAAATGGTTGAAGAATATAAATTTCGCCGAAAATTTCTTAGGGATATACCTATAAGAAAATCATCATTCTCATATCTACTATCCTCATACCTACTAACGGTCCTTCGACCACCGAGGTTTCAACAGTATCGAGGATGTACACCTCAGACTGCCTTGTACGGTTTGACAATCCTGGATTATGAACAATTTTTTTAAAATTTACATCGATTTAGCGATAACAATTCCGATATATTGGGATACTTAAATACGTTCACAATGAATACAAGCACAACAGCGCGGAGCCCTGTAGGGGCTTGAGTGGTTTAGGCTGAGTTAGGTTAGGTTATGGTCTGGGTTAGGTTATTTGGGGCTGGGTTAGGTTAGGTTATTTGGGGCTGGGTTAGGCTTGAGCCGGATAAGCGCAGGACTGGACTGGGGAAGCGGCATTAAGAACGGTCGGCAAAATACCAGTGAAGTTGTGTCCGTGCGAGAAGAGCGATGTTTTCCGGGCATCGTACTGACTAAGGTCCTACTTCTCATTTGACAGCCGCCGGTTGGCCAAGGCAGGTAAAATGCACGGAGTGACGGAATGGTGACTCGTGGTGAGCGAAGCGTGTTATGCCGAAACCGAAACAACAGGGCGAAGCCCTGTACGGGGGTCTGGGGGCGGAGCCCCCAGCGAGCAAAGCGAGTCATATAGCTGTAGTTGCATACTTGGAACTCGTGCCAGCTAGCAGCGTAGCGCGCATTGCTGCGCGTCTCAACGATGAATGACGCAAGGATGCCCAGAGCCAGGACGTAGACCAGGAACTGGGCGTTGAGCAAGCTCAGCGGCACGTTGCCGGCCGCGTCGAAGGTTAAGCGGTACACCAGCAGGATCCAGGACCGCCAGCATGACACGCAAAACAGCGCGCCAGTGAGGATGCCAAGAGGCCGGGAGTGCACGAGGCGGCCTGTCGTAGTAGACGGTGTGAGTTGCTTGTGACACCACGACTCATCGAAATGCCAACCGAAGAGACCCAAACCATGCCCGAATATGCACGCAAAGTAATTTTAAGTGGACATTACCGTTAATACGCATTTCTTGTACAGATTCTGGAACCTTTATTAAAAATGATTTGGCTTCAACAAATCTAGAGGTGCCCAGTTAAACGACGAGTATCGATGTTTTTATTGGTGTGCAAAGCCTCGTACACTGTAAAAATTTCTTCGTAAAATAATGAGTCAGTCCTATACGAACAATTAACGAGAGTCCTCATTCCTGGTAGTTACGAGAATTTCTTGTAACCTAACGAATAGTTCATTAATTTTAAAAACAGGATTGCCATAATTTAACGACCAATTCGTAAGTTTACTAATACTTCACTGTTTTTTAAAATGCAATATGGTGGTCTTTTCACGCCACAATTTTGTGTCCTCCAAATGATTGCTTTTAGTTTGAAAGAAAGCAGCTCACTTCAGAACTTAACCCAGCTTTTCTGTAACTGCTAATAGTAGGAAGACCAGAATAGTTTTGTAATTTGAATCTTCAAGTAAAAGAAATTCCATCATCGGCACACCTTTAGCACTAACTAAGACTACAACGACAAATTAATATTTGGGTTTTCTAAAATAGGGCACTCCCCGTCAGATATGAAGCTAAGGGATGGCAAAGCCAATTCTCAAAGCATTCCATAAGAGCCATGCGATGGTGTGTGAACTAATTTGTTGTGGATTCGATTGTATTGTAGGTAAGCTAAGCTTGGATAAACAATGCCTGAAAACTCAGCACTCAATACAACACCAAGTAGAAGGATTTCCCTATCAGAACACATGACCATAAAACTTTCAACAGCAATTCTAGCTTTGCACGACCGCAACAAAACATCAAAACTAGCAGACAAGTAAACAAAACAAGCGCGGGGTAAGGGGGAGGGGGGGGGGGGGGTAGTATGGTATGAGAAATATGGTACCAATGAATAGGGGGCGGGGTGATTTTCTAACATTAAGATGCATTCGTAGGTTTGATCCAGTGCCTAGGCTGACCTGACATGTGTGCATCTTCTGGTTCGATTCGTGTTTCCGAAGGGCCTCTGCCTTGTGTGTTCGGTGGCGGGCGCGCACTGGCGCCCGCCGCGCCGCCCTGTGCATTCATCTCTGCAGCGTGCAAGACCAATAAATCGTCTGCTATCCATCGCCCGAAAGTTCTGGATATGTTGATCAACTTCAGTTCACACAATGTGTTTTTGCACAAAAAATTTAATTCTCGGTTCGGATTTTTGTGCGGAAGACTTGAGAGCTAACCCTTTCGGCCTTCTCAAAGGTCTTGGGGATGGTAAGCAGTGTACTACAACATCGTGTGACATCTTGTTTCTGTTCTTGAATCAAAGCTGTGACGCTTTTTAACCTTCAACTTGCTGAGTACAGTAATGTGAAGGCACTTATGCGCCCCGGCTTTTCCTCAGGAAACGGCGAGAGGTCTTTGTACAATAACCTAACTTTTGTGTTTGACTAATTGATTTGTCCATTTATTTTTATTTTTGTTTAGGTTCTCTGGGAGCGTTCTGTACATTAACTTTGTTCTCCATCTGTGAGTTGACTTAAATTAAACAGGACAAAGAGAAAGTTTCATTAGATCTCCAAACAGATTTATAAAAATAATGGTTTCAAACACCATGCTTTGCTAAGATGAAATGATTGTATGATTGTTTAACATTTGTAATTTGTGGTTGATATGCGTGAAATCCAAGTAAGTTTTCATTCGGGATATAGTGAAACCTTTGATACACCTACCTACCATTTCTTTGATATTTTTGTTCCCCAGACATGTCGTGAAGTAGCTTGTCATAGTTTTCTGTCTACCGAGTTGGCTGATTCGGATATGTGTAAACAATGGTGTCGAGGTATGTATACACTCAGCTATTTTAAATCTTACCATGATAGTTTTCTGAGGGGACTTCACAAATTTACATAAACAAGAAGGCAAAGCCGACTATTTTTCTTTTAATTATTGGTCACTATTTGGTTCTACACACTAAATGCTTAAGGGCAATTTTGTTCCGATTATTAGAGCCAAATAATGCACGACGGACAATATTATTACCAGTACAACTCTCGATGCTGCAAAGCCATAACTAGTCATGCAAAACTTATAACGAGCTGCAGACTGTACTGATTATAACCTATGTTTGTTTCAGATGTCTTCTGCTGCTGCTTTTTTTATGGTTAAATGGAGATTGGAGTAATGGCAGTGAATAGCAGTTTAACTGTTGTTTGGAGACACATAAATTCTGCCCTGGTATGCCTGCAGGTAAACGTGTCTGATGGATGTGTTATACAGGTATTCCATTTTAACATGTATTGTGTGGGTTGACAATTCTTTACTTTCCTTTGATATCCAAGGATCTCAACTAAAATGGCTAAAAGCTATATGTGAATTAGCATGAAGATAATAACTGTATTATTAGTTTTATTATTTTGACCATGCAATGCATGAGATTTTAATTCAGTGTCTTGATCACTGGACAGTGTATGAACGATTGTTACCTGCTCAACATTTATGGAGTTTTGACATCTCTCTGAAAACAAGGTGTGTTACAAGTCCTTTCTTGAACTCTTATTTTTTCTTTAACAAATAAGGATTATTCAAATTACCCAGTATAGTTAAAACTTAATTTATGTTTTAGGTCTCTGCTGCAGCCATCTAAAAGTGAACACTTTGAGCACTAACTTTCGTACTGATCTGGTGACGATCATTCTCAAATAGGCAGTTTCTCTGTGTGTGTGTGTGTGTGTGTTTCTCTTGGTTTATCTTCCACTATCAGTTAAGTAAGTATTATATTAGTATTCTTACAGAAGTAATAGTTTTTATTCAACAACAACGACAAATTATTTATTTTAGAAAAGGTGATTAGTGATACTCATTCATATATTTTTGTTGCTGGTGGTATAAATCTCTATACATTGGCTTCTTTTTAACTGTTGGCTCAGAGTCAGGCTTTGCACAGGACTCCTAGCATTGTCTTTGCTGCAGTGCTCCGTGTTGCAGTTGCGCTCCTCCCCTGCCGAGCATGGTGCGCGGAGGTGACGGGGAGAAGGCCATGCAGGCCCAGGCCGTGCTTGTGGTGGTGGCGGCGGCGGCGGCTGGTGGCGGCGGGCCGGGGCCGCCTGTGCTGCCAGTTTGTCACCGAGATCACCGTGGAGCAGCACCTCCTCGACGACCCGCTCGCAAGGGGACGGCACCCAGGCACCACCTCCAAGACACCAACGGGGACCTCACGGAGCTGGCCAGGCGAGCAACCTTGGGTCACTGCGTTCGAGCAGACGCTGGCCAGCGGCGGCGTCACAGGCAGACGGCCTCCTCGAGCGCGGGCCCGCGTCGCTGCTGACAGCACCCTCCTGTACTACTGTCCCTGCTCCTCGTCAGCGGGCTCCTGCCGGGCGTCCGCGCTCGGCCACTGCCGCTCCATCACAAAGCAGTTGCGGGGGCCTTCTCGCAGGTAAGGACGGTGGAGGTGCGGGCGCGGGTCCAAAAGCGGCCGGAGGGAGACCGGCGACATTCCCCTTTGCCCCCTCCCCCACCCCCACCCCTGGATCCACGCACGTGGAGGTGTGCTGCAGCCGCCTCCTACACGGCCGTCCTGGCGGTCCGACCCTCCATGTCAGTTTACATGCATTCTTTTGCCCACAGCTCAGCAGGCGTCGTCAACGGCGACCCTGTCGACGGCGACGCCAGGCCTCCTCAGTGAACCAGCGAGGACGCCATGGGCAGAAAGCTGGCGGCGAGGGGGCCCCAGCACACTCGAGGAAGCTGAGCAGGCCCACGGTGCCTGTGGACATCTGCCGCCGCCATGGCCACTTCGCGTAGCACTCGGCCCCCACCAAGGGACTGGCGCAGCCGGCGCACTCGCGGCCACCTCTTGGACGTCGAGGTAGGTGACACCTTGAGGAGGTACAGCGACATGATCTGGGTGACGGCGGCCACCGTCGTGGGCGCGAGGGTAGTCGACGCGTCGTGTTCAGGGGTGAGCCTTTGGTGCACCCGTCGTACGGTTTCTGTCTGTTTTACAGTGCGCACACTCATCGCATCATCCTCCTGCACGACGGCTGTCTTCGAGGGCCGGATGCCGCACCGTCGGCATCCCCCCTTCCCCCCTCCCACACACACGAGGCGGAGGTCGCGCGCAGCATGACCGTCAACGGCGGCCTCGGCGGAGAGACAAACTGAGCACGCCGGGGGTGCACTCTGGCGCCAGCCATGTCGAGGGTAGGCCGCCCGCTGCACAGCCGTGTCCACCAGCCTCCAAGATTGCCTACCATCACAGGCGCTCCATCTACCAAGGAGGAGAAGCAAGTAGGGAAGGGGGTGGGAGCGTTTTACTCCTTGTTGAGAATGTTTCCGCAATGGATTTCATGTAATCTGGTATAGGTAACAATCTTCCTCCAATAATTGCCTCTGATTTTCTTTATCTCAGACATTTTGTTGGGTTTGTTTGCAGAGTTAGCTGGAGTACGATCAGCAACATCACTCACATTTCTTTATGTGTTTCGCTGCTATGGATGCAAAATGAGATACCATCATTTCAAGTCAATATCGAGCTTATTTTCAGTGTAACTTTTGTACGCGAGAAACTTCTTTTGATACTTGTGTTCGAAATACATGGCTACGGCTTGTATACAGTAAGGATTTTATGCTTTTTCTTTTATAAATGTCACGGAAGATGTACACATACACTTTTGGCGTGCCCAGTCCATCCTTGCACAGACTGGGTTCCCAGGCAACTATCTGGACTTATCTTGGGACCTTACACAAAATAGAAATGCTGTTCCTATTTTTTTTTTAATTTTCAGGGAGTATTTTAAAAACCCTCCGTTTTTTGTACTTTAACGAGAAAATGACGATAAATTTTTTAAATGATCTTTCGTAAAATAACGGGTAAGTTCGCCTTTAAATTTACTCGTTACTTTCTCGTTATTCAACGAAGAAAATTTTTACAGTGTATTACGGCAGTGACGCGCTTAAGAGTCTCCAATCTCAAGCACAGTCGTTACTTGTCTTGCCCGGCATTGCGCTGCTGTTGGAGGTTCTTATGGTGACTCCGACTAGCCTGACGACGAACACACCTACCGGCTGTGAGTGTAGCTTCAGACGGGGGGGATCAGGGGGTTGAGGTAAAGACTCGATTTTGTGTATGGAAACCACCAAGTACTCACTTCCGAATGCTATTCGTCCGAAAGCCGTGACACGTCTGCCGGTGCGTCGCTAGGCGCGTCGCGGCTCGGGCTCGGCCGCTCGCCGCTAACGCTAGCTCAGCACATCGTCAGTTCGTCTTTTCGAGCCCGCGCTGGTTTGAACGCCAGCGCCTCCCTGACATCCTCCCCCTCTGGGAGAATAACGTCCCGTCCTTATGCTCAAACTAAGGGTCGAAAAGTCGAAATAACGATTTCAATTTAAACACTAGGCAGATAACAATTTGGATGACTCCACTGTAATTTATTTAAATTCACGCAAAATTTTGATTTCTCATTGTCCTTGTTGGCTTCCGTTTATTAATAAGAAAATCTTTTTTTTCCAAAAAATCCTTACACATCTAAGATCTTAGAACTACTTTCATAATCTAGATTTCCCCCCTTATTTTGAATTTATAAAACTTAGTGGAACCGAATTATCAGTTAATCCAAAATTTATAGTCCAGTTGAAAACTTTAGTCTTCTTTCTTCTATCTCCCCGTGGTGCGGAGAGAAATGTCCTCATTTCCTTGCCGCAGTAGAGCCTCGCCATGGGCAGGTCCTCCGTGTACAGAAGTGGATCCGCCGCCCCGCACTTTTCTCGGGCCGCCACCTCCACACAAGCGGTCGCCTCGGGGCTCAGACATGACCCGTCGTTAGCGCCCCGGCCAATCAGCGGTTGTCAATGCATGATTTTCCCGGTTCGTACTTCCGTGACGGAACCCTGGTCGTCCGGGTGACAAATCGACGGATGTTGATGTTGCGCGAGAAGCAAACGCCAGCCTCCTTACGGACTCGGCATGCTCACGCGGGACTCGAACCAGGAGTCCAGCTCACGCACCCAGGGCCAGCTGATGGAAGCGCTGACGCCAGCGTATTGGCCGGCAGCGGCACGGCGCGCGGTGTTGCGAGCGCTCCAGCCGTGGGGCTGCGGCGCAGGGTGACGAGACGCGGTGCGGGCCTGGGTCAGCGACCCAGGGTCAGGGTGCTGGCTGACTTAAAGCTCTCGCAGGGATGGTTGCGAAGAAGGAAGCGGCTCCGAGGCGGGCTGGTTGACAGCTGCCCGCTCGGTCGGGTCAGTGCTCGCGCCGGGGCTGTGGTGACACGCTCCGCGGCGGGAGTCGGACAGGCGCTGACCATGCAGATGTTGCCTCGCGATGGCTGCGCGCGATGTCCAGCTGTAGTGCGTGCGAGTGTCGCTGCACGGCGGTAGGTGGCAGCACCTCACGGCGGGCGCGCCTCGAGCGCTGCATCCCGCACAACGCACGCGTATCGCGGGTCGGGTAGTGTCTGCCGGAGCAGATGGTCCCCAGACGTAAGGCCGATAGCGCGAAACGTGGTTTTCCTTCGTGGTAAGGAGAGGATGGGGTGGGAAAGGCAAAGTCACCTTACAAATTACTTTGAACTCTACCTACCTAGCCCCAAAATTCTTAAATCAACTTACAGAAAACTTAGTCTTAATTTTTTCTATCTTTATGTTGTTGTGCCTTTTTAACTTTGAATCGCTGGCTTGGCGGGCAGCGATTCTTTGGAACCGCCGGCTTGGCGGGTGGCGGTTCCCTGGGGTGTATCTAGTTCTCCTTCTGGGGTGTGTCTCGCTACTCTCTGCTTCAGCGGCCCGGTAGGTCCTCTCACAGACGTACCGCACGGCCTACGCTCGATCGTTAGCGTGTAGTGTAAGGGCAAGCGCTAGCGGCCCTGTCAGCTCCCTGGGAGCGAACGGTACGGCCAGCGCTTCATCAGCTCTGCGATCGCTGCTCCAGCTCAGCGGCCCAGTAGGATCTCGCGAGATCGTACTGCACGGCCTGCACTGAACAGTCAATCGTGTCGTGTAAGAGCAAGTGCCCGCGGCCCTGTCGGCTCCCTGAGAGCGGACGGCACGGCCGGCACTTAATCCTTTCGAGCTCCGACCAGAGCCGGCGGCCCCGTGGACCCCAGAGGGCGCACGGCACGGCCTTCTCCGGTCGACCACGTGATGTGTAACTCGCCTCGACAGCCCCAGCAGGGCGGCTCCGCTGACCCCTTAGGGCGGACGGAACGGCCACAACTGGGAACTCCCCTTAAGGCTCCAGAACTCACGAGGCGGGCTGGTCGGTCCTCAGTTAAGAGAACGGAACACACGGCCCGTGAGCTCAGCAACCCTTGCCTTGTGTCTACCACTCGCGTTAGAGGTCCCTCAGCCGCAGCGGTCGGTCGGCCTTCCGAAGAAGACGGAACGTACGGCTGCGACCACTAGATTCTCCTTAGCGCGAGCCAGCCCACCAGCGGCACTTGCGGCCCCGACTGAGCGACAAGTACGGCCGGCAGCGCTAGCTAGCGCCCACGCACTTCTACTCCACCTTGGGATCAAAAGGTTAGGCACAATCATTAACAGGCTCGTGATTTACTGAATCACTATATTGAATACAAAAGCATATGTGACATATTCACCCTTATGTACTACTACTGATATCACTCCTTACGACCAATCTTCCCTATGCACTAAACACTACAGCGTACGTTACCGACAACGACGACAACCGCTCGCTCCGATCCATGTCCTCACTGTTCCTCCGGTGACCTCCGCTGCTCCCGGTGTCCTCCGGTGTCCTGCTGCTCCCCTCCGTGGCCTCGGTTGCTCCCGGTCTCCTCCTGGTGACCTGCTGCTCCCCTCCGTGGCCTATCGGCTGCTCCCGGTGTCATCCTGGTGACTTGCTGCTCACCTCGGCGGCCGGCCGATACTCTCGGCGGCCTCGGCTTCTCCCGGTGGCCGACTGCTCCTCTCGATGGCTGGCTGCTACCCTCCACGGCTGGCTGCGTCTCTCCACGGCCGGCTGCTACTCTACATGGCCAGCTACTCCTCTGCACGGTCGGCTGCTGCCCCCGGTGGCCAGCCTTCCCGGGCCGGCCGGCACGGTGTTGACTCCAGACTCCGAACTCTGCTTGGCTGTTGTCTTCCTTCTTTGACTGAACTCCGACCGACAAGGACTGGACTCAAACTGGACTCCGACGGAACCACACCGAACTGACGTGGACTAGGATCCAACTGCTGACTGCCTGACTGCCCGACTGCTGCCTCTGCCCCTGGGCCCGCCGCTCTTATACCGAGGCCGAGGGGCGCACATTTGTTCATTATAGCCCCGTGCCGCCGCGCCCGCCGCAGCACTGCGGCCCTCCTCGATCGGCCGGCGACACGGCCGGTGACACATCGAATGTTCTAGAACGGGCGTCTGAGAGGAGTCGATTGCACCACGGTCGCAAGCATCATTTACTTTACATGTAATGTACGCGCGAAACCGTACGAAAGGAAAGGTAAGCGATAACACTACCCCGGCGGAATGCAAGGAACCCTGCCGGTCACTGATCCGTTTGCACCTTCCTACCAAAGACCCCGAGACTGCTCTCCTCCAGGCTGACTCGTGCGAGTGCAGAACCCAGGCGAGAGGCTGAGTCCCGGCTATATGGTGGAGCGCGTAGACACGCCTGGCCCCCTAAGGCGAGCGAGCATGGCTGCCTACTTACAGGGGCCGGGGGTCAGCCGCGGACGGGAACCCAGGGGAACGTCGCCACAGTCTGGCTCCGTCACTCATCCGGGCCCGTGTTCTTTCCGCTCTTAACATGTGCATCACGTGACAGGCCTCTGGCCATCGGCCACCGCTTCCTTTCGGACATTGGCTACTAGAGTAATAATCGGCGTCCTCGCGCGTTTGAGCCTCCGCTCGGGCGGCTGCCGAAAGTATTTAGTTATTGCGAACTTTGACTACGGCGACCGTGCAGCCAACCGACTCCTATCCCTCTCTTACATTCTCGCCCATCAGGTCGGCAGGTGAAACGCCGCCCCGCCCCGCCGCGCCGTCCGGCAGGAACGCACAAGCCGGCGGCGCGTGCGGATGCGTCACGGGCGGCCTCGGTGCCTCGGTGACAAACACCACATGTCAGTTAATATTGGCCGCCGCGTGAGGCCCCTGCGGCCGCGTTCCAACCTGCCGACGGTGCCTTGCTATACCACCAGCCACCTAACCAGAGACCTTGTTGGGCCAAAATACACTTTGGCACAACAATGTTACGCTAACTTAACGCTAGTGATTAATTCTAGCCGAGGAAGCAGCAAAAATCTGATGCCTGTATGGTTTTCAGTTTACGGCAAGGAGAGGGCACATGCCTCTCCTGATAGCAAGTTAGACCTTACAGCCATCAACATGAGTCCTAACAAATTGTCACCTGGCCTACGCCAGTGGCGATCACAGACACATGAACCAAACAAATTATCACATCTTTCATTTTCATAGATAATAAATTTATCTCCTGTTTTTTCCAGTTTTTCTGCCAATAGAGGATTTGAAGCAAATTTAGCAGCTACCAATAGTTTCACAAGATTCCTTCTTATGTCCGCCCAATTTTCTCGGATTTCAACTTCCCGAGCTCTCTCTCTGGCAATTTTGTAATTCTCTGCACCTCTAATCCATTCAAAATCCTTAGAATTTGTTGCTTTTTCTGCTTCATAGGCGTGCTCAACAGATGTAAACCACTTACCACGGAAAATAAATGGACTGTAGAACGAATTAGCCAAGAAATCATTTTCTTTGTGGAAATCATTAATAATTTTACAACCATTGGAAGTAAAATGATACATTGCGATTTGAATACCCGAATTTCGAAACACTTTTTGAAGAATTCGAATTACTGCAGTTAGCTCCAAAGTGTCACGGCCACAACCGATTTTTGGAAAAGCCAAAAATTATGAGTATTTGCTAGCATTTCTGTCTTTATGGCAATGAGAGTTGTTTCCAAATTCCCGTACGTCGGTTTGTCAAAGTGCAAGTCTTCGGTAGCTAGATTGTAGAAAACTCTACCGTGGGACTGGACACGCATTGCATTTCCCACTGTACATTGCTGCGTCGGTATGGGATATTTAATTCTGAAATAATCATTCATAGTCTTTGCAACACCGCGGCGCCCAACTTCCTGTTGGCTGAAATACAGTGAGCGATTACATGGTCCAACGGGGCATTCAGCACGTTACCATTGACATGATTGATGATTATGTCACTCATAGGTTTGATTACCTGAAGCTGCAAATCAACTGGTCGATTAAAATATGGCCTGATATTGACAGCATGGTACTCCTTTACAACTTCACTCACTTTACCAGTTTCATCTGTTTCTTTGAGAACAAAATAAAATCTATCAGATTTTTTCCCAATCACTTTGTAGGGTCGAAGCCAATTAACTTTTTTCTTTGGCCATGATATGTCATCAGATTCATTTTTCACTCTAACCATTTGTCTAATAGTATAGTGTACCTCCTGCCTGCCTTTGTCATAGGCCTGTTTATGGCGAACTTAAGCTTTGTGTATCCTGGACTTAAGTCAGTTAAAACTTTTAAATGGCGTTTGAGTTTGTCTGCAAGATTCTCATCAGTATTTGGCAAAAGTTGTAAGATACCTGGAGTAGTAGGATTGTAACCATGAACCGCGAAAAACGGGCTGCGTTTGATAGTGTCATGATTATTGACATTGTACAGGAAAGTAGCAAATTCTAAGTAAGAATCCGACTCTTCTTCAAACTGAAGTAAAAATTGACTCAGCAAGTCTTTGAGCGACTTCACTGTTCTCTCACATTGAACATTGCAATGTGGAACTCTTCTGAAGGCTTTATGAAAGATATCGTATTTATTGAGCAATTCATGGAATGAAAAAGAAGTTAAATGAGATGCACTATCGGTTGCATGTGAGTCACACAAGCCAAAATTCAAAATATATGACTCTAGACACTCTATTGCAGTTTTTGTATTAGCTGTTTTGACAGCTCTTGTCCATGCAAATAATGTGTAATAATCAACAATTATGCAAAAATGCTTATTTTTTCTTTTGCTTGCCTTTAACTTTCCTACGAAATCGCACGATATTTCTGAACACATCTTGTCGGGTGGGGTAGGAGCCAATAGATCTGGTTTATGGCGAGGATTATTTTCGGTCATCATGCAATATTGGCAACTCCTCACATACTCTCCTGCATCATTCTGCAAAGTTCTCCACCACAGCGAAAACAAAATATTCTGAGTCAAATGCCTAGTTTCTCTATGCCCTCGGGTGTCATGGCATTCTGCTAATACATACTTTCTGCACGAACGAGGAACGACTAGTAGAAATTTAGAATCATATTCCCAGTTCAGTAATCCCTCTCGAGTCCTGTAATTGCTGTTCTTTGCTGTCAAAATCTGCGATTGGACCTGTTCAATCACAGCTGTTAACTCGGGATCAGAACTCTGTAAGTCTCTGACAATTGAAGACTTATTTAGCACAAAGCACATGAGTTCAGAGTTGCCATTATCCTTATTTTTCTAATCCAGTAATTTTGCTTCTTGTTCAGCCGCCTGATCTTTGGCGAACTGCCCTCTAGTGGTAACTGCGCTCACCAGAGTATTTTGAAACCTGTCAGGGAATACCTGATCGACCATGTCGTCAACAGACAAGTGTGTTTCGTCAACAGGACTCCTCGACAGACTATCAGCATCTATGTTGGTTTTTCCAGGACGATAGCGGATTGTAAATTTAAACTGCGACAGATACAAAATGTGCTTCGCTAATACACCCTCTGGCTTAGGTGACTTTAGCAGAAACTGCAATGATTGATGATCTGTCAATACCTCCGTTTGGACGTTCCGATTTTGGACATAGCATCGAAAATTTACAAACGCAAACACTAGAGCAAAACATTCCAGACAATAGATGGGTAATTGGCGAGCGGAGCGAGCCCTTATTCTCAAAGGGGCCACGCGACGAATTTGGTCGTGACTCTGTCTGTCTGTCTTTCTGTCAGTCACGGACTTTGTAGGAACACCACGTGACAGATTAGCATCAGCTTCCATATTTTGATTCAAGAAGTATCGACGCACAAAATGACGAGCCACTTTTTCGATTAATTTAGTTTGAAATATTACGCTACGACTGATTTCGAAGAAGTGCCGGCAGTGGTAGTTGGTAGCACTGCGCGAGTCAGCCCGCCCCCGCGGCCATTACGCCCCACCCCCTCAGTGTGCTTTCAGACGCCCTGACGCACATACGTATCAGAACTTCGGCGAAGCTTATTCAGAAAAGATACTTTTGAAGAGTTTTGAGTGTTTGATTTAGAGTTTCTTTTTCTTTGACTTAAAAGAAAGTTAAAGAATTTACTTTTCTTCTTTGCTACGTGAATTGTGGGTAAGTAGCTATCGTGGTATGTTGGGTGGTATGGTGGTTTTGTATCGTCCGTTCGTCATTTGCGGTTTACGTATTGGATTTCGACTCGTTGTTCAACCGCTATCTTAAACTAGAAACCATTTCGGTGTTTTGGGTCGATGTTTATCTGTTGTGCGTGACTTGTTCAAGTTCATTTATCTATAGGTTGTATTCGCGTCGGGCGGCGGTGGTGGGCGGCCGCCATCTTGAATCCAGTTTCTGGCGGTCTTCTGCAGCGGTAGCTTAGGTAAGTGGCGTTTCTAGTCGGATTTTGATGATTTTAGCTTAAAGATATCCTGTTTATCTATCTTTTCGGTTGGCTGGACGTCTGTTCATTGATCCGAACAAAAATTTTCGCTGATTTTCGTTGAAAATACGGTGTTTCAAGTGATAAAAGTGGGCGGTCCGGGACCGGCTTTCGGGGCTTTTCCTTCAGAAGATTTACTGCGTTCCTGGCGTAAAACCTGAATTTGTTTGGGCCATTTTAGTGATTTGATACTTGCTTTTTACCACGCCGTACGCGTTGAGGTGATTTATCATCCCCTCAGTGCCCCTTAGTGCTGGAAAACTGCCGAGCCGGTCGGCATGCTGCGCTCCAGGCGCGGCGCGGTTGGATGCGGCCAGCCGGGATCGGTCGAGCCGCGCCGCCGGCGCGCAGTTCAAACGGATCGCTGCCGGGTCCCGGGCGGGGCGGGGACTTATCGCCGCCACAGCGGGGCGTGCGAGTGACCGCTTACGGTTTGGACTGGCCGGTTGGCTTGCCAATAGGTCAGACTTGAAGGTCTGCATGCTCACTCCGCCACCCGCAATGTCCAACCCCCTACCCCCTTCGAAATTAAAATTTGTACGAATTTGGACTGTGTACGGACCGCGTGTGACGGAACAGCACTTTCGACGGTCGCGAGAGTACGAAAGGGCCCTAGAGAACGCTCCTGCAAAGTGGCGTCACCCTCCGACCGGTAGTGACGTCACAGGGGCGATTACAATATGGCGGGGCCATTCAGTACCCGGGAGACTGTCGTTCAGTTTTTCGTCGTGCGGGCCGGGTAAATGTTGTTCAAATGCACTCAAATTTGGACAGGGGCCGTTTCAGACGTGCCCCAACCAGATTTCATGCGAAAATCGCAACTTTATTTTTTTTGAATCACCCTAGTGTTGGTGGTTCAACTATTCATGAAGCTTTACATACATCTATTGAAAAGCCATCTTTAACAGTCATCATGAAGATCTGTTACCCTTTCCAGAGGGCATTTAAGTCCTACTGGATGGAAAGAGGGTTAAGGCATGAGTCTATGATTCTTGACAAATATGTGGAGCAGCAAGCTGAAAGTCACATTGATTTTGAATTCAGAAAAAGTGGGTTTTGGATTCCCTTGGAAGCTCCACACACTGGTGCATCTCCTGACCAGCTTGTCAGGTGCAAGTGTTGTGGTACAGGCCTTGCCGAATTCAAGTCTCTGAAGAACAGACCCCCTCCTGGTCATATTCCACCAAAACATATGTATCAGATGCAACATCAGATGTTTTGCTTGGGCAAAGTTAATTACTGTGATTATGTAGTGTATGTGGGTGATGATAATGAAGTTGGCACTCTGGCTGTCAGCATCTATGTTGGTTTTTCCAGGACGATAGCGGATTGTAAATTTAAACTGCGACAGATACAAAATGTGCTTCGCTAATACACCCTCTGGCTTAGGTGACTTTAGCAGAGACTGCAATGATTGATGATCTGTCAATACCTCCGTTTGGACGTTCCGATTTTGGACATAGCATCGTGTCTATCCTGATAAGGACTTGCAGGAAAAAATGATACAGGATTCTGAAATTTTTTTCCAAGAAGTAATCCTCTTGGAGCTTCTGGCCCGATATTTTACCTCTCTTCAACCTCACAAAGCTCAGTCTCTTGACTCTAGTGGAAGTGCTGTGGATCTTGTGTGCCACTGTCGCAAGCCAAGGCAAGACCCCATGATCAAGTGTGTTGGGAAGGGTTGCTATTTTCAATTTTATCATCTTCGCTGTGTTCAACTGACTCAATCTCGGAAAAACTGGTTGAGTTCCTTGTGTGAGCCTTGTAGACCCTAGTATTGAAGTTTAGGTTCAGTTAAATGACCGTCTCGTTTTCAGTATTATTGTTACATCTGGAATCTCTATTTTGTGTGTTAAATATCAATGTCAATTTTTTGATTGGTGAAGTACATGTTCTTCAAGAATAATAGGGTCATAACAGTGTCATATTATCTGCCTTGTGTTGAATAAATTTGTTGGTGCTCAAATGTAATCTACTGAATTTCCCAGTCGCCTTCTGTGTCACTGAAAGCTGCTTATCAATTTGAAATTCTTCATTTGTAACATTTCAGGATGAGATGAAACAAAAATCAGGATTCTAAAAAGAGTATTATTTAGGAATCATAAAACAACAAGTACAAGATAAGTAGTCATACTAGTAGCAAGTTTATAAAGCAACAATATTAGAATGAAATCTCAAAACAAGACATGTAACATAAAACTTTGCAATCGCCTACAGTTCCACTTCAAATATAAGAAAATTTATCCAAAAACATAAATCATAGTACTATAAATCAGTTATCACATGAAGTCAACTTAATGCAGCAACTGCTTCTAAACTAAGTCAAAAAATACTAAATTTATCTAGTATCAATATTAAATTGAAGTTCAGTCATTTCATTCATCCTCCCTCAAAGACCATCATCATCCAGGGGCACGATTGCAGGTTAGAAATTGCAAAGAGTACAGCAAATTTTAACAATTTCGTCCATTCTAGTCCGATCCTCATCCACTACGAGGACCATCATCATCCAGGGGCACAATTGGAGGACAGAGATTGCAAAGGGCACAGCAAATTACAACAATTTGGTCAATTCTAGACCTATCCTCTGTTTTCTGGGGTTGGAGAGCTGAGAGAGAGAGAATATCAGACAGGATGTGGAACTTTCGGCGCAACAGACAGATTACTGTTTCTACATGGATGCGCACTCGAGCTATTTCTCGTGTCTCCTCAACATCTGTTGCACTCAGTTGTGATCGACCATTCATGAAAGCTGGCATAAGAACTCGAGCCTGATGAATACCACTTGTCTCTCCAATGTTAAATCCACGGTCTGCCATAATGACATCTCCAGGATTCAATTTGTCAAAGAAACCAGTAGATGCAGCTTCTGTGACAAACTTGTCAGATGTTCGGCCACCCCAACCAGAAGAAATGAAAGAAACAGTACCTTGAGGAGTGATACCAATAAGATATTTAACAGTATTGTGGTGTTTGTAAGATGACCATGTCTGAGCCGAGGGGGTAAGCACTCTGAGTTGGTGGTGTACGCCCGCATGAGTTGCCGCAAGTTGTGTGTTGAGTTGGCGTTGAGTTGGCCGAGTTGGCGTTGAGTTGCTCGAGTTGGCACTGAGTTGCCTTTGAGTTGGCGCTGAGTTGCCTGAGTTTGCGTTGAGGTGGGTGAGTTGGCATTGAGTTGGCCGAGTTGGCGTTGAGTTGGCGTTGAGTTTGCGTTGAGTTGGCTGAGTTAGCTTGGAGATCCGGGGCCTTTTTCCCCATTTCGCTCAGCTCTAAATTATCGTACAGACACGCCTGGAAGACGCAGCTGCGCCGCTGCATGTTAAGAACGATGGAATGGGTTTTAGATTGAATTGGCGAACAAAATTTGAATTTTTTTTTCAAGGGATTGGACGGGATGTCGTCGACCCTATTGTGAAGTCAATGCCAAACACTCGAAAAATAATATGAAATTTTCGGTATCCATACATTGGTATGAACTCATTCATCACCTAAAGTGGCGCCGCCTTCCGACGCCTAGTTTCGGCGTCGCGACGCCCTGAAGTTCTGTTTTGGAGCTACTTTCGGCATGAGTTTCTCGAGAACCGCAAGTCTGAGAACGTTGCCACTTTGCAGGGATATGACCGAATACTCTGTCCGTGCACTGAGCTACTTTTGACGAGATTTTCAGTTCCAGGAGAGCTCCCGGAACGGCTTGAAAAATAAGAAAAATGCACAGAGAGCAGACACCGAAATAAGATTTATGTCAGTGGATAGCTAGAAATTTCATCTTTCTAAAAATCACTCGGTAACAAGAGTGTGACGAACGGCCCCATGTTTTCGAGCTTCCTTCAGCAATAGAGAGAGACAGACAACCGGCGCCTGTCTCGCTCTGCCGTCGGGTGCGGGGGAGCAGGTCAGGTAGCCCGGACCGGGGAATTAGGGTCCACAACGCACAGTACATACTGCTCTATCTCCCTGAGCTAGGCCCTCATGATACAGGCTGCGCTACGCGAGCACTCAAGGCGTGTGGTGAGGCGTGTGCGGCACTTCGCGGCCGTCACAGGCGCTACGGAGGTTGTATGTAAGGGACCAGCTCAGCTGGTTGCGAGAAGTCAATCTGATGCTGGTATTGGAACCCGGACCATCCAAATCACTCATAAAATCTGCTCCGAAATTTAAATGAATTCGCTCTCCGCCAAGCGGGCGCGAGTTCAATCGACTATCCCAAACATATTTTTGTTTGAAATTTTTTTCGAAATCAACGAGACGTTACCGACCGGGTTACCGACTGCATTTCGTCTGCCGCCGTGCGGGATGAACATGTGCTTTTCCGTCTCTCGTGCACTCCAGCAACCAGTCGGGTGCCCTATCTCTCTCTCCCACTTCCTTAGTCTGTGCCACGCAAAAGACACAATGCTTTTGTGTGTACACAGCAGGGCCAGCGACCCTAACGGGACTCTTTGCCGATGGCCTAGTAAAAATTTCTAACTTCTCAAGAGAGCCCCTGGCACTAAACCAGACCGCACCAAACGCCTTATCGCTCTAATTTCAGAAGGGTATGCCGTTTGAACGAAATTTCTAGCACCACTAGAGAGTATGTTTCGAACGGCAGAAGCATGGCAGGCGGCGGCCCGGAGCCGCTCAAGACTCCCGTACTCTCGTCCAGCTCCGGCAGAGCTGCGATGAGGCGCGCTGCGCAGCCTGCCGGGGCGGGCGGGGCTGCAATAAATATGGCCACGGTCTTCACGCCGCTCAGTGCCATTCAGGTACTCGGAGGGCTAGGCAGCCCCGGCCAGCCCCGGCCTCCGGGGAGGACCTGCGCGGACCCTGTGCTCTGAGTTGAAGGTCGCACTGCGCCACACTGCAGTCATTAACGCGCCGAGATCTGGGCTGGGACAAAGGGTCCCGGCGGGCCCCGGCAGCCGAGCGGGGGAGTGAGGCTCAAGACCCACTCAAGTCGTGTGGGTAGTGGGAGGTGTGCAACAAAGACAGACGCCGTCTGTCTCGCTCTCCATTGCTGAACTCATTAACGTGACTTCTCCGCGACCGCACGCTGGCCGCACAAAATTTTCTCGATTTCCCTGATTGATCCCCTTATTACGGTTAAAGCCAGTCCTGGGAAAACCAGGACCGAATCGGCCGGGGCGCCCCGTTCCAGGACCGTCCTGGAAACTGGTGACCGAACTCCCAGGACAGTCCAGGAAACGGGTCCAGGGCCAGCCGGCGGCGGTGACAAAAGCGTTCCATATGTTAAAAGAATAACTGAAAACTCGTCTTCCGTTTACCGACTCGACTCAGTCCTGTAGGCGTTCGAATTTTTTTCTCTCCCACTATGTGTCTGTTGGCACATGCCCCACTCTGCGCCTCGTGAGTTGGCACTAAATTTGGTTTGAGTTGCCTGAGTTGGCACCAAGTTGGCCGAGTTGACATTGAGTTGGCGTTGAGTTGGCCGAGTTGGCGTTGAGTTAGCCGAGTTGGCATTGCACTACAAATCCAAATGCATGACTTTACGCATTACTTACAGCGTGGTCTGGGACCACACGTTAGCTTATGCACGGTTGTTGACCACGCTGTAACTAATGCGTGGTCGCATACCATACATTAGCTAATGTGTGGTCCCTTCCTGGCTGTAGCTAATTTGTGGTGTTGTCGGGGTGAACACCAAACATTTCCTAATGCATGGTCTGACACCACACATTAGCTAATGCGTGATGCTGCAACCACACATTTCCTAATGCATGGTCCTGCTACCACACATTTCGTAAAGCGTGGTGGTAAACCATGCACTAGGAAATGCATGGTCTGAGACCATACAGTAAGTAATGCGTAAAGTCATGCATTTGGATTTGCAGTGAGTGAGTTGCCCGAGTTGGCTGAGCACGAGCTTTCAAATTAGATGGCCTCTGGACAAAAATTTCAAAGCAATCTAGAATGACAGTGACACTTGTTCCTAATGCTTTACGAAAGCACATTGGCATAGAAGATTTCAGGGTCTCTCTATCAGGCCAAACAATAAGTCCACTTAGACATTTAGCCATAACCGGTAGCCAGCTATTGATTATCTTGCTCACAGTACCTTGAGATACATTAAAACGATCTGCCAAGTCATCTTCAATAAGATTTAAGCGTAAGCGCATCATAACCATGGCGAACTCTTCAAAGGGAGATAAAGCTGAATTTGCATTTTTTCCTTTCATATATTCTGAGACATAAGTAAAGACCGCTTTCATAAGCATTAAAGATGACAGACCAGTGTACAGTTTAACTCTACTGTCATTTCCACGGAATGTCTCTTCAGAGAATAATTTAGGCTTTGCCACTGCCAGCTCTAAGGCACCAATTTTTTGGTGAAGACGGGAAATATCCTCTAGGGTTTCATCAGTTTGAACATAAATTCCATTTTCAGGTGGATCTTCAAGTGCATCTTCAACTGGATCTTCACCTTCAAATACATCAGTTTGAAGATGCTGCTGGTTTTGATGAATTTCCTGCAATGCTCGTCTTCTGTTGGAAGCCCTCTCATGCCTCTTCACAGATAAAACATTGCTGCAGGAGGTGACACAATGAAGGTTTAAAGATGGAGCCCAGTCAGGATCACTTTCATTCATGTAATAAGGTTTCCCTGAATGAAAGTGATCACTGCAAACTCTTGCATTAACAGGAAGATTTGTCCTGGCAATGGCTTTGATCCATGCAGCTCTTCGCTTATTAGTAACAGTTTCAGTTATCTTGCACTGTGAAGTAATAACTTTTGGTAGAGCATAAAGTTTCACACCATCACGATCAGATCTTTTACAACAATTGTACACTGAACAGCAAGGCATGGCGATGGTGTTTACACGATTATAAGCCGTGCCCGTATGAGAGGAACATAACAGGGGAAAATCGTTCAATTTATACGCAAATATCAACCGCTCTCCGGTTTTAGAGACCCCGAAATAGGAACAAACTGTGCGGCTTATACCCGTGTAAATAAGATAATAGACATAGTCAATATCACAGGCAGTGACTATCAGTACATCACAAAAGCAGTAAAATGCTTGAAGGAAACAGTGACTAAAAGTCCAGAATATCACAAAAGCATTGAAATGCTTTAAGGTACGTTAGTGAGAAGTCACATGTACAAACACAGTTTGTGAAGAGGAAAACTCTAAATTAATATATGTACAAAAGATGGACAGTTTGTGAAGAGAACTTACTGTAAAATTAAATTGAAATAGACTTACATTAATCTAACATCACATCAGCGTATATATGCCCTGGAAGACGAAACAGACACAGAATTTCATAAGATAGAGCAAAGTCAAAATTAAGGTAAAGTTGGATACATTTACACACAAGGAGATGGAGATGAGTCATTGAACAAATTTAAACAATTCACAAATAATTTTCACAGTTTAAAATTAATTTTGATAAATAAAAATCAACGATGTTCAGCCATGAGCATTTCCGAAGATCTTCAGGATTCTTCCAGATGTTGATGGACACGGTTTACAAAGATCTTCATGTTTCTTGTTGCCATTGTAAGATTCCTGGAAAAGAACACATGTTTTGAGACACTGTGGTGAAAAGACAACAATGAACATTGATGATTGGCTACAAGCTTGCACTCACCAGAACTGCAGCATTATCGATGAGTGAACACAAACATCTCGCCATCTCCTCCTCCTCCTTCCTCATCATCATCCTCCTCCTCCTCAACCATCTTACCGTCGTAGGCTAGAACCTTTGTAAACACAGAAAAGAAAAGTGAGAAATTAACTCAGAGAAACAAGAGATACTTGGAGAGGGTTACGCGTTCATCTCAACACAGAACCATGAGCCTGTCACTGAGGAAATTGTTCAGATATTTTCATATAATTTGACAATAGCAAGAGGATTGGCGTACGACTTATTTTACGCGCAGGTACGAGAAGTGTGAGAACTGGAAAGTTTCATCGACATTTAAAAGCGTTTACTGTGTACTTTTTTGCGCTGTGTTTCGAAATCCATCGAGAGGAAGGAAACTTGATTCCATTTCATTTCCGCCCTGCGTGTGTGTTTCCCACTCTCGGCTCTCCCTGGCCGGCCACCTGCCCCCGCCTCCCTTCCCTCCCCTTCCGCTTCTCCAACCTTACGCGGTTCGTCTTGTTGTTGTGAATTTGCAACGATCGAATTCTCTGAAATCATGTATTTTGCAAGAAAATCATACCTGAGCATCTCTCATCACTGCCATGCGTCCGTTTTCGTACGATTTATAACCTCTCTATTTTGTGACAACGACGACAAACCAAGATATGTCATATTGTTTTGTAACCGAAAGGTTATGTGTGCACCATGGTTTGAGGTTTGTATCTTTCAGCGTTATTTTTCACAATTTGATGGTAGTTTGCATAATATTCACGAAGTGTGAACTACTCCTGGTTGAATTGAATTTTCCCACTGTTGTGGAATGCGTACTTAGTAACATGCAACAAATGAATTTATCATCTAAAGCCTCTAAGCCTATGAAGTGTGAACTTTTTGGAACAGAAGTTATTTTGTTGTGTGATCATATTATTGAAATATGTCATTCTTCGATTCATCTTATTTTACATTATCTTTTTGTTATATTTAGTGATGTGCCATTACTGTTTGAGAGCGAACCAATCACATTAAATCAATTGGTTCCATAAATGGTCCCATGATCTCGAGGTTATGCAGAGTTAAAATACAACTGTTCAGATGGTGCTTGGTTTACATGATGTCAATACCTATCAAAGTATACCATGCTAAAAATGCAAGTGCTCTTCAAACCATTTTCTGAGAATATGTTGACATGGTAGCCATTGTCATAAAATATGGTAAGTCTAGTTATAAGAATTGCATGTGCCTTGCTGTTATTAATTTATTGCTATGCAGCTACTTTCCTTTCATTCTTTCAAACAGGTGCCTTGACACTGCTCATAGATTTATGATTGTCAAAGTACAATCTGCAGTAAGTTAAGTTTGCAATGCATCAAATTGCTTTTATAGTTGGGCCAACGTAGCACTTTGAGAACTGTCCCTCATTGAACTTACAACATGACTTATTTCATGAAGGTAAACATTGAAGTGCTGTTGCATGTGTTCGTAAGCATGTGAAATATGTTTTTAATGAAATGCTGTAGCTGTCACATGTCCCCATTTTATTGACTGGTAATGACTGGTTATCATATGACGGGATGGAAGTTTACATGATTAAATGTCTTCTGTCTTCTGAGCAGGAGCTACGGGGGTTCAGATATTAGATATTATGGAATTGTGAGAGGTTTACGATTGTTGAGGTTGGATCTGCGCTATGTTCAGTTTGCAATGCGTCGGCCTTCCCTGGTTGCTTTCATAGTTCAACCAATGAAGCGCTTGCAGAATTCTCACTCATTGAACTTGCAATGTCGTCTATTTTATCAAGGTAAACATTGACGTGATATGTTGCATTAGTTAGCAAGCATGTGAAATACATTTTGTGTGAAACCATGTAATTGACTGGTAATGATTTATTATATTCCAGGATGGGAGTGTTTTACATGATTGTATGGTGGTGGTGGATCACTTAGTTTTGTGATTACCATCCAATTTACCATGAAAGGAACGTGGTTTGAAGGAAGCACTTTAAATAAATCAGATCAGCAGGTGCAAAGTAAGTCTAACTCAATTCTAAACTGTAAAAGATGAGTTATCAGTGATCACAAAAGTGCATTAGTGATTAATACAATGAAAATAAGGTCTTGTTCATAACAAGATTGTTAACTCCCACTACCCCTATTAATGTACTATAAATTTGTAATATTTTCAAGGTACAAGGAAGAGTTTTGAAGTTTACATACTTCATTCAAATATTTGTGCATGTTATAAATGTTTAAGTTCACCTTGACTGAGGCTACTTGTTGTGTTTTCCAGGTTTCCTACAATGGTGGCTGCGGTAAAGCATGACTGTGAAACTTTCAGTCTATCCTTTGCTTCCTTAGCAGTTATGGCAACGTTAAAATTTTATTATTCTTTTAAATTTACGTAAAGGCATGACCCTAAGTAAGGCACTTTTTAAAAGAATTCAAGAGAAGTGGCGCTCCATGACAGTAATGTTTTGGTCTTCACGTCTGAAGCCTTAATTGCCTCCACTTTTAAGTTCTGACTTTTTGAACATCTTAAAATCTGCTTACCATGAACATGGTCTAATTCGGTCTTTGGATAAGGCCTGATGGAGCTAATTTATAATGCATTTGTTATGCTTTTGAGATTAAATAACTTTTCTCTAGTTCTCTTTGTTATAGTCATTTTAACATAACTTTGAACAGAAAGACATTTGTTTTTTTATTTTAAAACCTACTATATTGTTCATAAAGCCGACTTATAATTGTAAAGCAAGTCATTCAAGGTCTTCTCAACTTTGAGAAAAATGATTAGAGACTCGAATTTCATAGCAAATTATTACTGTGAGAGTTTCAGTGAATATAAATAATTAAAATGGTAGGGGATCACATTAGTTCAGTAGAATCAGTTGTTTTTTGTCTTATGTTTATGTATCGCTCAAACACTAGAAATATACTTGAGTGTCATACGACAACGCTAATCCTACAATATGTTGCAGTTTCTGGTAATCACCAGATCAATATCCCATTGGGGGAGGTTGAATATCATACAGCTGCATAATTTTCTGGGGATTGGGTTGAAACTGCAACATTTTATTAAGGAAGCACTGTTCCTTTGCAATCGGTTGTTTTGTGAATATAATGCTTTTGGTACGCTGCAGATCGTCATGCCGTTACCCCCCAAGAGGAAGAAGAGCGCTGCCACGCAGACCAGCCAGAAGAGGGCTGCTGACAAGGCGGCACATGTCCGGCAATTGGCTGAGGAGACCGACGAGGAGAGACAGCATCGCAGGGAGGTTGATGCATCTCACCAAAGGTCTCACCGGGCACGGCAGGGAGAGGAGGCGGCTGCTGCAGTGCGTGCCCTGGACACGGAGCAGCACGCCCGCGCCCGGCACCAGGAGTCACCGGCGCAGACCGAGGGACGCTGTGCCAGGGACAACGCGCGTCACGCCCTCGCCCGCCAGCTGGAGTCCCCCGAGGAGGCCGAGCAGCGCCGTGAGGCGGACGCTGATCGGCACGCCCTAGCCTGCCAGCTGGAGACCCCCGATGAGGCCGTCGAACGGCGTGCGGAGGACGCCGACCGCCATGCCTGGGCCCGCGAGTTGGAGTCCCCAGAGGACGCCGACGAGCGGCGCTTCCACGACGCCGAACGCCATGCTAATGTTCTTCTGTTTCGGTCCCCAGAAGTCGCAGGGCAGCGGCGCTCCCAGCGCGCCGCCCACATGGCCGAGGTCCGGGAGGTCATGACGCCGCAGCGGCTGGCCGCCGGTCGCATGCAGCGCTTCCTGCGGAGCCGCCAGCTGGACTGGGGGGGGGGGGGGGGGCCGGAGGTGACGAGGCCGCCGCTGGCGCCGCCGGTGTCGCTGCAGGCGCTGCTGCAGGTGCTGCCGCCGGTGCTCCCGCAGGTGCTGATGCAGGTGCCGCCGCTGAGGCAGGGGCTGCCGGCGGTGATGCTGCAGGTGCCGATGGCGGGCAGGCTGGTGCACCTGCGCAGGCGCAGCAGCCAGTAGCAGGCCAAGCTAGTGGTCATGTTGGTGGGGCCGCGCGCCGCCCCAGGCCGCAGACCCCCGAAGAGCTGTTCGACTGGGAGATGGAGGGACTCCATTGGGACACCTGCCCCCGCTGCAAGCGTCGGGTAATGGTGTTCGAAAAGAACAGGCGCCTCAACGGCTGCACAGGTAACTGTTGGAAGTTTACGGCGGCCAACAACATGGACCCCGGGGAGGTGCCACCCGAGCTGCGGGAGCTGCGTTTCATCGAGCAGCAACTGGTGGCCATGGTCCACCCCGTCCTGTCGGTATTTAAGTTAAGAGGCGGGCAGCTTGGTTACTCTGGTAACGTTATCAACTTTCCACAGGATGTAACAAGGCTCGCGGACACGCTGCCGCACCGCGTCGAGGACCTGACTTCCATCATCGCGGTGCGTTCCGAGAGCGGCCAGGGTCACGTTGACTTCAACGTGCGGGCTGGCGTCGTGCGGGCAGCGCTGGTCAAGCTCAAGGAGGTCCACCGGAACTACCGGGACATCCGCATCTCCGAGGAGAACCTCGCCCTGCTGCCTGAGAACGGGTGTGTGTACGCCCGAGTTTCTGGTTTTCAGGCGGCGCCGCTGGCTCCCCCAGCGCAGGCCCCGGCACAGGCTCCGGCGCGGGGACCGGCGCAGGCCCCGGCGCAAACCCCGGCGCAAGGACCGGCGCAGCCCCCCGCAGAGGCGGCGGCTCAGGGCGTAGCGGTCGCAGCACCACAGGCCGCGGCGCAGGGCCGGGACCAGGGCCCGGTGGAGGAGCCCGACAACGTCGGCGTGCAGGTGTCGGGCGTGCCCACGCTGCAGCCGCAGCGGCAGGACGACCAAGTGCGCACGGCCGTCATTGGCTGGCCTCCCATTGGCAGGGACCCGATCAGCGAGTTCACGACGGACGGATACATGGCCATGGCCTTTCCCGCCCTGTTCCCACACGGGACGGCGGACTTTCGGGCCGGCCGTCGGGCCAAGCTTGACATGGGCGAGTACGTCAAGTTCCTCATGGAGTACCATGACGGGCGCTTTGCAAAGCACCCAACATTCAGGTTTTTCCTTCTTAATTCCTGGTTGCGGTGGCGGGCGCTTAGTATCGGCCGCATTTTTGTCATTAACAATCCCCAGTTCAGGAACATGACTGCTGTGGACCTGCGGGAAGCTATTGATGCTAACCCCAACGTGGTGAAGCAGGTCATGTTCTATGGCTCTAAGGTTCCAGGCACCAGGCCATTCTGGCAGGCGAGGAGCGGCGAGCTGCAGGACATGTGTGCACAGCGTGGCATGGGCACTCTATTCTGCACGTTCTCCTCTCCGGACCACTGGCTCCGGGATTTCATCAGGCTGGTTGCCCCTGATGAGGACGCCGCAGTTGTGACTGAGGCGAGGCGGTTCCACCTGCTTAATGAGAACCCTCTCATTGCAAATACTTTCTTTTGTCGCAGGGCCAAACTCCTCATGTTTGAGATTTTCACTCTGAAACATGAGGTAGAGGATTACTGGTTCCGCTTTGAGTGGCAGCACCGGGGGAGCCCCCACATACACTGCATTGTGTGGCTAAGAGGGGCCCCCGACAGGAGTGATCTCGCCCACGCCACTCCAGAGCACAAGCAAGCCGTTGTCGACTACTTCGACGGGCTGGTGTCCACCGTCAACACCGGGAGGGGGTGGCCGCCGGCCGCCGAGCACCCTTCTAAAACACGGTACACCGAGGTCCGGGACTATGCCCGTGACCTTGGGGAGCTCTTAAACAGAGTTCAAATGCACAGATGTGGTTCTTACTGCCTGCGTAAGGATAAATGTCGTTTCAAGTTTCCCAAGCCTCTTGAGGAGGTTTCCAGGTTGGCGCAGGATGACAAGGGGCACTGGGTGCTCTATACCTTGCGGAATGATGAGCTGATCAACAGTTTCATGGTATGGGCGACTCAGCTTTGGAGAGGCAACACCGATGCCACTCCCATAAGCGACATGAGTCTCCTCTGCAAGTACATCGCCAAGTACAGCGCCAAGGCCGAGATCCGATCCAAGAGCTGTGCGGAGCTCATGGCGGAGATCCTGGCAGACAGCAACGACGACGCCGACGCCAAGTCGGTCATACAGAGGTTGCTGATCAAGGCCGTCTCCGAGCGGGACTATTCGGCGCAGGAATCGTGCCACATCCTCACACAGGAGTCGCTGGTTATGTGCTCCCGCACTTTCGTTGTTCTCAATTTGAGCAAGAACCAGTGGGTCGAGCTGCAGGAGCCCGACCAAGGGGCCGCCGCAGCAGCGGATGTGGCCGAGGACGCCGACGAGGTCGGCGCCGGCAATTTTGATGTTGCAGGTGGTGACGTGGACGTGGAGGCTGCGGCCGACGCGGAGGCCGACGGGGAGGCCGACGGCGCCCCGGGCGGTGACGCCCCGGCTGAGCCCGAGGGCGAGGGCGAGGCCTCGGACACGTTCCCCGCGTTTGTCCACAAGTACACCAAGCGCCCACGGCACGGCGAGATGGCTAACATGTCACTGTTTCAGGTGGCCCAAAACCACAAGCCTCGAGCTCGTGGCCAGTGGAGCAAGTACCGCAAGGAGGCCGTCGTGCGGGTGTTCCCCCGCCTCAAGCTGACGACGGACGAGGAGGCGAACGAGGACTACTACCGTGTCCAGGTTCTGCTTCACGTGCCGTGGCGCCGAGAGGCGGAGTTTGACGACTTCGCTTCGTGGAAGGACGCCTTCGATTTCCATGGCGTCACCCCCATTGGTGGCGTGGACATGGAGGCAGGAGTGGTGGCAGCGGCCGTTGAGGTGGCCGCCGAGCGAGCCGAGGAGGGCGAGCTCGAGCCGGACGAGCAGGAGCTCGACGAGTGGATGGTCAACGCCAGGATGGGGCCTAACCGCACCGCCATGACGATCGAGCTCGGCCGCCGTGAGGTGGACCTGGCCTTCGACTGGCACGCGGAGGCACGCGACTACGGCGACATCGCCATGCTGAGGAGGTTCATCTCCACCAGCAAGGGCGCGCATGTCGGCGCGGAGGAGGTCCTCCAGGCCCCCGACGTGGTGTACACCGCGGAGCAGCAGGCCGTGGTCAACTTGGTGGACAAGCAGCTGCGCTTCCTGAGCGGCGAGGGTCCGCCGGTGGTAAAACGCGCCATCGTCCAGGGCAAAGCAGGGTCCGGCAAGAGCACGGTCATCGAGGGCATGCGGTACAGGATTTGGGCGTGGGGCGCGGGGCGCAAGCGGTACCTGCTCATGGCCCCCACGGCCATCGCCGCCGTCCATATCGATGCCCAAACCATTCATTCCACCCTGAAAATCGCTCCCCAGGGCGAATTCAAGGAACTGCAGGGGGACACTCTGCGTAAATTCCAGGAGGCCATGCAGGACGTGGAATTCCTCATAATTGACGAGTTTTCCATGTTAGGGTGCAAAATGCTGGGTTACATTGACCGGCGCATGCGCCAGGGCAAGCCCGACAGCGACGAGCCGTTCGGAGGCTGCTACGTGTACCTTCTCGGGGACATCCGTCAGCTGCCGCCCGTCGGCGACCCCCCGCTCTACACCGGCATCGGTGCCAGCCCTGATGTGCAGAGGGGCATTTTGGCATACAAGGGGTTTCAAAAGTCGTTTATCTTGTCTGTGTCTCAACGGCAGGCTGACAACGGATTCCGGGACGCACTGGACCGTTTGAGTCTGTGTCAGATCACCGACGAGGACTTTGCCCTGTTCGAGTCCCGTTTCGCTCTGAACGTTGCTCTCGAAGAACGCGAGATGTTCCGCGATGCGCCGCACCTGCACTTCACCAGGGACGAGGTGCTGGTTCGTAACGTTCGGAAGACGGAGGAGCTTAATCCCCCCGTAGCGCGTGTGCCCGCCAAGCACAACGTCCGCGCCGCCGAGAAATACGACTCTGGGCGCGCCCAGAACCTGGAGCCAGTGCTGTACCTGGCGAAGGGGTCCAAGGTCATGCTCAGGACCAACTTGTGGACAGAGATGGGTCTGGTGAACGGCGCCCTGGGCACCGTCGTAGACATCGTGTACGCCCCCAATAAGAGCCCCCCCGAGGACCCGCCAGCTGTGGTGATGGTCAGGTTCGACAGCTACCGGGGGCCGACCCTGGCCGACGGACTCGTGCCTGTGCCCTCTATGGTGCGTGGCTGGGAGGTGGGGAGCGCGTCGTACTCGAGGGAACAGTTTCCCCTGACGGTGGCGTATTCCAGCACCGTGCACAAGGTGCAGGGCCTCACGAAGGACCGCGCAGTGGTCACCGTGGGTGCAAACGATTTTGCAGTAGGTCTCATGTACGTCGGGATATCCCGCGTCAAGACGTTGGAGGGCCTCTTGCTGGACGTTGAGTTCACCAAGCAGCGCGCCAACGCAGGGGCTCGGACAGACGCGTTTAGGAAACGCATGACCGGGGAGAGAAACATTCTCAGACTGAGCCGCGTCCCCGACGAGCTCTGAGCGGGCTGCCATAGGCGGTTCCGTGTAATCAGTCCGGGCTGCCATAGGCGGTTCCGTGTAATCAATCCGGGCTGCCATAGGCGGTTCCGTGTAATCAATCCGGGCTGCCATAGGCGGTTCCGTGTAATCAATCCGGGCTGCCATAGGCGGTTCCGTGTAATCAAACCGGCCTACCCATGGTGGTGCCGTTACTAAGTCTCCGTCCTGTCGGGCGGTACTGTGAAACCTTCACAGTAAAAATATTTATCATCACTTTATACTAGCATGGGTGCAGCGGTAAGCGTACTCTTATTGCAACCAAGCAAGTGTTTTAAGTACTGTCACAGATAAGACCAGTGGGTTTCTAAAAACAACATCTTAAATTTCTTGCAGTGCTTCTGAGCAAATGTTTGGCAAGACCATTTAGCTGTGACAATTTTCAAATTTTTTGAGGCAAACATCCACTCACTTATTCTCTGTCTGTTCTTTTAATGCATCTTATAATTTTAATTCATTATTCCTTTTTTATTTCAGATGAGAAGGACAATTTTTGAACGCATTTGTGTACCTAAGGGTAAACTTATGATGGGGTCGTATTTTGCTACACCAGGTCTGTAGTTCAATTATTCGGGGGGAAATGTGTGTCCGTTACACATCTACTTAGCCCATTTTTAATTGTTTGCCATTCAAATGCTTTTGATGCCCAATTAATTTCTATTTGTTTTTGTTTCAGGACATGTTTAATGACAATTCTTAATAAGGGACATGTCTATGCTTGTCCATTTTGGAGTCTCGAATCTTCAGCAGCTTAAGTTCTAAATGTAAGTTGCTACGAAACATCATGCCAATTTGTAAGATTGTTGTGGTTTTGTTCAGATGAGTATTTAGTCTAACTTACCACCAAACCTCATGACTCAACTGTGTGATGTATCAATAATTTTGTTTTGCCTTTTCCAGACATTCCGATCAGTGCTATCATTTGTGGGCAGTTAACATCATGTTTCAAATTTCATGATATACTTAGCGCATCCATGGGAAGCACTAGATAAGCCATGTGCAAATCGTTGATTGTTCTTGTCCAGTATTGCTACCATGGCACCACCGTCAAAGAGCCCCAGTTACTCCCTGTTTATAAGTTTAAACTAATATCATCTATTAATGCAATTCTAAATCATTCGAAATCTATCTTTACCTTTAGATACATGCGTTGTTTTGCCTTAACTGATAATTTTGTTCACAGTGAAACGAAAACAGTCTGGACCAACTGTGAATCTAACCCTGCTGAACTTTTAATAATTGTGGCAGAATGTTCCTCTGGAAGCTACGAGAAAAAAATTGGAAACTTATCACCGTCACATTGCCAGCAATGCCAGCAATGCCAGCTGGAATTATTCAAAGCACATTACAGTGTTGTCAAAACCACGTAATGGATCTAAGAAGTTGCCTCTGAAGTAAGTTGGATAGTGTTCAACAATTTCCTTTACATTAGGTTTTATACATATGGCATCCTCACTCCCGTTTATTTTACAGACAGGAAAAAGAAAGAAGATAGTCGGAGACCATTTTCTGATCACTTATTTGAGACCATAAATGAGGATTTATTTGAAAAGTATGTACATCTGAGAGTTGTGATTTTGAACTTGTGACAGATGAGAAACTTTCATTCTTTCCTCATTCTCTTAGTTCAACTTTCAAATGCTTCTCTTTAATGAGATTCACCTAGAGGCAAGATATGAGTGCCTCTAGTGACATTTATGGCAAAACAATCTAAGAGAAGCCACACATCATGACGTTTCAAAAACTATTTGCAGAAAAGGAAAATCAAAGTTTAAGTAAGTCAGATAGAAAAAATTTCTTGCAACTGTTTAATGACCAAAATATTAAAATTAAATATAAATCTTCTTTGCAAACGTTTAGTATTGAACAAAGTGCTAATATTAAATACATACGTTCTTTGCAACTGTTTAATTTTGAAAAAAATTATTGATCTTATAAGAAGTTGCTAATGACAAAAATAATGGTAAAAATTATTCAATCCATATTCTGTGGCAGCTGTGTAATAAATTTTTCAATTTCATTCTCCAGGCATCTCAGCCCATCAGCATTTGGGTGAATCTTATCAACATCTCCACTTGGAAATACCCTGAAAACAAATGTGTTTGTTCAGATACCTAATGTAATTTTAGTTTCATTTTCAATCCTGTTAAGAAATTTGTTTTCAAATTGTAGATCTCGAAAGTTTCATAATAAAGATTTAAATATACAAACCTTTCGTAGAGATGATTTTTTATGTTGTCCTGGGAGTCGACGAAGCATTTTTCAGTCTCAAGGACGAAAACTCTCTGTGTCGGCTGCAGCTTGTCGTCTGGAAATGGAAAGGTCATTGACTTAAAGATTTGCAACGAACGTTACTGATTATCAACAAATAATTGGATCAAGAAAACGTACTTGCTGCTGCCGCAACGGACTTGATGCACTCATTGAGCGCCCTCACGCTCTCCAGGTGCTTTGCGTCCTTTTCAGCCTGCCTCGGTATGGGAGGCACAGTCATCAGGATTAACTTCTCCATTTGCGAGCACAAATTTTCAATCACTTTTTCGAGTCCCTGCTTTGTGGACTCAAGGGGCACCTTCTGCAAAAAAGAATAAAATAATAATAAAATGATTTTGAGTGAAAAAACTGGTTTTGGGAAAATGTGATAAGGAGATTATTTGAACGTCATTACCTTGATGAGGTCATTGGTGCCTATGAGCATGATCCCTTGATTGTGGAGTGCGGGTCTTTTGGGCTTTGACAGCACATGCCCCAGTTGAGAAACGGTCTGGCCATGGACAATGGCCCCCAGTTGTCTAGTGTGGCCTATGATGCAAAAGAGGCACACAATTAGATTCCATGAAATTCAAGATGACTGGAGGGAAGGCTAAAACTATTAAGTAGGCCAACAATATATTTAGAGCCCCGCCATGAGATAGTTGATATAGCAAAGTATATATGAATCATAAATAGGGGGGGGGGGGACCCCCGACCCGGTTTACCCGGTTAGGGGGGGGGGGGGGGGGGGGGGGCGGGGGGGACCCCCGACCCGGTTAGGGGGGGGGGGGGCGGGGGGGACCCCCGACCCGGTTAGGCTAACTCGGTTCCACACTTGAAGTTCAGATATGACCCTGCTGGACATGATTAGAAGTAGCTTACTTTGTGCATTGAACACTGGGGTACTAGAAGGGCAGCACCGCCTTGCGAGCCGCGACATAATGCTGTCCCCGATGAGTTGGAAATCATTCCACAGCGGGACCTGTGCAGCAGAGAAGCAAAGTGTGTGTCAATATTCAAATGCATCCACACGCGTTTTTTTAATTTTTTTTATCGATTTGTTATTTTGTCCGCTACTCATTAAACGCAACCGACTACCAAAATTTTAAGCAGAAATCGGTCGTTAAAATATATGTCTAGCTGGACGGATTCTTGAGCCTCCCTCCCTAATCCCACTGCGGGCCGGCCCGGAGGGTCCGGCGGTGGTGGCGATGAGTTCTTTCCAAAAATCGGTGGAACATGCCCCAAAATCGGCGGGCGACTGCATTTGAACCCGAATCAATAAAATAAGATTACAGAGTTTGATGGAGTAAGGCAGGAAAGATAGAAGAGAAATTATGAAAATAGGGCAGCCGAGGCGATGGATGGGTCGGGTGATGCTGGTATGGTATACTCACGGCCACAGACTCGTCCTCCTCCAAACCACGCCGTGGTTGGCGCTTTTGAATCCGGCCACCCTGCACCCGGTGACCACCTTGCCGGTCACGGCCATCACTACCACGGCCTCGGCCGCCACGGCCTCGGCCACCACGGCTGTGGCCACCACGGCCACTGCGCTCTCCTCCACCATGGCCGCCACGGCCTCGAGCAGGCTGAAGCTGCCCCTGCAGCATCTTGAGGGCGCTGCTCTCCTCCATCAGCATCACTAGCACCTTTGACTTCGAGTCCATGATTCTGTTTGGAAGCAGGATAGATATTATTTTTACTTACTGCAACTGCGCATCTCGCCCACTACGACGTGCCAACGCACCCAGGTGTATAAAGTTTTACGTACCTTTGCACAATGTCACCAGTCGCAGAACAAATGGACAACCCCGCGACAGTTGGGCGAGTGAAGGCAAATTTAACGCGCTCGAAAACTGCCGCCAACATAACTAAAACACTACGACTAACACGTGATAATATGCCTCGCTGTGAGGTACTGTTGTGACAAATTTTATGAATCGTCTAAGTACGCAGATCAAGAAAAATGATTTATTTACAAAAATGTTTGTTTTAAATTTTCATTAATTGACGTGCGCGGCATACCGGCAGTTGGTACCAGCTCCTGCCAACGCCCTTCACTTGTTTTCTGAGTCGCTCGTAGTGGGGCCTCCCCACCACCTACCCCACTCACCCTTACAGACTACCCCCTCCCCTGGAGGGGTATGTCTGGCCCGTGCCACCACCGAAGATCGGCAGGGAGGACTTCTCTCTGAAGATCGGCATTGGGCGGGTCGGGCGGGTCTCGGCGTTCGGTGTTCGAGGGAGAGAGCGAAGCTGTACAGGGTGCTGCGTTCACATACAGATCAGCCGGATGGGTTGCCTACCCGCCCGGCGCTCCTCAGAAGGACTCGCCCAGTGGCATCGGGGTTGCGAAAGGGGGCGTGAGGAGGGAGTGTGGTCCCGTGTGCGGCGCAGTGCGGCGCCGCCCCGCCCGGATGGCGCTGGCGGCTTCGTTTCCGGCCGCCGCTGCAGCGTCGCCGTCGAAGCGGGTCGGACCGGCAACGACATGGACGAACACATGCGTTCGCGCACAGCGTGCCAGAGACCAGCCAGCGGGCCAGCGGCGCCGCACACGGCACCTCACTTCCTCCACGCCCCACTCCGCGGCCCTGATGCCGCTGGGCGAATGCTCCCGACGAGCGCCGAACGGGTAGGCAACCCATTCGGCTAATCTGTATGTGGACGCAACACCCTGTACGGGTCTAACGGTGGCCGGAGCCGGCCGCTGGCTGGGTGTCCGCCGGCCGGCCCAGCCAGCGCGACCCGCCGCCCGGACCCGTGCGGACGACACTGGTTGGATTCGGATACAGTCCGCCCACCTCGGACGCATGAGAAATAATCATGATTTCAAGCCATTACGGGCGAAAAATAACGGCGAAAGCCGTGTGATGAAACCATTGCGAACACTTCAATACGGTTTCTCGTACACAATTTCGGGCACAAGGCACCTCACGGTGAACTTTGCACTGTAGCACTAGCTGTAACCCTCGGAGCGTGTCTCCGCGTGTCAAGAAGCAACTCATAAGGGGGTCTGGATTAGAAAGACAGTTGGACTGGGCCATGCTATGTTAGGTTATCAGAAGACCCCCTCCCAGACGTGCTTTGCTCCCGTTTCATATTTGGTCCTGGCAAGCGCCTGATCTGTAGGCAACTACACGCACGGGTGTATTGTAGGCTGGCCTACCCCCAACTTAGCAGGCGCCTTAAGAAGATTGTTGTTCATAGCTATCAACCATCATTTCGTTTTCACTTTAAAATGCCTTCACGCTCCGCTCGCCACATTTCGCGCAGAATATCGGAGCGGACCCCTAGTTTGGTTTCCGAACTTTTCAATTTTCTGAAATCTTTTTGTCTCTCTGTCCTGCTGATAATAAGCTACACCCAATCCTTTGTTCGATGCGTCAACCGTAAAACGATTGTTGGCTTGAGGATCAAAAAGACGCAATGAAGCGGGATTAGAAAGCGAAGATTTCAGTAGCTCAAAACAATTTTGTTGCTCCTCCTCCCATTTGAATTTAACATCATTTTGCAATAGTGCTAATAATAGATAAGCTTTTTGAGAGTAATTCTGTATAAATCTCCTATTATAACCAAAAACTCCAAGAGTACTTCTTAGCTCATCTTTATTTTTGGGAGGGACCATTTCTGTTATGGCGTTTTTTCTTTTCTTTGGAATGGACACTTCTTTTCCATCAAAATCAAAACCCAAAAATGTGACTTTCCTCTGAAAAAATGTTCTCTTTTTGATGTTGAGCTGAATTTTGTGTTCTCTAGGTAACTCAAAATATTCTCTGAGAGTTTCTAAATGTTGATCAAAAGATTCTGTCCCAATGTGAGTATCATCAAACTAGGGGTACGCTCCGAAATGCTGCGCGTAATGTAGCGAGCGAAGCGTAAAGACATTTCAAACTTAACATGAAATAATGGCTGATCGCGATGGGCAATGCTTGTTTGAGTCGCCTGCCTAGGTGGGGATAGGCCAGCCCGCAATACACCCACGCGTGCACTTGCCTATGCCCCAGGCGCTCGTCAGGGTCAGGCAGCGGCGGAAAAAAGTAAGGTGTGTGTGTGTGGGGGGGGGGGGGGGACTGAAGTGAAGACTGAAGTGGGTACTTCGTGCTAAACTTTTTGTATTACGTACTAGGGTAAAGAACGAGACTTTGGCAATTCCACTTATGTGGGTTGATTTTCTTCTTGTTTTACTTGCGCCGGGGATGAAGGGGTCTTTAGGTAAACGAATGATCTACGTGTTACGTAAAATATGAAAATGTGTCAACTGTTGAGGGGGGGGGGGGGGGGGGGAGGGAGGGTGAGGTGCAACCCGATGCGTGCGTGTCGGTGTTCTGCCAGTCGCGTGGTATGTGAACGGCGTCGATGCCACAGGCACGACTGCACCCCTCTCCTCGGCCTAACCTAACCCATAGCGTCCTCTGATCCTCCTTTCAACTACTCAGTGCCTAACCTAGCCTCAGATTATATTCCGATGAGTACCCCACCCGACCAAAGCCACCACCAGGAGACAACCCATCCACTTTTATCCTTATTGTAAGTTTTGCCCTGTTCGTCATGTAGGGTCTCTTACAACTCGTATACCCCCCCCCCCCTCCCCTTGGCCTTCACTGTTGCCTGGATTATTCTCCTTCCTGCCCCGAAAAGTGATGATGTAAGACTGTGCGTGAAAGAAATGATAATTTTTAAAGAAAGAGAAAAGTAGTTTTTGTTGGGTTCAGACATAAAGATGATTTATTGCAATTTATAATTGCTTTGAACTGAGCAGAGTTAAAGTAAGTCATTAATAAGCATTACATAAACAATTTACAAATCGCATTGATGCAAAAACCCATGTATAGAAGCCCAAAATAATTTCAGAGTCCTAAACGAAAGTAAATCAGGCACAGCTAATGTGCGCATACTGTGAGCATCACTGATCTAGGGAAAGACAATGCATAAGTAGCAAGAAGGCAATTTTATTTATCACATTTAGACATTTTATCAAGTTCAGGGCATCTCATTTACAGGTAAACAATTCATAGAGATCGGTAAAGCCAAAATAACACTGAAAAGTCTCTAAACTAATTGAGGAAACGGTTTACAATACAACTGTCGAGAATGTTTGAGCTAAATTAAGAGTGTTACATAAGGGCAAACTTTTCAAAGTTACATCAACAATTTATGTTCTATGAATGGAAAAAAATACAGGATAAAGATCTGAACTGTTCCAAATAAATGAGAATGGGATCAACAGACACTATCAAAAGAACCTTTTACACAGGGATCAGCTGAGCGCTTTCATGAGGAAGCAATGGTAACAGGAGTGGACAGGAACGGTCTACCATTTCCATGAGGCACTGGCACTATATATCATGAACTTTTGTACACTGCCGACTGATGTTAGCAACAGTTGGAATGTCTGGAAAAAGGAAAAGCATAATAATGATACATCTAACATATCAGTCTAAATAGTCATCTGAAAGCATTTCCATATTCGCATGAAGTTTAGTGGCAACTTACATTAGAACTTCAGGTGCTTGACAATAAAGATTGCGGACTCAAACACCTGAGAGCATATGGAATGCCCCTTTTAATGAGTCGACATTGATGTGCTCTGAAACAAAAAAAAAATTAGATATTAGTTTGGCTACAGAAGCATGTTGATGTCAACATAAAACAAATCAATCAGAGATTGCTGTAGGCGTGTTACAGCCACACATTCCCCCCACAAGCAAAAGAATGTTTATAGGCAAATGAACTACTGACCAGGTTCAGCTCAATACGAGCCCAGCATAAATTTACACTCGGGTACAACAATGTGCTCAAAGCTTGTCCTCGTCACCTGAAAGAAGAACAGGACTTTGAATGAAAACGAATAGGTGTATGAACAGACTACATAAACAATATTTAAATAGATGCTTACCTCATAATATTTGAGATGATCTCTTGACTTGAGATTGGAAACATGTCACATGAGAACCGAACCACTGTCACAGCAAAGTGGTTTCGCCATACACTTGCATCATCACCGCAAGAAAAAAGCACTGCTACAAATTGAAGACATGGTTTTAGGAAACGCACTTTTTCTTTCACCTGTAACGGTGCTTCCAACTCCCTCTTAGTTGGTTGCGACAAGAGTATGCTACTGATAACTGAGCGCAAACAGTACAGTAAGAACTACTTCCGAACAGTTTAAGGTTATGGCATGTAGCACATGAGTAGAAATGCGATTAAGAAAGAATATATTTGCAAGGTTACGAAGTAGTCCAAATCGTGAATACTAATGCTGTTTCAACAATAGCCAGGACAGGCACAGGGGAACATAACCTCTGAACGTTGTTTGTAAACAACTGCATCTTTTACTTATGTAACCATAACACAGCGGTCTAGTAAGTGTCCGCGGATGCGAAATTGCTTTAATAACGAAACGCGTAAACGAATGAAGACAGTCAATCGACCCCCACTTCATGATACATTTTATTCCGTGTCGTAAAAAATTACGTCATGGAGCGGGGAGACGTACGTGAACGCAAACTGCTTTGTAGCCGACGTACTACTTGTCACTTACCTGTCATCACACCACACCACAGCAACAGGAAATCTCGAAATGAATGTCCAAAAATCATGTCGAACAAACAACTGGCGACATAATATATCGCAGCAAAAAGAAAACACCAGCCTGCCGAACGGCGCCGGACGGCTGCCGTGACGTCACTGAGTTCCGTCAGTGTGCCAACCGCACGGATTGAAATGTCCTACATCTGCTAGTACTACGAAATATTTCAAACGCAATTAATCGAAAAAATGGCTCGTCATTTTGTGGGCCGATTATTATAGAACCGATACTTAAAAGCGGAGCTAAAACGGTTGTGTGGTGTTTCTGGAAAGTCCGTGACTGAGAGACGGACAGACAGACAGAGTCACGACCAAAGTTGTCGCGGGGCCCGTTTTGAGAATCTGAGCTCGCTTCGCTCGCTAAAAAGTTCACAGCTTTATTTTGTTTTTTTTTTTTTCATTTTTATCAAAAGGTGATCCATAGCTAACGCATACAATGCATGTGCAATACTCAAACCTTGAGGCAAAGCTTTCCACCGAAATCTTGAACCTGAAGGTGAATCAAATGCTGTAACATCCCTACAGTCTGGATGTATTTCCAACTGAGTATATCCTGAACAGTTATCAGTCACTGAATGCCAAAACTTACCTTGAAAACTATCAATCAAGTCTTGCTGACCCGGAATTGGATATTTAATATCAGTGAGCACTTTGTTTAGCTTTCTGTAATCCTGTACAAGTCGATAAGATGGATTTGACGGTGTGCGTGACTGCTTAGGAACCACCAAAATAGGTGTGCAGTACACTGATGTACAATACTCAATTAGATCCGAGTCCAAAAGTTTTTGGATGTATTTTTCTGCAAACTCTTTTTCATCGACACTCATTCTGTAATTCCTCTGGTTTACCACTTTATTTTTGTCAGTCAAATCGAATTTGCGGATAATTGCATTTCGAAAGTTCTAAGACATCCGAGACATAGACATCTTTGAATTCGGCAAGTAAGTTTTGGGCTTTTACTTTTTGATCCGGTAAGAGATCTGAATTGATATTAAATTTTAAACTATTGTCCTTTTCTTTGTTATTTTGTAGATTATTGAAATTTGGTTTAGTAAAGAACCATCCTTATGGTCTTCATCTACAGCTAGATTTAAACTAGATGAGAGAAGCACAGGTTTATTTCCAGTATTTGTCACCTGTACAACTTTTCTTCCACATGGCGCAAGAATGAAATCAGAGACATGAACTTTATAATTACGGAACAAATGAGGATTTCCAATAAAGACTGTGTCTTTCTCAATTATGCCTGGAGCTATGTGTACTTCGCCCCATTTCATTGGCTGAGCGATAGCGAAGCCCTGGACCGACTGGGTCAAAAATGTTTTATCTGTCTGTTTGTCCGCGCGATTTCTCGAGAACGGTTAGACGTAGAAAGCTCAAATTTGGACCACATCTTTCTTGCATCATACCAAAGTCAACCTCCCCTCAGGGGCACCGCAGCCCAAGCGGTTTCTTAGATAATTTTCACAAGTGGTCTAAAATTTGATATCCGCCGGTTAGGTGAGAGTCGTGCCGGGGCGGATCAGTGACTCGAGTGGATTACGCTCGGTTAGGTTAGGTTAGTGGGGGCCTGGGTAGGTAAGGTTCAGGCAGGTAAGGGTAGGTTAGGGCTGGTTGAGCTGCAGTGATAACGAAAGGATGATGTAAGATACGTTTGGAAGCCAGAAAATGAGCGTGGTTCCGACCGTGCGGAGAGAGTGACGCCCGCCTTCCTGACCGGCCCCGCAGGGTCCTACTCGTCAGGTGACAGCCGCCGGCAGGCCAAGGTAGGTGTGCGCAACAGTGATTCGCGATGAGCGAAGCCTGTTACGCCACGACGCGGTCTGGCGTACGCCTACCTTGTCTTAGCTGGAACTGTAACTGGTGCATTGGACCGAACGAACAAACAACCATCGTGCAATTTCTCAACTTCCATATCCTGAAAAGCATCACCCTCTGTATGCATTACATTTACTGTATCCTTGTAGAACACGCCAAAGTTTAGATGTCTCCGCTGGATACGATCTCTGAAGGTTACTGTCATCCTTTCATAATCAATTGTAGCTCTGCTTTTCAACAAAAATGGTTTGCGTAGAATTACACTATTTGCAGGTCCTCTTACTACATAAAACTTTGTTGCAACATTGATTCCTCCAATATCAAGTTTGCCATTCCAAACACCAAACGTTTTAAGGGGTTGGCTGTTTGCTGCCACTAATTTTCTGCGATTCTGTGAAATAACAGCATTAGGGAAAAGTTTGAAAAAAATATCAGCTTGAATTGCGTTGGACGAAGCCCCTGTATCCAACAAAGCATGCTCTTCATGACTACCGAACATAACTGAAATTACGGATATTAAATCAAGTTTGTCTGAGTCCTCATTGTCTTCCTCTTTACCAAATGAAGGTGAAGACACCACTGACAGTTTTGTTTGGACTTTTGATTAATTTTCCGAATTTTCATTGATATATATAACCCGCCTATGGGTTAACTTAGATGTAGCATTTCTACTGGAATTTTGAAGCTTACTCTTTGAACTCAACTTGACAGCTTTCTTTGCTTTGGGCCTGGCCTCGGCCTGTGGTGACAGCTCACGCTTATTCGCACTCGAGTCACCGCCTTGGCTGCGCCGGTGTGCGTTCCGTCCCCTCTGCTGAGCGCGCGGAACTGAACACGCCTCGGCCTGGCACTGGTCGCCCTGCCCAGCGGCAGCGCGCGAAAATCCAAACGCGCTGGGGGAGCTGTGCGATACTGTGGTCACGCGCTGGTTGTGAAACTCAGAAAATTTCATGGGCAACATACAGTCCCTACGTGACGGATTATTCCTGTCCTCCAAATAATCACAAGTGGTCATATCATTGTCACGTAACCGAAGAGCAATCAATTGTCCTGGTTTTCCCGTTCCAATTTTAGTTACGTCAGTCCTCTGAATAATTTCTAATAATTCTGACACGGCAATTGCGTCCCTGAAATCACCAATTCTATTCTTACTAATGGCATGTTTTCTGTACTCTGTCCTTGTACAAAATTTCTGGCCTCTAGAATTTACAGCAATTCTCTCCCAATTTATGGTAACAAATTTCCTGATCATTGCCTTAATTTCCTCAAACTCGCCTTGCCTACCAAAAATTGCATAACTTACACAACGGAAAAATGAATTTACATCGTGAACCATGGGTATAACCTCGTAGCACGGTCTGCGGTTTCGCGATTTTCTCCTGTGCCTTCCGTCAGAGTCCCTGTCACTGCTACTAGATCTACTCCTAAAGCCGTCAGAACTCCGGTCACAGTCACTCTCTTCACTGCAACTCCCTCCACTGTAACTCTCACCAGTGCTCTCACTATTGCTCTCTCTACGTCTCGGTTGACATACACCGCACCTCCACCAAATCGTTACTTGTGTTGCCCGACGTTGCACTACCGTTGGAGGTTCTTATGGTGACTCCGACTAGCCTGACGACAAACACACCTAGAGTGTAGCTTCAGACGGGGGGATCAAGGCTTTAGTTGAGGTAAAGACTCGATTTTGGGTATGGAAACCACCAAGTACTCACTTCCGAATGCTATTCGTCCGAAGGCCGTGACACGTCTGCCGGCGCGTCGCTAGGCGCGTCGCGGCTCGGGCTCGCCGCTAGCGCTAGCTCAGCACATCGTCACCTCGTCTTTCCGAGCCCGCGCTGGTTTGAACGCCAGCGCCTCCCTGACAAGCACGCCCCCCCCCCCCCCCCACTACTGATAGTTTACAAAAGTTATCTTACTGTTGTTGTTCAGATACCCCTTAATATAAGCGCAACAAATCCAATGCACATGCGCATCCCACACGGAAGATTGACCTCTATTTGACGTCTATTTGGCATCAGCGAATTGACGTGTAGACGTCAATCTGACGTCTACAGAAGACGTCAATAGGACGTCAAATATGGCCGCTTAGTTGGTCTCTAATTGACGTCTACGTCTATTTATTGATGTATTCTAGACGTCCAATATTACACGTATGGGGAGGGGGCGGGTGGGGTGGACAGGGGGAGGCCCTCCCCCGGGGGGAGGGTCGCCTGAAGGCTGGCCACACTCCGGCGGGGTATTGGATACCCTCAGAGTGACGGCCGTCGATCGACAGTTTATCTGACAAGTGCGAGTGCGGTAATGCCGGTTGTGTATTGGTGACTTGAGGCATAGCTCACGCACGTACCAAAAATTACGGACACGACAGCACATGGAACAGCAATGCAACGTCCCGCACTGCGACAAAGATCAGATATGCGTCACAGGCCTCGTTGTCCATGATAAAGCGACCGGATTATATATCCAAGAGTCGTCGGAACGCAACAGCGCGAGCTAACTAGCGAAGCCCTGGAGCGACTGGGTCAAAAATGTTTTGTCTGTCTGTTTGTCCGCGCGATATCTCGAGAACGGTTTGACATATAGAAAGCTCAAATTTGGACCACATCTTTCTTGCATCATACCAGAGTCAACCTCCCATCAGGGACACCGTAGCCCAAGCGGTTTCTTAGATAATTTTCACAAGTGGTCTAAAATTTAATGTCCGCCGGTTAGGTGAGGTCAGTACGCGCCATGCGAGGGGTCCCTCACTGTACAGCCGGCGACACAATCCAAACACAATCCACGCAATCCCGACACAATCCGCACAATCCGAAGAAATCTCAAGCAATCCGTGTGGAAACTTAACTTTATTCCACACTATCTGGTTGGGCTCAAGCCAGGGTTAGACTGGCTACCTAAGGACCCCGGTGGCCTGAACAGCCCTCCCCCCAAGAATTAATATGTATTAAAAATAAGCTAGGGTTCCAAAATTTCCGGGCACATTCAAAGTTTCCGAAAATTTCGGATAATTTCCGGAAATTTTGGAAATATTATGAAATTTATGGAAATATTGCATCTAAGCAGCTGATATCGATGTAATACGTAACTTTGAATACTTCAGTAACAGAAACGAAATAGGGAGGTAGCAAGCTAAAAAGAAATCGTCTAAGCAAATTAAATGGTCATGAAAAACATTTGTTTATTTGTGTTACTCAAGTACAAGTAACAAGGAGCACTAATACACAACAAGCACAATAACTTACATAAAAATGCTATTTGAATAGCAGGATAGCCACGATAGAATGGCGGTTTACAGCAATTACGTAACTAAATTAAATAAAAATAAAGCACAATTTGAACTGCAATAAAAACCGTAACCGTAAAACTCCAGTTGCCTTTACCGGCGCACAGCCCTTCTATTAGGTCGGTTATCCCCCACGCCCCCTTCAGCTGCGGCTGGTGGCGCTGTGCTCCTAGTTTGGCGTCGGTGGGAGGGTTCCACAGGAGCGGCAGCGGCTTCGGTTGGGCGCGGTGGTTCTACGTCGGTTCAACGTCAGAATCGTCATTGTCATTCCATTCCCACACCGACCCCTCGTCTGCCGATAACCGAGGCCGTCCTCTTCGTCGGTGTCTAAATTTTCTTCCTCGATTTCCAAATATCAAATTAAACGCGTTCGTTGACAAAGGAGCGCGGGGTGCGCGTGCTTACCTTGTTTCTCTTCTGTCAAGTTCTTCAATTATCCGATGCGACAAGACAAAATGAAAAGAATAGATAGGTGCGCTCACACGTAGCCGCCGTCAGGCCTTCGCCGCCGCGCCGTTCCCAATCGTACTCGTGCGCTCGGCAGTCAACTCTTTACCCGGCCCGGGTGTTCCCTTCGCTCGCCGCACAGGTGGCGCTCCGGAAGCCAGCAACTTCGAATTCAAACGCGAGGCGGGCGGAGGGGTTATCAGCGAACAGTTGGTTAAAAATTCCCAAAAATTTCCAAAATTTCCAAACCCTTTGAAAATTTTGAAAAATTCCTGATATATTTCCAATCTTCCCGGGAATTTTCCCGGCATTTAAAACCCTAAAATAAGCCCGGCTCTTGTCCGCTTCGACCGAAACGTGTCGGGACGGGCGAGGAAACAGATAGCCGAGAGCACAGGAGGCTTTTAAGGGAACAGTTTCCAACAACATTTCTATTTTTGCAACGAAGGAGTCGAGTGCCTACTCCTTACCAAGAACTTGTCACATTTCGCTTGGTTGGGTAGCTGCCATGTTTCA
>JAPTSV010000806.1:0-19388 GCA_026979955.1 Megalurothrips usitatus | reverse complement strand
GAATCGCCTGCAAACGTGGGAATAGGCCAGCCCGCAACACACCCACGCGTGCTCCTGCCTACGCCCTGGGCGTTCGTAGGGGTGTGAGGGGGGAGAGGGGCGTTGAAGAGTAATCTAGCACGGGCTTGTTACTGACTTTGTATATACACTGCTCGAGCATGATGTGTTGATAGCTGCGCACTGTTTTTTTGTTGTTGTTTTTTTTGGTGTTGGTGGGGGGGGGGGGCGCCATTTCGATTCTAGTCTGCACAAAGAGTTAATCTTTGGAGGAGGTGCGCTCAAAGGGTCCACCTGCAAGGCCCCAAAGGGCGAACTTGATTGATTTTCTCTTAGTAGTTGAACCACCCCCCTTATCCAGACAACCGTCGAAAATCATACCGAAACGGTCTCTAAAAACCCGCTTTCAGAGAGAAAATTGTGCACGTCGATGTCTGCATGGCTTTTTGAGTCATCAAACCTGCCATCTAGCAAATTCCAGGCCTCCCGGACCAACCCTTAATTTTGGAGGGTGTGGGGGAAATTCCAAGACCGAGGTAAAATCGTTTTGGCTCGGGGTGGGTAGAGGTGGACTCAGGGATTCCGAAAATTACCGCGCCTTCCCGGGACGATGACTTAAATGAACCCAAAATTTGAAAAAAAAGAAAGGAAAGTTAAACGCTCGTTTATTGCAAATCCCCTCTTGCCTGGGGTTTCCCCCAATACCTGCTACCGGACTTCGAAGCCCTAATCAACTCAATGATAATAAAATATTTAATGGCACCCCACCGTAAGATTCCCGGCCCGGTTTGCTTAGGATTTCACGTTAGACTCGCACCAAATTGCTGCAGCAATCAAGTTACCTTTGATGAAGGTGATCTCGTCCGGCGTAAACTCAGGCAGCCTGGACCTCTTCAAGTTTTGTTTCGCGCTGGCTTCGCTGACGCGTTTTTTAAGCACCTCCGGGTAGTCTCCTTTAAAGATCGGATGTGTGAACCAGCCAAGCTACGAAAATAAATAACATACATCTTACACATTAAACTAATATGATAAACTTTTATTATAGGTTTAAAGAAAAGGACTATCGTTAAAGGAAAATATTATCGTTAGAGCTAGCGCCATATCATATCACGACTATAACATTTGAGTTCGATTAAACCCCTATAAGAGACTGGTGTTCAAATTGTTGACGTACGTTGAACTGTTGCCATGTCTCCGCGGCCTCGATGTCATCAGAGCTGTTTGTCTTTGGGTAGTAGTAGTCTGAATTTGCAGCAATCCCTATCTGGCCTGTTCGGGAAAAAGCAAGTACAGATGAGGCGGCAATCGATTGAGTGCGTGTTCTAGGTTGTCCTGTCCCTCGGGCAAGCATTTTTTTCAAATCCCACGGGCCAGGCCGGCAAACTGTGCTAGAGACCGTGTGTACATTTTTATTGAAACATTTTAATATTTAGGGGTTGCGGACGCATTAAAAACAATTCGCCGTGTGCCATCATACATGAATGACAAATATCCGGCCACCTTCATAATTTTGGCACGATTTTCTTGTCACTGGACGAAATATTTTTGTGCCGATATATTGGTTACATCTCGGCAGAAGGCGTTTTTTAATCTCCTGAGGTACAATTCGGGTACAATTGTGTTTGTGAAAATTTTTTCGTCACTCCATGTGTGACGAAAAATTCTTAAGCAAAAGAGTGACTTTTTCGTAAAGTGACGAAAAACATTGTTACAGTGTTCCACTGTTACAGAGCGGTTTTGGCCTGGAGCCACGCACAGTTTGGCTCTGCGTTACGCAAGAATTGAAGTAATTGCATTAAAAATCTCCTTTGTAAAGGATATGTTCATATTTCGTACAATGTGAAAAATTGTGTCGTTATAAAACGAAGATTGTTTGATTGATTGGGAACTGAAGACTTTCCTTTTTAAAACGAATATTTTTACGATAATTTCTTTGTTTTTTAACGAAAAACGTGAGGAATTTGCAGGTCACTTCCATAGAACAAGGGGCAATTGGCCATTATACTAGAGGATAGCGCTACGATATGTTTTCTTCATTTCATCCCAGCTATGACAAAGTCAATTCAGCTTATCACATATGTTTGATAACATATGTTGTATCGTACTTATAAAATTCCGTTATTTTACGAAGTTTCCTTGATTAATTTTGTTTCTTCAAAAAGTCGTTTAAAACCGAAAGTCCCTTACAGTGTAGGAATAGCTTCGAACTACAAATTAATCCTCAGTAAGCTTATGAAAGATTTCTTTGAAATTTGTAGTATTTTCTTCGCTTCGATTCTTTGCCATAAAACTTCGTAAAAGAACGCCTCCGTTTTCTCCGTAGCGTTTAGACAGTGCGGTTCTCACCTTGCTGCTCCTTCCAGTACGTGTCCCTGTACAGGTGGTAGGCCTTGGCGTGCGCCTTTAGAAGCGTGTGAGCGCAGAGGTAGTCGGCGATGCCGTCCGCCTTCAGGGCCGGAGCCTTGCCGCCCAAGCCGTAGCCATCGGCACATATGGACCACGGCTCGTTGAACGTCACCCAGTACTTGACCTGCAGCAGGTTATAGGGCATACAATGGGTAAACGGGTAGTTTTGACAACGAGGAGGTTCGAATTTGGAATCGGGGAAGTGACCGCGAAAGCAATTGGCGCCGCCATGGTCCGAATTTGATCTGTGAATTGTACGCATTTACTTACCCCAAGGGACCCAAATGTTTTGAAGACGAAGTCGGCGAAGTCGACAAAGTAATCCACTAAAACGTCATTCGGAAGACCGCCAAGGTCCTGAAGAGGTTGGGGCAAGTCCCAGTGGAAAATCGAAATCTGGAAGTCGGCGAGCATATTGATTAGCCTAGCAATGTTCATCAGTTAAATTGCATAGACAGAGCTCCTACTCAATACTTCTCAAAACAAATAGGATTGGGGGCAAGTCGTTTTAAATACATTGGCAAATCTTAGGCATGTCCTAAGCTATGTCCGAATAGGCGCAGAAGCGGCTCCACCGAGGGGTCCACAACTCAGCCCCGACGTGTACAATGATTGTGCTCATTGTGTCAAATCTTGCAACGATTTTTGATAAACTTCGACTTGAAAGCCTGTCTATGGCCCATTTAAGGCGTCAGAAGTCCAAAAGCGGCTCCACCTGGATCTAGTGCTCCAAAGGCGGAGAACTGCGTCCAAGTTCTATCAGTGTGCACGCTAAATTACTGTGTAAAATTTTGTACATAATTATGTACGTTTTTAAACGTTCATAATTGCGTACGAATTTATCCATAATTATGTACGAATTCATCCATAATTATGTATTAGTTTGTACGCAAGGGTGTACGAATAGTTTTTGTACATAATTATGGATGCGTAAAAACGTACATAGTAAACGGACGAATTCATACGCAATTATGTACAAAACTGCACACAAGCCGAATTTGTACATAATTATGTACAAAATTGTGCATAATTAGGCAGAAATTTGTACATAATGGTTTGTGTACAAACATGTTTATCCATAATTACGTACAAAAAAAATTGTACACAACACGTTACTGTGTGCAGACGCTATGAATCACAAGCAATATCTCGAGTATCGTGGCACGGTGTAGGAAGTGAGTTGCGCCACTTCCGAGACTTGGGAGACTGCGGGGTACCCACCATCGGAGCAATGTTGTTGCGAATGCACTCCTCTACCACGGCCTTGTAGTACCTTACACCGTCTTCGTTGATCTGATCTATAGCGCCCGTCGGCATCAGACGTGACCAGGACAGTGAGAAGCGGTACATGGTACTCTGCGGACAGGATTAGGAAAGGCGTCTGTTAGCAAGTGGGGGAAGAGACAATACTGCGTATGTTGGCATGCACCATGAAAACTTCTAGTTCTAGTCACACTTCAGGTCGCAATTGACACTACAACAGGAACAGGCGTTACACTAAAGAGGTGCGCCGCGAGTGCAATGGGCGTAATATTTATTATCTTAGCTATTTCTTTTGCAGTGAACTGCGCGGGGGTTTTGAACGTTGTTAAAGTTTAAAAGAAGGGTAATTTGACACATATATGCAAAATGCACTCTGCCATGGCTTTCGGTTCAAAAGATGCCAACTTGCAACTGTCGTTAGAGCGTAAGAGTCACCGTAAAGAGAAAGGTGCGCATCATGGACCAACACTTACCCCAAGTTCTTTTGTTATTCGGATGTCATCTTTGTATTTGCGATACGAGTCGCATGCTACATCACCATTTGAACCATCCAAAATAAGTTCCGGGTGTTCATGCGTGATGCGGTCCCAGATGTTCTCTCCTTTTCCTAGAAACGATAGAAATAATTTCACTTCATGCCCTACTCAATGAATCCTGTAACATCGAAAAGTTCTAAAAACGGAGCCACGCGATATTTTCTAAGGAAGTTAGTAGCAGGCCTCTCCTAGCCATATCAAATATTTTATCCTTATCTCAGACAAGGTGGTGTGACTCCTTTTTTGGACCATTGGTTTAATATACAAATCCTGTCACAAAGTTTATTAAAAAAACAAGAGCAATATCAATAAAATTGAAAACGTGTGACAAAATAGTTCACACGTTTCTGCCTTTGCAGCCTTCTCATATAAAGCGCCGTTTCCTTATGAAGGGTCTCGCGATTCTCCCTGCACCCAGAAAAAAACCGCTCTTGAAATAAATCCGATTGCATTGTCACAAGTACAAAATGTTCTTGGCCACAGCAAGTCCAAATGGGCATTCCCCCAACATCCTAGGCATTGGCGCAATGCCGGTGGGGTTTATTTCTTAGTTGTTCTGGTATTGATTTTGGTCTTGATTCACGTGTTCTTGATGGAACAATTTTGTTCTTGCTGTGGTCAAGAGCTAATAATAAAATGTAAGTCGAAAAGCAAGACGGGAAAATCGAGTACAATGAGGCGTGTGGCGGAAGGGCCAGGCGCTGCGTACTACAGAGCAGCAGCAGCCTTGTCAACTGACCACGTCCCACCGCGCCGCTAGAGCACGGAGCGTGGTGGCTCAGAGGTATCGAGGCCCCCACTTCCAGCGGGCGTGGCCACTACGTAAAAGCTTCCCTGGGCAGAGCAGGGAGGTGGTTCTACCACTGGCTACCTCCTCACTTTTCTTCTGCTTTTTTGTTGAGCTTCCATCCAGACCGTGGTTCCAATACCATTTTACCTTATTTTCTTTACCAGAAGGGGGGGGGGGGGAGGGGGCACAAGGAAGACCCCCAACGGCTTCAACCCCCCACTTTTCTTCTGCTTTTTTGTTGAGCTTCCATCCAGACCGTGGTTCGAATACCATTTTAACTTATTTTCTTTACCAGGAGGGGGGGGGGGGGCACAAGAAAGGCCTCCAACGGCTTCACCCCGGGATTCGGGGCTCGATTCCCACTCCAGGGTTTTATTTGGTCCGCGCGCCACGAGCACGACGGCGGATCGTAATTTGCTTGTTACGATAATGTGATATTTCCATGAATGTTTTCTTTGCGCCATTATGACCACATATTTCATTAATAAATATTAAATGGAACTCCAGTGGGGGGGGGGGACGGAATAATGGGTACGAGTTGTGCTGGCGTCGGACAGAGCGCGCCCACTGTATCGAGGCTGCGGCGTAGTGGATAGCGTGATCGGGAGTCCAGCTCTCGGGAAACTTTTATGTCAACGGGACACGGACGAGAACGGACGGACGGGAACGGACATTAACACAAATTAAGAAAATTGGTCAAGAACGGTTATCAATTGTTCTGAAACTGTCCCAAGAACCGCCCTCTCGGGGTGTGCTTTCCTCTCTGCACTGAAAAGGGGACCATGTATGTACAATTTTTTTTTCGGTAATAGAATAACCATGTACAAGGCGGGGGTGGGGACACCACCAAGTACTTCGTGTTCTTGGGTTTCTTGAAGACAGACAACTCAGGCCAAACTCTGGGTAACTCAGGTTCTCAAAATGTTTTTAGCCCGTCGCGACACGTTTCGGTAGAAACGACCAGGAGCCGGGCTTATAGTCTGATGCCGACTGTTGGGGCGGACGTGTGTAGACGCTGTTCGCACCGAATTTACGGGTGTAAATTGATAGTCTCAGATCGTTGTTGTAATGGTCTCAGTCCCGAGTTCTAGTGCGCATTAGGCCGTGTACGAAATCTCAATCCAAAATCGCTACCCGTTTGGCGTCAGGAGGGGCCCGAAGTAGGGGTCCCGCCGCGCCCCGCCTCGACACGCTCCCAAATACCGCCGCGCTGCGCCGTCCCGCAATGCGTGGCGGTCCGGATAGCGCTGCAGGCCGATAGTCTAGGATCTCATGCACCCCTCCGTACGATTATTTGTACAAAACTGTTGTTGGAGTTTTGCCCTAGGGTTGGCAGTGCCTAAAAACTGGTGCCTTTCGGCGGGCCTGTGTTGGTGGTGCCGCGCACCAGTTGCCCTTGACAACCGCTACCAAGCCTGTATCAGTCCTGGAATGGAGCCTGGTTCCTTCCCTGAGATCCGCTCCTCTCCTTGCCGGCCGAATCCTTGCACTATTTAACCTCTGCCTCCCAGCAACTTTTAAACGGCGCATCTAGTTTTCTTTTCCATTTTCCCTCAAAAAGTATCCTCCGATCTCGTTGGCGCTTGGCAGGTAGATGGCTCCATTGGTAGACTAGCTTCTCATAAAAAATCAGACTGGACGATCCATATGGATACGGCTGGAGGCAGCCGAAAACCTAGCGGCGGCCCCGGCTCCCGGTTCGAATCTGCGCGCTGAGGTGGCGAGTGGCGCTGTCGGGGACGACGTTATGTACAGTATCGTACTGCGTACTGTCTGGCCCCTGCTATTTGCAGTTCCGGGGTACTGCATGATAATGCGACTTTACCTAACCCAACCTCAACCTAACCTAACCTAGTGGAGAAAAAAATTCGAGGAAAATAATTTAAAAGAAAATTAAATTAAAAAGAAATTAAATAAAAATAAAATTAATTAGAAAATAGCAGAATATACGCCTACTGCTAGTAAGGGAGAGTGGGGCACAATTGGACATGGGGCACTATGGGACACCTTCAAATTTGACGCCTTACGCTACTGGCAGCGACTGCCAATGACGATGGATGACGGTGGTGGTTGTCGCTGTTGTTGACCCGAGGCGGCAAGTCCGGCGGACCAACCCCTTCCGGAGGGGAGCGTTTTAAACATTCTCCGTCCAAAAAAACAGGCGAACTAAATTATTTCGCTTTTTTATTTTTGGAATTGCACGAAATGTAGCGGTCGGAGTCGTACTTTAATTGAAAATTATACGAGCTTGGCCCTTCGGACACGCATGAGCGTCGACGCATCGCCGCAGCTTGAAAGGTCAGGGTGCCAGAACGCGACGAGTGTGAGGTGCCATTCAGTACACAATGGGACAGGGCTGCGTGGGGTACAGTGGGACACTCGTTTTAGTGTCCCGTTATACCCCAGAGTGTTTTTCTCACTTGTGAATGATAGTTTTCGTATTATTAAATGTATTTTAACAACCATTTTAGGAAAAATGCCGCGGCTAAGAATATTTTTATTTGATTTTAGTTAAATGTGACCTGAAAGCCATTATGTTTATTATTTTAATTTAAAGCAAATGTGACCATGAAAGCCGTTTTGTTTCTACTTAAAAATGTTTAATAAAACATATTTCAGCTATTTTAGATTTTCTTTGACCCCATTATTTATTATCAGTGAAACAGTAAGTGTCCCATTGTACCCGGTACCCGGGAACAATGGGACAAATGCAGCAACGTGGTTTTTTATTTTTTAAAGGCAACGGAGCAATCTACGTGTCTCAAACACTATTAAACAAGAGGACACACCAAAGCACATGTCAGGCACATTTTGATTTTTTTATCTAAACCGGTCTTGCAAAGAGAGGCCTGAGAAAAAAAGTGTCCCATTGTGCCCCACCCTCCCTTAGTATCTGTAGCGTTGCACACAGTATCTGGTACTGCATCCTACTGCAAATAGTATCTGTCGCGTTGAACACAGTATCTGGTACTGCATATAACTACTTCGCGCTGTCGGTCATGGAGACGGCTACGTAATATGTGGACGACCCCAAACGTACGGTGGTCGCAATTTTCAAATTTTGTCGCGTTTCTGTTTTAAGAGAATTGTTTGATTCGTTAGGTAATAGTTGGCCGCTGCGTGTTGTGCGCCTGCAAGGCGCTCTCCGTCGCGAGTCGGGACGGGCTGAGGTTAGCGATTTTAATCGTTACTCAGATATTGACCACCGGGCACACCTCGAGTGACGTGAGGCAGGGGCCCTCGCAAACGCCACCGACAGGCCAAGCTGGCCAAGTCCCCCTGTCGAACCGAGGTGTCGGTGGAGTGGAACCGACACCGAGGTTCGACAGGGGGACTTGGTCACTTGTTCACGCAGTGAAACTGATTGCCGGTTCAGCCCATCAACATTTCAAACCTTCGTGAAAAAAAAAGGTGTCTAACCGCTTTCATTCCACGCTCCTTCGATTTGATACGAGGCGGTAGCGCTGCTGAAGATGAAGCCTTCGGGGAAGGTGAGATTGTATGCCGGGTCGTTGGGGTCGTCGATGATGGCCCGGGTGCTGCCGGTCGCTGCAGCCTCGGTGTTCGCTAGCCACGCCAGGCACAAGGACGTGACCAGAGCCACGTGCATCTTGCAGCCGGGAGACAGCTGTAGCAGATATATGTCATCGTAAGATCGACTGACGGGAGCGCGCACCCTCAATTACAAAAGCTTGCAGTGAAGCGTAAATACTTGAGGGGAGTATCCCATATTCTCGGTTTTAAGCCAAGCATACAAGCCTCCAAAAAAGCATACTAGCCTAACGACGAGGATTGAATACTTCCGACAAGTATTCAATTCGCCTGTGTTCGCAAGGAATATACTCGCAACAAGAATTGAACTCACAGCGCAAGCAGAATGACCAAGAAAACCCGTGTAGCATCAAAATACGTTTGAAACCAGCATTCAGAATTGAGAGTGCGGACGTTTCACTGTTGCAATAGCGAATTAAAGACACCTTCTTTACGCTGCGTCGCGCTCACAAGAGGATGCCCCGAGGTGTCAGAGGCAGAATTTGAAAAAACTTTTTATTTTTTTGCAGTGTATACTGCCCAAAAGACCCCCCACACCCTCAATTCTGTATACTTGAATCAAGCGGTTTTGCCAAGAAACATGGCGATTCTTGATAGAGGAATCTCCTTAAATATGGATGCTTGTCTTAAGTATAGCCAAAAGATCATGTATGCTTGTGACAAGAATCGTCTGTTTCTTGGCAAGAACGCTTGAGTCAAGTATAGAATTGAGGTTGGAGATATCAAATTTTTGCTGCCCTTACCGGAGTCCCGGAGATTCAAACAATATCTCGTATAGAAACGTATCCGTACATAATATGCCGATATCTCGGAAAGGGCTGGAAGTGTTTTGAATTGTTGAAAAATTCCTCGGTAACACCAGTTTCTTTCGAATTAGGCCGTTTATATGCATTAAATTGAACATCTCCGACACTAGCCGATAAGGGCAGCTAAAAATTTGATTTCTGGGATTCTTGTGGACAGTGTATACTGCAAAAACAGTTTCACTGAACTCTGAGTCTGACACCTCGCGGCATCCCCTTGTCAGTCATGCTGCGTTTTACAGAAGTGACATATACACACTATACTCGAGAAAAAAAAACCATAAATACCATGTTTACAGCAATATTTTTAGCTACAACCAACATTTTATATGCATATTAATTTTTGGGTCCGAGCGGAGCGAGGAGCCCTTTGCAGCGACTTTTACGCTTTTTCTCTCCTCCCAACTATTTTTGCCGCTCATAGCCTATGAGTTCGCTTCCCATTCTAACAAGGTAGGCGTACGCCAGACCGCGTCGTGGCGTAACAGGCTTCGCTCAGCGCGAATCACTGTTCCGCCACTACACGCCTGGCGCACGCCTACCTTGGCCTGCCGGCGGCTGTCTTCTGACGAGCAATATCCTGCGAAGCCAACCACTCAGTAGGACGCCCTGCAGGCGTCGCTGTTTCCGCCCAGTCGCAGCTACGCTCATGTTGTGGGAGCCGGACGTATCTTACATTGCCTTTTTGTCATCGGCGCCCGTTAACCATTCCTAAACTACCCTTACCTAACTGAGCCTAACCTAGCCAGGTCCCAACTAACCTAACCTAACCGAGCGTAACCGTCTCGAGTCACTGATCCGCTGCTCGACGACTCTCGAGGACGCGGTCCCTGGTATCGAGACCGGAGGCTGTATTCGTTCGCCCCCCATACGAAGCCTTTGTGCAGTGCCGCAAGCGCATTTCTATGACACTTAGTTCTCGAGTTTCGGCGGTCGTTACATATGGCCCTCGAGGACGGGATCCCTAGTCTCGAGACCAGTGGCTGTACTCGTTTACAGCCCCCCCCCCCTTCCCATGCCCTCTGCAGTAACGCAAAACATATCGCTCTAAAACGCATAGCTTACTTGGTACTCTTCTAACAATTTTTTTCAATGTGGCTCTCGAGGACGGGGTGCAAGGTCTCGAGAGCGGTAGGCGTGGCGTGGTGCCCTTGTTTCCCATTGCCGCGGCCCGCAAAGTCCAACATCGAAAACCGCAAGTCAGTACCTCCTACCGTTCGAAAGATAGAAGTTGGATCTCGAGCACGGGGTGCGTGTTCTGGAGAGCGGTTGTCCTGGTATAGCGCCCATTTTCCCCTTTGCCGCGGCCCGCAAAGGCCAATGTCGAAAACCGCACGACGCTTGACCGCACCGTTCAAAAGATGGAAAGTGGCTCTCGAGGACGGGGTGCGTGGTCTCGAGCCCGGTGCCATTGCGAAAAGATCGCAATGATGGCCAAACCGCTACGATGGCCAGCGCTCCAAACCACACCTCGCTAGGTGGCTCGGTTCTTCAGTTATTCCCAAATGTTTACTTCAAATGGACACCATCTTGGATCTCGAGCACGGGGTAGCGCGGAGGGTTTTACTATGCACAAGCCTGTATTCCTTGTCCCATTCCACGGAGGTTCGGTTCTATAGCAAATTTGCATAGGGGCCTTCGTTTGGCCGTGAGAGGGGATAGTAGAGGACTGCGCCCCCGCAGTCAATCTTCCGTATAATCTATTTTTGGTATTTTATACCAATTGTAAAAATTTTCTAAGAAACTACCCAAGATACGGTGCCCTCAATGTGAGGTTGACTCTGATATGCTGGTAGGAAGATATGGTCCAAATTTGAGCCTGCTACGACTAACCGTTCTCGAGAAATCGCGCGGACAGACAGACAGACAAACAGGTCAATCCGTCAATTTTTATTTTTTTTTTAAAATTTGGACCGTTCTAATGTGGTCACAAACGGACACACAGCTTTTCGACCACGCCCTGTGTGTTCCATGCGCGCGTCGAAGCTTGTCACCGGTGTTTTTGGCGGGTTGTCTGCGAGGTGGGTGGACACCCAGGTTAGCTGCCAGTGGGCCTCTTGGCTTTATCTTGTGCACCTAAGCCAGGTAACTGCTTTTAACATTAACTGTCACATGTTGCGTACGATTGTCATGATTTATTGAAGCTTTGTCAATATATTAATTGTAGTGTGATTTATGTTCTTGGATAGATGCCATGGAAAGCCAAGGCAAAGGGAAGCCACCATTGCTCTAAAGCAAAGATTTCACTCTCAAAGGGAGCTTCAGGATGCCATCAATGCACATTCTAAGTTCCATGGCGTTCCATATGTTGTCTTCAACAGCCAATCGGCCACCAACTTTAACACTAAAAGTAAAGTCAAGATGCCAGATGGCTTTTTATGGAAAACGGCTGTTATAACTTGTAAGCACTATGGGAAGCCTAGGCAGCATGAACATGTGGAAGGGAAGAAAAGGCGTAGTGATCAGAGGTGCTCATCTTGTTTTCCACCCCTGTAGTATTTCCTCGTGTTGATTATCATGAAGGTCTCATCTTATTTTCACACTATGTAACTCATAGTTATTGTTTTTTCCACAGCACTTTCAAGCGCTTCTGCGAAGCTAAGTTTAACATTAATTTCCTTCTTGATGAAAAGTGCTACGAAATTACTAAGATAGAAGATGGCCACAAGAACCACCTCCTTGATGAGGGCCTGTCTGGCTTCTACCCGGAATTCAGGAAGCCCTCAGAAGCAACAACAAGAGAAGTCCACAAGCTTCTGGATTTTGAGGTGAAACCTCACCGAATTCGAGCGCAAGTTCTCTCAAGTGGGGTCAAGACTGTGGCCCAGGACATTCAAAACCTGAGGTTTGTTGTCACTTTATACTTTGTAGAAAAGATGTGATACTTGACATTAAATTGAGTAAATTGATACTAACAATACTATTTTTGTCTAGGAATAAATGGAGACAGAAATTCCAGGACTTCAAAGGGTCTCCTACCGAGGCGGTACTGGAAGAACTGAACAAACTTCAAGAAGAAGATCCCAGTGCAGTTGTTGTCATAAGATATGACGACAGCACTCATGAGATTCAGAGCCTTTTTTTCCAAACTTCTGAAATGAGGGTAGCATTAGAAATGTACCCTGAGGTCCTTATAACGGATACAACATATTCCCTCTGTAGTAACAACATGCCCCTAATCGTTTATGAAGTTGTCGATTGCTTTGGTGCTGGGCGGTTGGCAGGCTATGCTATAATTATATCAGAAAAGAAAGAAATAGTGACAGGGGCACTGGAAATGCTAACTCTTGGCTTCCCTGATATGCCGCTCAAAAACAAGGTGGTTGTTATCGACAAAGACCAGAGTGAAGTTGCAGCAATAAACACTGTTCTGCCAAACTCAGAAATACATCTATGTGACTATCATGTTAAGGAGGTATTTAAGAGGGCTTATGTAAGAAAATTGACTGACAAGAATTGGGATGAGGTGGATCCGTTGATCAAAAAATTAATACATGCATACAGCAAAGAAGACTATGATATGGCGTACAACCAGCTCTCAAGTCTAGTTGGAAAAGATAGCAAGTTCATGGTGTATTTCAACAACAATTGGCATAACTCGCCACTTGTGTGGACAGAGTATAAGCGAAATATGTCATTTACCGTTGGTGAGCGCACTACAGGTAGAGTGGAAAATCGTAATGGGAAAATAAAGCAGGTCATTTCTAGGAAGATGGCTGTTGCCTTAGTTATCAGGAGATTGCGCTCCATGAATACAACATCATCCGTTCAAAATGACTACAAACTGTTCAAGTCTCTGGCGAAGACGTCATATCATAAATATAGCAGTGATCCTGTGGTGCAGACAATTATGAAAGTAAACACTCCTTTCGTTGCTGATATTGTAAAACGCCAATATGAAAGGAGTTTGGAGCCTCCAAGTAGCACCTCTCATGCGTTGACATGTGAAAGCTGTGATTGTCCATTCTTCATCAAATTCAAGCTGCCCTGCTCCCACATCTTCAGGGAGAGGAGAATAAAAGGTAACTATGTTGTGCATCTTACAGCTACAGCTCTGCTAAGTAGTCTGGATGAAATTGTATAGTAGTGCAATCGAAATGTATTCATGTTTACTCTGTTCTCTAGGTGTTGACATTTATGATCACACATTGATTCCACAGAGGTGGACCATTGATTTGGAGTGTGGAAAAGCAAGAGACAATACATTAACCCGCACTGAGATAATTGCAGCTCCACTTAAAACAAATAAAAGGAAAGGGCCCATGACGTCAGAGGAAAGATTCAATGTTGTTCAACACACATTGAAAGAACTGGGTCCTTATATATATGATTGTGGTGGAGATCAATTTCAAAATAGATTGAATAGTGTATTGAGTATGATTGATATCTTTAAAAAGGGAGGAGAGGTAGCAGTCGTAGGCACAGGTGATGTGACTAAATGTGACAAATTGTTAGGTCAGTACCCAAGTAATTAATATCTGCTTCGCTAACTTGGTATAAAAACTTATTAGTTGTACATGGTTTGTGTTAATTCTTTCTTTTGGTAAGTACAGCTCTTCTCAATGAAAAAGCGGATGCTGGAGAAGATATAACAAGTGGATGCTCAGGTAAGCACACTGGTGGGGCTATACAATTTACTATAATGTTTGTAAGTATTGTATTCTCACCACACCTTTGTTTTACAGAAAAAACTGAAGAACCTCTGAGTAAAAAAAGTATAGAAGTCAGCTCTGGTAGTAGCAATCAAGTTTCTGTTCTTGATGCTGCATTAGCGAGCAAACTTAGATTGCCTGCAAAGCCACCTGTGCGGGGTAGACCAAAAGGTAAAAGAAAGTTAGCACCCAGGAGCAGATGTAATAACGCAGATGAGATTGATGAGGATGATGTGGATGATGTCATGCCAGGTAAGTTCCCAACTTTTTATATTAATACCTACAGTTCAGGCTCTCCCGCAATCATGTTGGTTTTTTTTTGCAGTCAATGATTTCATATGTTCCGGGTGTCAAGGAAGTGTGACATTGTGAGTTTGTGGACTTCTCAGAATGCTTACTTCTTTCTCAATTCAGTGATCATATGATTGTAATTTTATTGTGTTTTTCAGGCGGACCTCTTTTACAAAAAAAAATGAAGGTAGGAAATACATAGTCTGTTCAACGAGTGAAAAACAAGATTGCAGGGCCTTCCACATGTGGGTGGATAGTAAAGTTGCTCTTGAGAATTTTGGAAGTCATGTTCCATCTGGGGACTTAGAAAGTCATGTTTCATCTGAGGACTTAAAAAGTCATGTTCCATCTGATGACTTAGAAAGTCATGTTCCATCTGAGGACTTAGAAAGTCATGTTCCATCTGAGGACTTAGAAAGTCATGTTCCATCTGAGGACTTAGAAAGTCATGTTCCATCTGAGGACTTAGAAAGTCATGTTCCATCTAAGGACTTAGAAAGCCGTGAGTTTCTGCACCAGTTTGCGCCTATTGGTTGTATTTAAAGGACACCGAATTTTAAAATTGGATGCGTGGGTGACAGACTTCTATATTGCAGATATTTCAGACACATTAATAGGAAATTCGGATGGTGAATTCTACTCAAACAGCATTCTGTCCCTGTTAGATGAAGATAATGAGCTGTTTGAAAACCTGCCACTGGATGGTAATTGCCTTTGATTTGTAATATATGTATTGTTAGAATATTTATTTTGAAAATTTAATTTCAATCTAAGAACACTGTGTTATATATTTCCTGTTTGGTAGGTGATAATGTAGAAACAAATTATTTCTGTTTCACTTGTGGGAACAGAGATCTTGAAAAGAGAACCATTTCCACCGCAGGAAGAAACTTTGGACGTGCTTACTATGGATGTTTTGCAACATCCTGTACACGACAAAAGCCATTTCTTTTCTGGGAACCGAACGCTGCAGGTGATAAAAACCAAGAAAAAATTACCTCGTTTTTTACTGGTACGTGTTATGTTAAGAAATATTTTGCATTCTAAAAATACATGAGCAAACCCTACAGATCTATGTTTTTGCTCTTGGTCCTGTGTTTTTTGGCTTCAGCATATGCAATCATTAAGTATGTAACATTTGTGCTCGGGTTGGAATCCCATGCCCCCCTCAGCCCTTATGAGGGCTTCATCTGTCCTTTTGAGGGCATTGTCCTTTTGAGGACTCTTCTCAGTCCTTTTGAGGACTCTTCTCAGTCCTTTTGAGGACTCTTCTCAGTCCTTCTGAGGACTATGGCATATATTGGGTGAGTTACCGCTCTAGCTCTGAGCTCTACACTTACACTGTCTTACATGTACTTGGAGTGTTTATGTGGTCTATCACAGACATTTCTGAAATTGACTTATGAATAAACAGAAATTGCTTTGTATGTTGTTGTCAATGTTGTTATCACCCTTCTTCTTTCTTGATGAAAATCTGCTCTCTTTTACAGTTAAAAGTTCGCAGGTTGGGAAGCGATGCTGTTCTTGTGCGTTGGAGGCAGGAGAGCACTTGTGTGCTAAGTGTGGAAGCACAGTCCACAGTATCCCACCGTGCTCTGTGCCAGCACCTGACTCAGAATATGGCCGTCTCTGTCGCAGATGTAATGGTTTGTATTGCTCTTAGTGTGCGATCTTCGAGTATTGTGTTGTCTTATGTTCTTATCATTAGAATGGAGTGAAAGTTTGATTATTCTGTTGCCTTTTCATCAAGGTTCCTCTGTTCCATCCACTGTGACGGTGAGGAAAAGAAAACATGAGGGAGAGTTTACCAAAAAAGAAGGTAAATGCTCAGTGTGAGCTTCTGTTTGTGTTACTGCAGGCAAATCTTTAAGGAAATCACTCAAAGAAGATGGAAAAAATCTCTTCCCCTTTGCATTTTTTTTGTTACCGATTTTATTATTATTATTATTATTTATTTATTTTGCAGATTCTGACTCTAATGTTGCCACCGCGTGTAAGAAAGAGAAAATTTTATCATCATCTGGTGATTTTAATCAATATTCCTTTTTTAACCTGACACTGTCAAGTGAAGATATAAACAGCCTGGGTGCAGGCAAGTGGCTCAATGACAAAATAATTGATGCTTTCTTGTCTTTGATGACGTCTAAAGAATGCCTGAAGGAGTCTGAGGCAGATATTCTGACTCTGTACTGCCTCGCCCTTGAAAATGCGAGCATGGGCGTGGAGTCCATTATTAAGAGAGCGGGAAGGAAGTTTTGGCTATTTAAAGACATTTGGATAGTTCCCACTCATGTCAACAGGAACCACTGGGTTCTAATTCTTGTTATTATAAAAAAGAAAATCATCCTGATTCTTGATCCTCTTCAAGATAAATCTGGTTCCAAATTATGCCCCGATTTGGTTACACAGCTGCAGGTAATATCTTTTAAGTAGGAGTAGGTTACAGCTCTGAAAACTTAACTTCATAGTCAACTCGCCTTATTTCAGGTTTTGAGGGCGATGATTTCAAAGAGCCACAAACAGTGCTTTGGAACAGCTCCTAATTGGGATGACTGGTCCATTTTTGCTCCTCACGATGTGCTCCAGCAGTCTAATCTTTATGACTGTGGTGTGTTTGTGTGTGTTTGGGTCTACAGTGTCTGCTGCAAAGCCATTGTTACCCCTGACATGTTCCACCCATCTGAAGATGTCAGAAAGTGGATCCACATGGAAATAATGTCACGGGCACAACTTAAAGGCAAAAACAAAATGTAAGATCATTCTACCATACCACTTTGAAGAAATAAGGGAATTACTGTTCTGTTCAGTATTTGGCACAAGTTAGTTTTGTTTTCATTTGCAGTGACATATGTGGTGAACCCACCGACTGTATTCTAATAGAATACGAGAACTTTGACAGAAAGATAGATTCAGGGGAGCTCGTAATCAATACACCTTGGAAAAACCTGCCGGAGCCTATTATTAGATCGGATATGGTAGATGGTGTACCAACAGAACAGCTGTTGGGGAACATTTTAAATAATTTGTGGAGAGCTACTGCGGATATTTGTGGTGCTCCAAAGTGCAAAAAAGATGTTAAAGATATGTTCCTTTGTGAGTGGTGCAGAGAATACTACCATCTTTCATGCATCGGTGATTTGCGCAAGATCCCAACTGGAGAAGAACATTATGTTTGTCCTAGGCATAATTCTGTTAAAATGTTAAGTGTGGGGACTCGACAGGTTTGCCTTCCTCTCCGCCTTCGTAAATCCCTGTCTTAAGTACCGTATTTATTCGATTATAAGGCGCACTCGAATGTAAGGCGCACCTCGATTTTAGAGATCTCAAAATTTAAAAAAAGGTTTTTGCCCGAATGTAAGGCGCACTCCTCGAAGGAAAGCTCACACTCGCAAAGTTATCCCATTCGCACCCGTCGTCCGTTACGTTTCGTCTGCCGCGTTCCGTCTCCGACACCGTCTGCCGCGAGCGACAGCGTCAACGGCAGCGACAATGCGCCCCCGCCCCGCCGCCGGTGAATAAATTTTGTTATTTTGCACTTTTTTAGTATTATTTACCCGTTTCCGTCTTACGTTTACTCCCCGCAACGCGAGCTGTGAGCTTTCCTACCTAGTACACCGCGAAAAGGGCAAATTTAGGGCATTTCAGACGATTTTTGACTTGTTACTCGAATATAAGGCGCACCTCGATTATAAGGCGCACCTCATTTTCGGATCTTCAATATCGGGAAAAAAGGTGCGCCTTATAATCGAATAAATACGGTAGTGTTCTGCCACCTTTTGTGAGTGTTTTTGACGTCTCCCATGACACCCACTACTATGAGTTTGTGTAAAGACTTGTTTAAACATTTAGCTTGTAGTGATGTAGGAGTAAAATTTATATGCGGTACCTGTTCAATCTTTTACGTAAATTATTTTTAGTTTTCTCTGTGATTTTTGTTCTCATAACAGGACTAGTCAATAAGTAGGTATTCTAAATAATCTTACTTGTTGCCATCACAAGTTTTTATAAAGATTAAAAAAAAAAAATTTGGCTTGTAGTTACGTAGGAGTAAAATTTATACGCGGTACCTGTTCAATCTTTTACTCAGATTTTTGTATGTTTTCTCTGTGATTTTTGTTCTAGTTCTAGTTTGTTCTAGTTGAACTAGTCAATAAGTAGGTATCCTAAATAATCTTACTTGTTGCCATCACAAGTTTTTGTAAAGATTAAAAAAAAAAAATTGGCTTGTAGTTACATAGGAGTAAAATTTATACGTGGTACCTGTTCAATCTTTTACTCAGATTTTTGTATGTTTTCTCTGTGATTTTTGTTCTAGTTCTAGTTTGTTCTAGTTGAACTAGTCAATAAGTAGGTATTCTAAATAATCTTACTTGTTGCCATCACAAGTTTTTATAAAGATTAAAAAAAAAATTTGGCTTGTAGTTACGTAGGAGTAAAATTTATACGCGGTACCTGTTCAATCTTTTACTCAGATTTTTGTATGTTTTCTCTGTGATTTTTGTTCTAGTTCTAGTTTGTTCTAGTTGAACTAGTCAATAAGTAGGTATCCTAAATAATCTTACTTGTTGCCTTTGTGAATTTTTAAACTTTCTGTATCCCTTGTGAGGGTAAAAATTGTGTTGCTTGCACAATTTTTTTTATGACAACCTTTTTGACTTCTATTTAAATGAATAAAAAACCTGATCGTAATTGTTTGTGTTTAATTTTTGATCATACGCCTCAAGAAACTTAAACACCCGAAATTGGTTGTAGACTGATTTTTGAACCAACGCCTCAAGAAACATGGTCCACAACCAGTTTCGGGTCACTGGTGCACATAACATTTAGACGTTTCGGTGCACCAATTGGTGCACATAACATTTAGAAGTTTCGGTGCACCAACTGGTGCGGATAGTACTTGTCTGCGGGACCCTTGGGGCGCACAACGGTGCTGGTCTTGCTCGCACCAGCGCTGGTGTACATGTTAAATAAGACGTTATACGCACCAGGATCCCGCTGAGGGGATCATTGGTGCGTATACTGTTTGGTCTCTTGTTCACCGCAATAGCTCTGGTGCGTATAATATTAATGCCCCTGGTCACACCAGTTTTGGTGCATA
>JAPTSV010000805.1:0-120704 GCA_026979955.1 Megalurothrips usitatus | reverse complement strand
TCTCTAAATTTACAGTATCTGTTAATCAGTCATTGTTTGTATGTTTACTCTTGTTAATTTTCCTTTATGAAACTTTCGTCTGTTCTAACAATGCGTGAACACTTGTGTATAGTTTGCCTTTTCTTTTCTTATGTTCGTGTTTACCGTCCAATAAAAGTTCTGTATTATTCTCACTCTGTTATTTCGAATGGCCCACCCACCTTTGCTGCCCATCGCCACGGCCAGCCCCTGCGGGGTAGGCAGGCCCTAGGGCATGCGTGTAACTCACACGCAATTGCCTACCCTGACGGCGCCCTGAGCATTCGGACGCTATACGCCACGTTACGTTGCGATGTCGATTTAGTGCATCTCTTCTACGTCGAGACGACCTTATCTCACGACGTCGTAACGATGCCGTTTTTCGATGTCGAATCGATATCGATTTCGAAACGGTTTCGAAGTCGATTACGGTACAAATTTCGATGTCGAGCGTCGACGTCGAATCGATATCGTTTCCTTATCGATTCGACAGTCTATTTTTGGCTGGGGCACATTCACATTTCAATTGATATGAGAAATACGCGTAACGCGCGCATATTTGATGCATTAGTCGTGGCCGCGTTCGTAATGCTTTGCCATATGCGCATTATTATAGCATTAGAAATGCACCAAGCAGCCTAATGCTCCGAATACGCGCTTTCAATGCGCATAGGCGCTATTGGGGATTACTATTAGTGGGGAGGTTAATGCGCAATATCACAACCAACCTTGCGTTTTGAGCTAGAGGCTTGAAATTTGGCACAGTTGTACTTTAGACCATGGTGAACAATTCTAGATGTCTTGCCAACATGACAAGACGCCCCGGGGCCCCCATACCCCCCTCCCAAAAGCCCCCCACCCCCCTCGAACAGCCTTCATTGAAGCTAGGTTATTACCGCAGGTAGAGGTGCGCTTTATTTTCTTTTTCGGTTCAGGTGACTTGACTTGCCCCTAGAAGACCCTCAGAGGCCTCCCCGTCACACTAGTGGGGCCGGGGGGCCCTCCCAAGGGCCCCAAATGGGGCAAAAACAGAAAAAAAAAACGTGAAGTAGGTGTCAGACACGTCGAGAGCCATTAAAAAGTGTCTATGATCAATACGAGATCAAATATTCTATTAGGGTCACCCCACGAAGGGGCTCTGCACCACAGGGGCCCCAAAAGGGGACACGGGCCCCCCGTGGGGTCCTCAGAATCAGCTTCCGAACGGCTGCTCGGATCAGAAGCGTTCTTTTTTAGCGTTCCTCGTCCCGCCGTGTCGGTGACGGTAATGCGACTTGAGGCGTTCCGTGCGCACCGCAAGGGCCCCAAAAGGGGACACTGGGCCCCCCGTGGGGTCCTCTGAATCAGTTTGCGAACGGCTGCTCGGATCAGAAGCGTTCTTTTTTAGCGTTCCTCGTCCCGCCGTGTCGGTGACGGTAATGCGGCTTGTAGCGTTCCAAGCGCACCGCAAGGGCCCCAAAAGGGGACACCGGGCCCTCCGTGGGGCACTTAATGACGTAAGTACAGAGTTGTGAAGTATTTCTGTATATTATTATATATACATGCCATTGCCATAAACATTGCATTAACATTGCCATAAACATTATCTGTTAATATATTATTACAGCCGTTTGCGAACGTGTTAATGGCTCTCGACGTGTCTGACACCTACTTCACGTTTTTTTTCTGTTTTTGCCCCATTTGGGGCCCTTGGGAGGGCCCCCCGGCCCCACTAGTGTGACGGGGAGGCCTCTGAGGGTCTTCTAGGGGCAAATCAAGTCACCTGAACCGAAAAAGAAAATAAAGCGCACCTCTACCTGCGGTAATAACCTAGCTTCAATGACGGCTGTTCGAGGGGGGTGGGGGGCTTTTGGGAGGGGGGTATGGGGGCCCCGGGGCGTCTTGTCATGTTGGCAAGACATCTAGAAATGTTCACCATGGTCTAAAGTACAACTGTGCCAAATTTCAAGCCTCTAGCTCAAAACGCAAGGTTGGTTCCACTAACCTCCCTACTATATAGAGTACGCGGCCGTCGGGCAGCGGCTACTGCTGGCCACGACGGTACTGGGAACACTGACTGGCCACCGGCCAGTCTCCGATATATACCCAGCTCCACGCCCCATCTCTGGGGCGATGCCTACCCGATTAGCTACCCGCTTGAGCTACCCGGGGCGACGCCCTACCCGCGCGGCCCCTCTATCAGCCGGGGCGGGCAGCGCCCCGGCCTGGCAGTTCCAGGCGCGTCCGCGCTAGGCGCTCCCCGTGCGAGGCCCGTGCGCCCGCTATACCGGCGACAGCACTCTGACGCTTGTCTGTCCCGTACGAAGGGGTGCCTACCCACTGGGCGCTAGCGCCTCACGCGTCACGTCAGCGCGCTGCGCGCTCAGGCGGCGCAGGCAGCGCCCGCCTGACAACCGACTGGGTCAAAAATGTTTAGTCTGTGTGTCTGTCTGTGCGTCTGTCTGTCCGCGCGATTTCTCGAGAACGGTTAGTCATAGAAGGCTGAAATTTGGACCATATCTTCCTACCAGCATATCAGAGTCAACCTCACATTTAGGACACCGTATCTTGGGTACTTTCTTAGAAAATTGTTATAATTGGTATAAAATACCAAAAATAAATTATAGGGAAGATTGACTGCGGGGGCGCAGTCCTCTACTATCCCCTCTCTCGGCCAAACGAAGGCCCCTATCCAAATTTGCTGTAGGACCGACCCTCCGGGAAATGGGTCAAGGAATACAGGCTTGTGCATAATAAACCCCTCCGCGCTACCCCGTGCTCGAGATCCAAGATGGCGTCCATTTGAAGTAAACATTTAGGAATATCTGAAGAACCGAGCCACCTAGCGAGGTGCGGTTTGCAGCGCTGGCCATCGTAGCGGTTTTGCCATCATTGCAATCTTTTGGCAATGACACCGGGCTCGAGACCACGCACCCCGTCCTCGAGAGCCACTTTCCATCTTATACGGTACGGTCTAGCGTCGTGCGGTTTTCGACATTGGCCTTTGCGGGCCGCGGCAAAGGGGAACATGGGCGCCACGCCACGCCTACCGCTCTCGAGACCTTGCTCCCCGTAATCGAGAGCCACGTTGAAAAAACATTGTTACTCGAGTACAAAGTAAGCGATGCGTTTTAGAGAGATGAGTTTTGCGTTACTAAAGAGGGCATTGGGGGGGGGGGGGCTGTCAACGAGTACAGCCACTGGTCTCGAGACTAGGGACCCCGTCCCCGAGGGCCACATGTAACGACTGCTGAAACTCGAGAAATAAGTGTCATAGATATGCGGATTGCGGCACTGCACAAAGGCATCGTATGGGTATGGCGAACGAATACAGCCTCCGGTCTCGATACCAGGGACCCCAGCCTCGAGAGTCGTCGAGCAGCGGATCAGTGACTCGAGACGGTTACGCTCGGTTAGGTTAGTGAGGACCTGGGTAGGTTAGGCTCAGTTACGTAAGGGTAGTTTAGGGAAGGTTAACGGGTGCACGTGACAAGAAGGCAATGTAAGATACGTCCGGCTGCCACAACATGAGCGCAGCTGCGACTGGGCGGGAACAGCGACGCCCGCAGGGCGTCCCACTGACTGTTTGACCCCGCAGGGTCTCCGGTAGAAGACAGCCGCCGGCAGGCCAAGGTAGGCGTGCGCCAGGCGTGGAGTGGTGGAACAGTGATTCGCGCTGAGCGAAGCCTGTTACGCCACGACGCGGTCTGGCGTACGCCTATCTTGTTTAATGTACACATTTGAATTTTCACCCAGGAGACATTGAAGAACCAGTTGAGCAAAATTGTGAGGGAGACCGTGACACTGCCAACGGCTGATATCGACAGTTTGGTTGAACACTTGGTGTCCAAGGCAGTTGGAGTTGGGTCACTGCAAGATTTAACGGAGGTGACGGTTGGCCATCTTCCTAGCGGAATAGGGGCAGTTCCCTCTCGGAAACTGATAAGGGCCTTTCAGAATCCAGGTGAGAAGCAAGTGGGCATGGAAGCCCCCCCCCCCTAACACACACACACACACACACACACATCAGGCTCGGATTGGCTACCTAATAGCCAAGCGCCTACTTCCTCTTAAAAAAGGGAAAAAAAACTGAAAAACAAAAACAGCATTTTGAAAAAATGTTTTGGTTAGGTCTCGCAACGGATGTTTCGCAAACAGTACTGTGCACCACCGTACGTGAGGGAGCCTTTTTTATTGTAACCTGGTTGGGACTTGACAACATCAACATTGTAAATGGAACTTGGAACATCGCAACAGTTTAAGACTGTCCTAGAACAGTCATTATAATTTTTTTACGAGAATTAAAATGCATTGAAAAAAATGAGATAGCTGAGGGCACAGGAGGCTTTTAAAAGAACAGTTTCCAGCAACATTTTTATGTGTGCAACAAAAAAGTCAAGTGTCAACTCCCTACCAAGGAATGGCCACATTTCACTCAGTCAGTCGAGTAGCTGTAATGTTTCATTTTATTTCTCTAAGACTGTTCACGCTTTTATCAAATTATTGTGCTGGGCGCAAGAACGGGCACCCTGTCAACCAGATTAATTAAATGGCAGCCCCCTCTGTGAGGCATTGGTCTGCAACCCCTCACAAGTATTAACTCTGTGCATATCCTTTGGAAAGGGGGAACTTGTTCAGACAAGATAACTTAGAGAAGGGGAATTTTTTATGAGTGCTTAACAGTTAAGAGGAATATGTCAACATGTATCAAAATGTTACAGTTAGAAACGGATATCAATTCACTTGCACTGATTTTTAAAAAAACTTTTGAGTTTTGAGACAAATGTGATCTTATAATCTGGTAAATCCACAAACTTTCATGCATTGTGAAGTTTTTAAGTGTTTTGGTTAGGAAAATGTGTATTAGGGACCATACAGGCAGGCATCTGAAAGGAATCTTCAGACCATATTAATTTTACATCTTTATCATTACCATGAGGAACCCTGTCTAAGTTTTGTAGTATGGACTGGCAGCACATAAATATGACAATACTCAATGACATAATTTGAGACATATCCTTATCCCAATAATTTTAACAGATCTATTTTGACTATTATTGAGTTGTCTTTATTTTGCACTGAATTGAGATGGTAAGGGGAGCTATGATAAATTATTTTCTCCTTTCATCTGGGTTTTCTATTTAAGTCAAACAATTTGGTGTGGGAATGTAAACCATTCTGAAGTACTACATTAAAATAAAAGCTCAGCTTGGTGATAATTCAAAGTATGGATCATCAATTGTTGGTGCAGACCCCAGAGGCAGCGGCACTGTGAATGAGGCCAGATCAAGGAGCAGGGGTCCACTTAGAGTAGCAGTTTCTGGTGATGATACTGACACAGCAGATGACGACCGGCTTTCAACTGACACCGGTACATTACGTTACCCACTTATTAACCTGTGAGCTTTATTTCTGTAATAATTTGATTATTTACTATTTTCTACCCTTAGATCAATTTACATTTAGTATAAATTGGAATGATCTCCCTAAGGCTGCACTGAAAAGGCTGAAGGCAGCAGCAAAAGAGAAAAAATCAGGTAAATACTCTGATGTAAGTGACATTAGAAACGCCATCGTTTTAAAAATTGTAAGCTCCTACAAGAACTATAGAGCTGGGCATCAAAGTTGCGCCCAAAAGTCTCCGGGAATTAAAGTGTGCAAGCTTGTGGCTTCCCAAGTGAGTACCACATAAACAAATTCAGTAGCTGTTATTTTCAAGAGGAAACTATAATTCTTTTACTTTTGACTATAGTGGGGCCGCCAAGCGACAAATCTGGTATCAACCTTGCACGACGTGATAGAGAGATGCCGTTTGGTACGAATGTTGTTAGGACCCATACCTTCATTTTAAGAAGTGTAGGCACATCGGGTCCCGCGACCGGGCCTCGGTGTATGCGATTGCCTACCTTTCAGGGGCAGGTTCCGTTATTTAGCTATTGCGCCGTTTCTTTAGTTCCGATTGCACTAATTTTCGGTACGTAAGTGTATATTTTGGTCCTGAATCACCCCATAGGCTCACTACGAAGGTTTTGTAGCCCCAAAGCGGTGTTGCCTACCTTTCAGGGGCAGTTTTCCTTATTTCTCAATTGCACCGTTAATACAACACCGATTGCGACCATTTTTTGTAGGTAAGTGTATTTTTTGGTCACGCATCACACTGAAGGTCGACCTTGAGCCATCCGCGACCCCAGATGCCGCGGGTTGCCTACCTTTCAGGCGCAGGTCTCCGTTTTTCTAATATTGCGCCGGCACTATGACTCCGACCGCGTTCATTTTCGACAGGCATGTGTATTTTTTGATCGCGCATCGCGCATTAGGCCGATCATGACACGTGAAAAGAGAGGGCAGGGAGTCCGCCGACGTGTCATGGCCAACACAAAGATTCCCGCAAGGCAAGGATGGCAAAATTTTCTGCGAGATGACAGCAACAAAACCGAGCTATTTCAACTCCTAGCCGAGAGCATCAAAGGCATGCAGGTTCCTGGGAAGGAATTATACAGTACGCTGGGGGATTCAGTGGTGTCCACGCCTCCAAGGGACGAGGTGTCCTCGCTCGCTCCTTGTAACCACGAGGAGGCGGACACTAGAATTTTTGTTCATGTCGCGGATGCAGGAAAACAAGGACACCAACGTGTCATGGTGAGAGCGTCCGATACGGACATTCTCGTTGTTGCTGTGTCTTGCTACCAGCGGCTGACAGGGATCAAGGAGCTGTGGATCCACATGAGAGCTGGCCAGGAGAATAACTTCTACCCTGTCCACGAGATTGTCACCACTTTAGGTGGATATTTAGTCATACCCCGAAACAATACAAATATTTAACAGTGCAAACAAGAAGTAACATTTTATTCCTCTGTACAATACTAGGACCTTCTAAGTCGCTGTCGTTGGCTGGATTCCACACTTTCACCGGCTGCGATACCGTGTCATCTTTTTTCGGGTATGGGAAGCTCAAGGCATGGAAGTCCTTGAAAACATTTCCCGAGGCGATTGATGGCTTCATTGCACTCGCCCAGGGCAACCTCGAAGAAGCGCGGTCTCTTTTAAAGAGTTTCGTGATCGCCATGTATAGCCCGTAAGCTTTTTACGTTACCCTTGATCTCTATCAGTCAAGAATGTCAAATTAAAAATAAGCATGTTTTCCAGAAGTAAGATGTACTCCTCTCTGGTGGTCTGCCGCAATGCTTTACACCATAAGCACGACCGGGCACTGGATAGCATCCCACCAACAGATGACGCCTTCGAGGGACACTTGAAGAGAGCTTCCCTGCAGGCTCAGAAGTTCTACCAAGCGGTTGAGCCGCAGCAGACCATACCGTCTCCGGGCGACTGGGGCTGGAAACGAGACGGAGAACTGTGGCTCCCGCTTTGGAGAACAGCGCCGGTGGCTGCCAAGGCATGTGAGCTGCAAAGGTGTAAGTGCAAATCGAAATGTAGCGGGAACTGCAGCTGCAAAAAAATAAATAGGCAGTGTGGCAAAAGGTGTTTGTGCCCCTGCCAATCCGCTGAAATTTCGTAGAAATAACGAGTACAACAATATTGTGATAGTAGGTTTTCTAGTCTATTCAACTTCATTGTATACGTAATGTTAATGTTTAATATATTATTTGAATCTGAATTGTAAGTAAATGCCATGGTAATAGAAATAACAACTAAAACAGTACTGTGATTAGCAGTTTTTCTCTAGTCAACTGCATTTTAAAAAGTGTTAACAGTTGAATACGTAATGTTAATGTTTATTATATTATCTGTAACAGTATATATTATTTAAATCTGAAATGTAAGTCATTGCCATTTCAAATATGAAATACAAAGGAATATGAGTAATTCGCGACTTAAAAATAAACATTCGGGTTCCCAAACACGAGTGCAATCGGAGTGATATTACCAGCGCAATACCATAAAAACTGAGCCTTGCCCCTGGAAGATAGGCAACTTCTACCATATTTGCAAATCGCACATGATCGGCCTAATGCGCGATGCGCGATCAAAAAATACTCATGCCTGTCGTAAATGAACGCGGTCGGAGTCATAGTGCCGGCGCAATATTAGATAAACGGAGACCTGCGCCTGAAAGGTAGGCAACCCGTGGCATCTGGGGTCGCGTATGGCTCAAGGTCGACCTTCAGTGTGATGCGTGACCAAAAAATACACTTACCTACAAAAAATGGTCGCAATCGGTGTTGTATTAACGGTGCAATTGCGAAATAAGGAAAACTACCCCTGAAAGGTAGGCAACACCGCTTTGGGGCCACAAAACCTTCGTAGTGAGCCTATGGGGTGATTCAGGACCAAAATATACACTTACGTACCGAAAATTAGTGCAATCGGAACTAAAGAAACGGCGCAATAGCTAAATAACGGAAGCTGCCCCTGAAAGGTAGGCAATCGCATACACCGAGGCCCGGTCGCGGGACCCGATGTGCCTACACTTCTTAAAATGAAGGTATGGGTCCTAACAACATTCGTACCAAACGGCATCTCTCTATCACGTCGTGCAAGGTTGAAACGCTTAACGGCCCCACTACTAGGTTCATGCAAAATTGGGCACTGCTATCCAGGAGTGCCTCAACGGAATTGTGCAGAGTAATGGCAAGGCCAATTTTGCAAAAACCTTGAATACCAAAGCTGAAAATGAAAAGCGAAAGGAACCAGGGCCTGCTGCTACTGCTGCTACAGTAGGAAGAGGAAACGGGGTGCCAGGAGTGTTAGCCGCAGAGTACCAACCAGCTCTTACTAAAGCCTCCGCTAATGTAATGGAGGTCACAAAGAAAAGTCTTCAAAGTATCTATAGCGAAGACAGTGATGACTGGGATTGGGAGGGTATCCAGGAAAAGATGAACAGCTCCTATGCTTTCCAGAGGTGTGATATCCTTGCAGCTCTGAAAGCAGTACAGGGATTGGACAGTGATGAGGATGCAGAGGTGGAAGAAGTGCAAGAAAAAGCAATTGTGAAACTAACATCTGACTGGCCTTTTTTTGTTCAAAATTACTCCGATGAATGCACACTACACAAGACTAACAGGCAGAAACGGCATGGAGCGCTTGGGTAACTACCTAAAAACAAGAGATCTCCAATACCTCCTCTTGTTCATGACAACATGTTCCCTACGGAGTGTGGACAGTCTGATTTTAAAGCTGAAAGTAGAGAGGGAAAGTGCTACAACTTTGGACCGTTTTTCTTCAACACTAAAATTTATGCTAGGCTTCTGTATGGTGGCTAACCATTTCGAAGAGGAGCTAAAGGATTTCTTGTTGATGGCAGAGGTAAAAAGCCTGGAAATTGGAAACGAAATTTAAATTATGCAATGTATTATAAAACCCGATATTTAATATTTTCGACAGAGAACTACAACGAGATTTGAAGAGAAGCAACTACCGCACTTACCCCCAAGTATTTGTATTGTGGCTCTAGGTAGGATTTCTTATTATCCTAATGCTTCTTAAAAGGTTTCCCACGCCCAAACATGGAGAGATATGAAAGTGCGCTTGACATTCTCCTGTTTCTGGAAAAAAAATTACAGGAAACAGTTTGTTAGCTGAAAAATATGTTGTGCTGCTAGACAAAACTAGTGTGGCTGAAAGTTCAACCGCAACAGAAGCAATGGTCATACTCATTGAGCTCTGTTTCATTCTTGGTATAGACTACCCTCCCGCCTTGCCACGGACATTTGAATTTTTGGAAAGGTATGAGAACGTTACCATAAAAATCATGTTTGCAAGGGCAAACTTAAATGTACTATGTTTATTCGCAGATTGGTCTTTGAAATGACTTTGTCCGACACAAATGTCAAGACAAAGAGAGGCAAAACAATTTTGGTTATAACAGAGAAAGTAAAGAAGCTAGCAAAAGATATTTCAGAGTTAAGAACTTAACTAGAAGAAAATCTACCAGGTATTACTAATTTTTCCAAACTTTCAAGTATTTTAGGAAAAAAGTTTAGAGATCTGAGTTATATTTCCCAATATTGGTTCAAATGCTTTTTGATGTCATGCAGTTAATTGACTGAACTAATTAACTTTATCAAATCAATTTCACTGGATTGAGACATGGTTCTACATTCAAATAATCAACTTCAATGAATGAAGCCATGAATCCATATTCGAACAATCAGCCTCAATGAATTGGTACATGATTCCACTATTCTCTGTTGTACACTATCGTATTATTACAGAATCATATAACATAATGTTGTATACTAAATGTTAATGAAAATAATGTTTCTGTTAAAAAAATTGTTCATATACTACAAGTTTGTATACAGACCTGTTATTTATGGACAAACAATGAAATTTGGGTTCGCCCTGTTTGGTCCACAATACTGTTAAGTAGAGGAGGCGGAATGAGAAAGTTGGGGTGTTGTGGTTAGCCGTGTATTGACTCCAAGAGAGCGTTGTACAGAATGGCACCGGTCGGAGAGCGGCGCCTGCTTTTATAGGCCAAGAGAAGATGAAGGAGTGAAAGACGTTAGTGCCTTGTCTAGCCACCAGGGGGCAGCATGGTATAATGCTAGTTAGGTTACTAGTCCCCAGGGGGCGACACTGTATAAAGATGGCGTGTAGAAAGGTAAACAAAGAAAAAGGTTATGATGCCCAAGGTTATGAACTAGGTATTTAATACCTGCTCTACGTAACACCACTCCCTTCTTTTTAAATTCCTTCTCTTTAAAAGCCCTTCACAAACTAAAATTTTACACTTTGTCAATAATAATTCCTGTCTGCATCCATTTTAAGTAACGCGTTACACTCAGTTGAGCTCGATTCCAATTAAAATCTGACCAAATTGCTAACTAAATGTCAACTCTACACCTGTAAGAATCCCATTTCCACTTTGACACATCTACGTGCTGATCTGGGTTGTCCAGGCCCAAACCTCAAAGCTTCCATGTTCTAACAAAAATAAACAAAAAGAGTGACTGGATCCCTGACACACTGTGTGCTGAGCTGAAACCGTTTCATCGAGTGTATCATGGCCCTAACACACATTTTCGCACGTTCAAACCCTTCACTTTAAGGGTTCAAATAAGATGCTACTTCGATGCAGTATTCATCCTCATAGATCCAATCAAAGCCAGAAATTAGATCTTGAAACTGCTTGCTGATGCTGTTGACTCGTAGATCTCGATGATTTGGTGAACCTCTGTGTCGTTGTGGAAGAAATGGTTGTATTTCTTGAGGACTGAAACACAAACACACTTTGCACAGTATTTTTGTTTACATTACCCTTAACCTGTTTTCAGGTTATGGTGCCTACACCTTGGTGCCATGCTGACCTGTCACTATCTAAGCTGACCTATCCACTTAAAACTATCTTACAAACTAGACTTATTCTATGGCACCGTTTTTAACTAACTAAAACTTGTTGTCTTCCGTCGAAATTTTGTTATGTGTGTCATTACTTAACTCGTATAGTTTTCCTCTCCTCCGAATGAAAAGTTGTGACGTTCGCTGATGAGTGGCTGCGCCGCGATGGTCTCAAGTAGACTAGACGAACAGCCTCTTGTTGGACAGCTGTCCATGGAGTATTGGATAGCGGCACAGTACATCGAGTCGGGCTCCTTGGTTCGAATCCCAGTTGGGTCCTGGTGATTTTCGGCCATGGGTCCCAGTGATGATTGACGTGTGATGGTTTGTTTGCGCCTCGGTCACATCCTCGATGTTTCCTTGCTGCTTTGCGGTTGATACATTCCCGGACACCACCTTGTCACACGTACCAATGGCTGTTCTGCAAGAACCTTGCCCCAAATTATATCAAAGTGTGTATTGACTTGTCCAATCGCTAATCCAACTCCTTCGGTTAAGAAGCAACCGAGAGCAGTCGTTGATAAGGGTGGCAACACTGCTCAAACTCTAACACCCTTTTTGCATTTACATTGCAATTCGCCCGCCCGAGCGTGTCATAAGGCACGCCGGTCGTTTCACTTAGTAGCCTTGCGCCGTGGCCTGGCGGTGGGGTGCGTAGTCGGGGAGTGGGGAGTCGCCGGTTCAAACACGGGCGGCGTCGTCATTCCAATGAGAACTCCAGGCAAACCAAAGCAGTCACTAGCTAGTGGTTACTTCGGTCTGTCCCATAGAATTCCCCCCGGTTGACGTTAACCTGACCCACCCGGCAATTATGGTCGGGATCACTCTCCAACTCCCTATCACCCCAGTCGGGTGGAGGACCGGATGCGTTCCCGCCGGATCCAATGACGGTCGCCTGCCAAGCCACATTTTGCAGACTCAAGTGTCACACAGCAAAATTTTATTTATCTTGCACTCCATTGCATTTATTTTCCTTGCTGTATTTACACCTGCTGCAACCATTTTATCAAACTAATTCATCAAAACTCTAAGACATGCTATTTAGAACGTTCAGTGACCCTCTGAAAGTCTTTATTTGCAGCAAGTCGTTTAAATTTCGGTTCCTTAGTCGATTTTTTTTAGTATGAGAAATCTTTGTGTACACGAAACTTTACTGATAGTTGCTGATTAGACCGTTGTGGTCTCTTCCTTTTCCACTCGAGGAATCCCCTTCTGTTCAAAATACTTTCTTACGGATTTTCTAAAATATTTATTTACGAAATCTGACACTCGCTTCGAGTCAACTGACTCCATGCGCCTCGATTATATCGATATGGTAACTCATCTCTGCCCCTCCACCTGTCTTCGCGGGCTTTCGTGTCGTGTTTGTCTGTCCCATATCAAGGTTAGCCATATCCTTCAGTTTACATTGTTGTAGTTTCCGCTTGCCATAACGGTCACTTGTTGTACTGTCGTGTCGTGTTCTGAGTACGGTGTGAATTTTGCGTGTGAATCTCTTTTGTTGAAAATGTACGGGCGTTTTGAAGAACTCGTCGAAGTGATTGATCTCACAGTAGATACTGAAGAAGAGGAAGATGTTCTTCCTGTCAACCGGGTGGTGCCGGAGCGGCGTTCCCCTGCCATGCCTGTACCTGCTTTGGAGGCACTAATTCTGGAGAGGAACGCGCCTCGCCGTGTGCTTCAAAGAGTGCCCGATCACTCCATTGCATTTTCCTTGCTGTATTTACACCTGCTGCAACCATTTTATCAAACTAATTCATCAAAACTCTAAGACATGCTATTTAGAACGTTCAGTGACCCTCTGAAAGTCTTTATTTGCAGCAAGTCGTTTAAATTTCGGTTCCTTAGTCGATTTTTTTTAGTATGAGAAATCTTTGTGTACACGAAACTTTACTGATAGTTGCTGATTAGACCGTTGTGGTCTCTTCCTTTTCCACTCGAGGAATCCCCTTCTGTTCAAAATACTTTCTTACGGATTTTCTAAAATATTTATTTACGAAATCTGACACTCGCTTCGAGTCAACTGACTCCATGCGCCTCGATTATATCGATATGGTAACTCATCTCTGCCCCTCCACCTGTCTTCGCGGGCTTTCGTGTCGTGTTTGTCTGTCCGGTTAGCCATATCCTTCAGTTTACATTGTTGTAGTTTCCGCTTGCCATAACGGTCACTTGTTGTACTGTCGTGTCGTGTTCTGAGTACGGTGTGAATTTTGCGTGTGAATCTCTTTTGTTGAAAATGTACGGGCGTTTTGAAGAACTCGTCGAAGTGATTGATCTCACAGTAGATACTGAAGAAGAGGAAGATGTTCTTCCTGTCAACCGGGTGGTGCCGGAGCGGCGTTCCCCTGCCATGCCTGTACCTGCTTTGGAGGCACTAATTCTGGAGAGGAACGCGCCTCGCCGTGTGCTTCAAAGAGTGCCCGATCACCGACGTAGGCGGCATGTTGGTCCCAGACCTCGGCCCAACCGCCCTCGTCGGTTCAGGCGTCCCCCGACCCCTCTTGGGGTGTTGCCCCGACGACTCGTCCGCAATGCGGACCAGGCTGCTGTCATGGTGCCTCCTGCCCCTGTCCGCGCAGAAGAGGCCCCAGGCATCCTTGTCATGATTTCGGCTTTTCCCGTAATCTTCAGGGGTCAACCCCTTGTCAGCCATGTACGTTGCTTTTAGATTTCACTACTGCTAACATTAATATTATCATTATTACTACTACTATATATATATATATATATATATATATATATATATATATTCTTTTTTTAAAGGTGTGTGCTTCCTGTGCTCTGCCCCAGCGATGCCATCCCTTCCCTGCCATTATCATGCCGGGCCATTGGTGCATCCTACGTCCTAGGGTATTTTCATACAATTTCTTGTATATCCAACGAAGGCTCCGTTGCGTTCGTAGTGCTCCGGGCTGTTTCGGGGATTGTTTCGTGAGTATTGCTTAATCTGTTTGTATTTCTTGCTTGTTTTAATCTAATGTCATTAACGGTTTTTTTTTTGTTTTTTTTTTAGGTTGTTTTGAACGACAATGTAAACCCTCTACTTATTCAGGATCATTTTGGAGCGTACTAGATTAACTAATGTTCCATCCTTTGTATTTATTTGGTTTTCCTTTCTTTTACCTTACTGGTTAAGTAGTATTTTGTTTCAATGTTTTTTTTTCTTTAGACGTTTTCTGTCCTCAATACTAAATTTACTTTTATCATTCATGCGTTTTCACTTTATCATAACTCCATTACCAAATCACTAGCTACACTAGCATCCTATTTGCATTTTACATTATTCATTTTATTTATTGTGTTCAGAATCACTTAGGTTGGTTTTGGAATGATAGAATCATGGTGTTTGTTGGAGCATTTTAATCAACATTTTAACATTTCACAATTCATAACATGAGTCATAACATAGAAATTAGGAACATTTATCATGAACAGTAGTAGTTGTTATCATTGGTAAAGAATTAATAATATTTCAACAGCAGTATTACAACTTTGGGTCACTAGGATCATATTTTTCAACTTTAAAACTTTTCTGCAACTCTCTTACTTTAATTTGTACGTCTGCTCTCAGACTTTTTGAAAAATCACACTTCTTGATCTGGATAATCTCATTTTGTGTGAGTGTGGGCTCAACACTCCCATCTATAGATGACTCCAGTTTTCTAACCAGGTTTATACTTAGGTTGGTGCATGTTGAAGGAATGTGCCCTCTCCCTAGACAATTTCGGCACCTTTTTGAAACTTTCTTACTTGTAGTTGGCACATACACTGCATTTTCACTTGTCACTTTTTCTTTCTCGCTATCTCCACTAATGTCTACACTTTCATACACAATTTTACATTCATTCACATCCTTGCACTCTTCCACAGTCTCTTCTAACCCTATTACTTCTACTTCCTTGCATTGCCCGTCTATCTCCTTCTCTAATTCTTTAATCATCTCCGACAGCTCCAAACTTTCTCTCGTCTTCTCTTCCACTTGCCTCATTAATGTCTCGATGTCGATGTTGTCCTCTTCTATCTCCATCTCCTCTATCTCGACTGGCTCGTCTTCTTCAATTCCGATCAAGAGTACTAGTTCTTCTAGCACGTCTGTCTCCTTCTCGTCTTCTTTGTCCTCTATGTTTGTCTCACTTTCTTCAGTCTCCATCTCTTCCTTCTTGTCTTTCTGCTCTTGTTCTTTTATCACTGCCTGCAACTTGCAAATTTCATCTTCTAGTTTCCAAAAATTCTTGTCTTTTAGTTCCGTCTCTACTTCTTCTACTGTCCAGTCTTGTTCTCCTTCCCACAAACTATTGAATTCTTGATATCTCTCTTCTTTCTTGCTGCTCTTCTTGATTTCATGCCTCTTTTCCATCTCCTTTTCTTTCAACACTTTTCTCACAACGCTGGCACAATGAAATTTTACAGACTCTTTGGTCACACCACTCTTCACCACAGGTGAGTATTTCCCTCTTCCCGTGCGATTAAATTGTAGTGCTTCTTGCCTGAACGGGTCCTGGAGAGGCTTCGTTGGCCTTCCCTTCTTCCCCGGCACGGGTCCTTGTAGTGTAGATACCCCGCGTCTCGGTGACTGTGGCTGGATGTTCTCCAATGGAGACTGGTGTGCCACCACTCCTTCCGCGTTTACTTTCTTCGGAATCTTGAAATTCGTTGGTTTTTTGCAACCCACTTCCTTGGTGCCATGTTCACTCGAGAAACGACGCTATCTTAACAATAGGTTTCCCGAGATACTCTGCGTGTCGCTACTCCCGGCATGCACCATTTGAATTTTCGCGGCTGTTCTTGACTGTGCCGTGACAGTGTAATCCAACCTGCCGTTCGCCCGTTGTTTACTATATGAAAGTGAGCCAAGCCGCTGTTACTAAATCACATTCACTGTCTTGTGGAGTATATGCTGCTAGTTTATCAATGTGGACTATCATTTTGGTGTATGGTGTAGCATCATCTTGGATTTGGGCATTACAATCATTGATTATGTCAGTCACGGTGAAGGGTCCTAACCAAGGTGAGGTTAATTTTCTCATTACACCCCTCTGGGTATTCTTTTTGTAATAGTAAACCATATCCCCTACTTTGAATCAGGGGCGGATTTAAGGGGGGGGGGCAACAGGCCTTTTGCCCCCCCCCCCCCTTGGCCATAGCTGCACTTTTAAAATAAAGCAGTAAAGGGGAGAGAAGAGGAAGAGAGAGAGAGAGAGAGAGAAGGGAGAGAGGAAGGAAATAAGAAAATACATTTATGGCAAGGTCGAAGGTATAGAAAACAACGATATTTTGACAGTTAGTGACAACCGGGCCTCCTGGCTGGCTTGCTACCTAGCGCTGCATGAGCGCACCGCGCGACGCGTGCCAGCCAGACGGGAGCTCCGTGATTGTTGAGGTCCTCACTGCGCTGTCGGGCGGCAGGTGGCCTCCCCAGCGCAGCGCCCCACCGCCGCGCGTATTCCCCTTGCAGGCTCCAAGGGGAATACCTGAAGCGAGGCCGTAGCGTATTCCCCTTGGAGCCTGCAAGGGGAATACGCTACGGCCTCGTTTCAACAATCCTGCATCCGCGACGGGCACCCGTCCCGACCCATCCGCAACCGCGTGCGGATTCTTGCTTTTTTGAACAAAAAAAACGGTACTCCAAGATCACTCCCTCCTGCTCTTGAACTCACCTGAAAAATTACGAAAAGTAACCGATTTCTTAAATTTACTTGGTTCCTTGAACAAATTCTCAAAGTCCTCCCCTGAAGGTAGGCAACCCGCACACTTTGCCCCCCCCCTTGGGCTCAGCCTAGATCCGCCCCTGCTTTGAATGGTGGCAACATTGCTGTCTTATCATACAACTTATCATCCTTTTTGCAGATTGCATTTTAGATTCTCTTACAATGTCATGAATTTTTGTCAAAGCCTCTCTTACAAACATGGGATATGCAGTTTTATGATGGCTCCAATCGTCTTGACATGGGGGAGCTCCCCTTTCCATATGCAGAGGAGTCCTCATTGGTGCTCCAAACATTATTTCATAAGGTGAACATTTGGTAACCTCGTTTGGAAGGCTACGGTAAGCTTCTGCTATGAAGGGCAAGTAATCCGGCCACGTTAGAGGATTGTCGTCTATTAACAATGCTAATTGTAACTTTAACGTTTTGATCCACGTCTTCACTTTGCCATTGGCCTGTGGGTGTTTAACTGAGATTTTGTACTTCTTAATTTGATACAAATTTGCTACTTCTCTCATTGTTTCTGATAACATGTTTTTGCCTTGGTCTGTCATCATGGAAATTGGTGAACCAAAAACGGAGAATACATGAGTTACTAAAGCTTTGGCCACTTCTGTTGACCTTTCACCACGCAATGGTACTACTACTGGCCATCCAGAGAACGCTTCTACTGCAACAAGTATGTAAGTATACCCTTCTTCAGATGCTTTAAATGGTCCGGCTATGTCTACATGCCATCGACCATGGAGGACCCCATCCTGGAATATTTTCATTGGTGGTTTTACTCTATGTTTTACTCCTTTAAAACGATTGCACACTAAGCAATTGTATAAACACCATTGAATGTCATTTTGCATTCCTGGCCACCAAAAGAATCTTTGCATGTGAACTACTGTCTTATGTATTCCAAAATGGTTAACCTCCCCAAGTTGCTCGTGATAATGTTTTACAGTATTTTTAACATGTTTTGAAGGTAACACTAATTGATATTGGTCTTTTTCGGGCTCTCTAGTGATATGCACAAACTTTCTAAATAGAAGACCATCTCTAATGATAAGAGATTTGAATTGATGCCACAACGTCCTAGTTTTGTTACTGAAACTTACAATATCTTGGAAATCTGGACGCTTTCCTTCCTGGACTGCAACCATTATTGGCATTATGTCATCATCAAGTATCTGGTCCTTTCTAAGTTGTTCTGGGGTTAGACCATCTGCTACGATATTTCCCCAGTTAACCATAACATTTTCTACTGACACAGGTAAGGTTTTAAGATTTTCTACCACAGCCAAATTGCATGGTGCACACAAGTTACTTTGTGGCTCTTTTGGTTTTGTTACATTTATGGAGTTCCAATGATACATATGAATGTTCATGCCTGTATTTGCAAAGACCTCTGCCATGAGATCTATTAATGTTTTATAATTTAGTTGGTCTCTACCACAAGAGAACTCAGGCATAGTCCATTCATAAATATTATTGTGTACAAGCCAGTCTCTTAGATAAATTAAAGCTATCCTGACTTGCTCAGGTGTTGGTTTTTGAAAATATCTCATCTTAGTGATGACATTAACTATCAGTCTTTCTCCTCTTTGTAGGTACTAGACCCGGACAGGTCCTGTAAACATTCAGGAATTCTGTTTTTACATTAAAAAGGTTGTCATTCTCTTTGGCAATGCCTGCTCCCATTTTGCCATCCAGGCTTACAGCATGAATGATTGGTAAGCTAGGATTACTTTCAAAGATTGATCCTTGTACATGAATAATCTTAAAATTATTGATAATTTCTATCATAACATCATTGGGAATCTCATTCATTCTCTCTACAGTGGTATGCCTTGCGGATGCTATTTCCTCTCTCTCTTCTATTTTTGTACATTTAATACAATCTTTTTCGCAGGGTCTTTGAGGTCTACGACTGAGTGCATCTGCACGTCCTATGCTAGTTCCTTTTACGTAAACTACTTGAAATTGGTATGGTGCCAACTTCTCAAGCCATCTTGCCAACATGCCAGTGGGATTTTTGAAACTTTTTAACCACTGCAATGCAACGTGATCAGATTTCACCAAAAATGGTGCTCCTCCTAAGTAAGCTTTTACTGACTCTACTAGAGCAAGAAGTTCACGGTGAGTTGCACAATAATTTCTCTGGGCTGTATTTAGTATTTTTGACCAGTAAGCTATAGTTACATCTTTACCGTCTTGTTCTTGACTCAAGACTGCCCCTAAGCCAGTTAGGCTGGCATCAGATGTCAACGTAAAAGGTCCTTTTGTTACATCTGGTGTTCCCAACACTGGAGGTGTGAGCAATTGTTTTATTCTTTTGAAAGACTGTTCACATTGCTCAGTCCATTCAAAACTTACTTTTGACCTTAGCAATCCATACAAAGGGGATGCTTCCGTTGCCAAATGTGGCACATATTTAGTATAATAATTTACTAACCCCAACCATGACCTTAATTCTTTCTGGTCATTTGGTCTTGCCCAATGTAGTATTTTATTTATCTTGTTGTCATCTGCCTTAATACCATGTTCTGACAACTTATGCCCCAAATTTGAAATTTCCTTTTGAAATAACTCACACTTCTTTGCTTTCAACAGGAATCCAGATGCTCTCACTCTATTGAAAAACGCTTCTAAGCGCTGCGACATGACCTCAAAGTTGCCCCCGGCTATACAAACGTCATCCAGGTAAACTGAAACTGCATCGCCCAAATCATTTTCTGGCTTTGGCTCTTTAGCTGGTGTAGTTAGTCTATCAGTGACACATTGGAAAGCTCCAGGTGCTACTGACAACCCAAAACTTAGTCTTGTAAATTCAAACTGTCTGCTTGGCAATCCCAAGTCTTCTGGTAAAATAATTGCAGTTTTTACTTGATCATCGGGATGTATCTCTAGGTTGTGATAGCCATGAGCCAAATCAAATGCGTGATACAGTTTCTTTCCACCCATATGCTGCAACAAGTCCTGTACCCTTGGAATGGGTGTTGCAGGAATTCTTGTTGTAGCATTTAAAGCTCTATAGTCAATGCAGACTCGTACTTCTCCCGTTTTCTTTAAAACACAAAGAATAGAAGACTAAGCTGATTGACTAGGCACGATTGCACCTTGTTGCGAATACTTTAGGAATGTTTCTCTAACAGCTTCCCTATAATGTATGGGAACTGGCCTAGCATTTTGTTTAATTGGAGGATGGTCTCCAGTGTCTATTCTAAATTTTAGCCATGGACATTTACCAAAAGTGGTGTTGTCCTTTGCAAACACATCTGATTGTTTTCTTAAAAGACTCTCTAAAGCTTTCTTTTGCTCTGGATTGAGTTCCTTACACCTATCTGCTAACTCTTGCACATCTTTTGGCAATGGTTGGTCATCTGGAATGACTGTACTTGGTTCTATCATATACTCAGCATCAGTAAATGGTTTGGTTTCGTGTTCCACAAATGTCATTAAAATAGGAATATCTTCCTCATTTTCTTCTTCATAATCCCACTCATTTTCATTATTTGTTACAGAATTATGATACTCCATTGGGTGCATGAGATATACTTCTCCAAGGACCGCATATTTTGGAACTTCAATGCATTTATCTCCCATATTTTGCAAAGTTGAATTTATGGGCGCTGTCACACATGGGACAACCCCTGACTCTACTATTACAGATGCAGGTAATCTGGTTACTTTATTTCCCATTAGTGAAGTTGTTGAAAACACTCCTAAACGAATATTTCTTTTTGGTTTAAAATCTTTGTGGTCTGATTGTATTACTTTCTTCCCTTCTTTTTCAATTTCTTTCTCTTTTTCATTGCCATTCATTTCCATTTCAACAAATCCACTTTTGTAGACTTGTGCACAAGGGGAACCAATTTCGGTGCACATTTGGTCGAATTTCATGAATTTCAAGGAATTTCTTGAATTTCAGTAAATTTTAATGAATTCCGTGAATTTTAATGAATTTTGTTGAATTTCAGTGAAATCTATTGAATTTTTTGATACTCTTTTATTTTCTTGAATTTCTTTAAATTTCAATGAATTTCTTTAAATTTCAATGAATTTCTTTGAATTTCAATGAATTCCTTTGAATTTCAATAAATTTCTTTAAATTTCAATGAATTTTTTTGAATGTCAATGAATTTTTTGAATTCCAATGATTTGTTTTGAATTCCAATGAATTTTGAATGTGTTTTACTCATTTGAAGTGAATTTCGATTGCAAAACAAAATTCTATGTGCTTGCCAATGAAATTCAAAGCCGCTATTCATTCGAATACTGTATAGCATACGTATAGCGCCTAAATGAGAAAATGCGGTGCGGGTGAGGCTCGGCACTTGTGTCTGTGCGCGTCTGAAAAATCATTATCACTCGATTTGGGCTCGAACCCAGCAAAAGCAGTCTCGCGCGAACGCGTGGAATATCCGGCCTACGAAGTCGGGTGGGGTAGCCGGCTTCCCGCCAGCGATTTGTACCGTCCGCCAAGCGCCGTCGTGCACATGCAGGTTGAGATCTCCAGTGGTGCGTCGTGGCCGAACGCGGTAGCAGTGCGTTTTGGGAGGAGGTGGGGGAGGGGGCTCCTGCCTGCTCCGGTCGGGCCCGTCTGTGTCAACAAAAGGCTTTCCTCACGCTTTAATGAGGGTACTGGAGACCTTTAAATTCTAAAGTGCGATCCATTTTGGCGTGTTCTAAAGTTAAAACTATGATTGTAGATGCATTTAACACAAAATTCCATGCTCAGTCATATAAAATTCGACCGTGAGACTTGGATTTTTGTTTTGACTGGGCCGTAAAGGTTGGCCTTGTGTGATGTGGCACTTTTCATTTTCAATTTTGCCACTGGCAAGTCCATCCTGGTTCGTTTAAACACTGTGATGCCTGCTCCTGTATCACAAACTGCAGAATCTTGTTTGCCCTCTATTTGGCATTTTACAATGGGTGCCTTTCTCTTGGTGTGGCATGCACTGCACCTGACTTCTTCATTTTCCTTGTTGTCACAATGCTCATGCCGTGTCTTTTTCTTGGCTTTTCCAGGTTCCTGTGGCGCCTGATTGATGGTTGATTTATCCGGAGTATGCTGCTGGCGGTCTTGCTGTACCTCCTCCTTCTCCGGATTAGATGAGGTACTTATCAGTTTCCCTGGTTGTTGGGTACGAAGGGCAATATGGCTATTTGTGCGCCGTTGTTGTTATCATTCCCATTTCCATTGGGGTTGTTGTTGCGGCGTCCCCCGTTGTCCTTGTCGTTGTCCGCATTTTGGCGTCCCGCGTTGGCGAATTGGTACATTGCCATTGCGGCCTGAAGTGCTTCTGGCGGGAATACTGGCAACTGATAGCCGTATTGTCCGCTATTTCTGCTGCTATTGCCACTGTTTCCATTACTGCCACGGCGACTTTCGCTTCTATTTCCGCCGTTCTGTTGTTGTTTCAAGAACGACCTGCATTCGTTTTTGAAATGCCCTTTTTTGTGACAATGAAAGCATTCAATGTTTTTCTTGTCTATGCCTCCTTCTTTAGGTTTCTTTCTGCACTCATTTGTATAGTGTGTCTCTGTCTTGCAGTAAGTACAATAGGGCTTGCTTCTGCAGTCTTTTGTATGATGGGTGTTCGTTTTGCAGAAATTGCAGTATGGTCCTCCACTGCTGCGGTCTGCGCCACGGCCGCGACCTCGGCTCCCTCGGCCTCCTCGACTTCCTCGGCCTCCAGTCTGGGTCCCGAAGCTCTGCCTGGAGTTGTCTTCGGCTTCTCCTTCCGCTGCTTGGACCTCGACTTCTAGGTCTTGCTCCATCTCGTCTGGTTCTTCATGCTCCACCCGGCGAACCTTTGCACTCGGCCCTCTGGTGCTAGTTGGCCCCAGGTCCAGTGACCGCCCCCGACTTAGATGTCGCATTGCATCTTGGATTGTGTCGACTGACGCATACGCCATTCTGCTGATCAGGACGGGATCTTGGAGTCCTCTGATGAATCTCCGTACCAGCTCTTGAACTTGCCGTTCATTCAGGTTTGTGAGGTACTTCCGTCCCACTCTTTCGACCTCGTTGGCCCAGTCCCGATACGGTTGGTTCGGTTTTTGAACCAGCTCTTCGAACGCCGCTCTGCGCTCCCACAGTGATGTGTCGATTGTGTAGGTGCGCGCTAGGACCGTATCCAAGTTGTGATACGAGTGCTGCTGCCCTTGGTCGTTGAGGAGTGCAATCACATGCGTTGCATCCCCCCGGAGACTTCTTAGTAGTTGTCGTCCTTTTGCTTCCTCCGTCCAGGCGTTTCCTTCCGCGGCTGCTAGGAACTGCGCCCGGTACACGCCATAGCACGTTTTGCCGTCGAACTCTGGAGCGTCCAGTTTCTCATGTCTGTGCTGTACGCCCGCTGGTTGTTGTCGTACTTGCTGTACTGCTTGTTGTGCTGCTTGGTTTGCAGCTGCTACTGCGAGTGCGGCCATCTGGTTCCAGTGGTCCTGCTGTGGTGGCCCCTCAATGACTTGGACCCTCAGCGGATGATCTGCTGGATCCGGTTGCTGCTGTTCGTCGAAGCCTTGGAAATTAGGCTCGTCTTCCATCTCGTCGTGCTGCTCTTCCTCTGGCTCCTCGTCGAAGCCGTATCTCCGCACTGGCCGTACTTCTCGGCGTCGTGCTCTCGCTGCTGCTGCTCGTCCTCTTGCTCCTCTGGCGCCGCGGCCCCGGCCTCTGCCTCTCACTTCGTCCTCTCCGACCCCCACGTCGACTTGCTGGATTCCACGTTCAGCCATGGTGTCACTTCTTTACTTTACCACCAACGGTGATTGGGGTTGGGGTTAAGTGTTTTGTTCTTATATTTGATTGTCAAGAACTTTTTCCCCTGACTGTGGGCCTCGTCTCTCTTTTGTTGCAGCGTCTTCCACGTGGACGGTGGCGCCTCTGGGTACGGCACGAAGTATGTCGGGCTGTTGCTGGATGTCGAGTGGTTCAGTTGCCCCGCTGAATCAAGGGAGCTGGAGCTGCCGTATGACGAGGACGATGGCGTGTACGACGGGTACGACCGCACTGGCGTACGTGTGTGGGTTGTCGACCCGTCCGCACCAAACGTGATCGTTGTCCGGTAGTCAGTGGTCACGGAGCTGCCAGTTGACGACGTGCTGGCCTCACTGTTGGTGTCGTATTTCGACATGGAGTGTAGGGAATGACCACTGAATAAAATCCTTTTTTACTCGTTCCCGTCTAATTACTTTCACGAGTCGTACGACTCAGCTAGTGCAGGTCAATGTCTCGTGACGACTCAGCACCAACAGGTCAATGTATGATCCCTTTTCTACTTACTCTACTTGTCTCCACTTCACAACTCAGCTATTACAGGTCACTGCCTTTTCAGGCGACGCAGTAACAACAGGTTTTATGTAGTTTTGACGCCAAAACGTTGGTCGCGACTCAATGGATAGGCTTATGTCTGATAGACAGCGCAACCCACAGGTCGATGCTAAAACGTCTACGAAAGCGGTTACGTAATTACTGCCGGCCTGCCAATACGACTCAGTTTTTCAACAGGTCACTGTACTTGACGGACTCGACTGTAATTTTACTACTTATACTACTTGTTGTCGGAACGCAACGTCCAAGAAACAGGTCAAATCCGACTAGCGGGACTCAGTTCCTTTTCCGCAGGTTAACCCTTTAACCGGCCAACATGGACCAAACTGCTAAATAATTTTTATTTTATTATTTTCTGTCTCCTTGGGTCTATTTTGACCCGAAACAACCGCTCCCAAGTTTTGAACGCATTCGCACAAGCCGTTTTTGAATTGTAGCCAGGTGGCTACATGGCCGGTTTCGGGAGCAGCATTTCATAAAACGACGGCCGTGCTGCTCCCAGGACTGGCAAGTCACCACATCGTCGAGGCAAGGTGTTCGACACCGAAAAACGGGCGGTAAAACTTTTACCATTCTCAGTCAGGGCCGAAAAAGAGTGTAAATGTGCTTGGCATTCCGCAGAATGCGGCCAACATAGACCAAACTGCTAAATAATTTTTATTTTATGATTTTCTGTCTCCTTGGGTCTATTTTGACCCGAAACAACCGCTCCTAAGTTTTGAACGCATTTGCACAAGCCGTTTTTGAATTGTGGCCAGGTGGCTACATGGCCGGTTCCGGGAGCAGCATTTCATAAAACGACGGCCGTGCTGCTCCCAGGACCGGCAAGTCACCACATCGTCGAGGCAAGGTGATCGACACCGAAAAACAGGCGGGAAAACTTTTACCATTCTCAGTCAGGGCCTTGGCATTCCGCAGAATTGCCTGATTGTGAGAAAGACGGGGTGAAACATGTATTCTCAGAAGTTCTCTGTCTCAACTGCTCTTTCTTCGCCCGCTCCTAAGTTTTGAACGCATTCGCACAAGCCGTTTGAGAATTGTAGCCAGGTGGCTACATGGCCGGTTCCGGGTACCTCGGTCCCTTAGCTGATCGAAAGACGCCTGCTTTTCCCGTGCCTTTCGGATTGCCTTCACTACTCTGGCGGGCATTCGTTTGCGTGTACGTTGGTGTGCGCCTGCTAACAATTCCAACGTCTGCGGCGGGAGCAGGGCGGGGGACCGGCGCCCTCTCGTAATTCCTACAGAGTTCGTGCGATTGTGAATCTGTCCCACTGACCGCTCAACTGAACCAGCACCGAGAAGGGGGGGGGGGGGGGGGGAGGGAGTTCCCTCTATTGCCATGACAACAATGGCGCCGCGCTTGCGACAGTTGTTGTCGAAGTTCAATCGCTGGGTCAGGAAGAAACTCTCCAAATCGAAAAGTGAGTGATTTGTTTTACCGAAACAGATTCAGTGTTATAGACCTGTCCCGCAGTGTTGTTTGTGAAGCTTGCTCTCGTTATTTTGCTGCAGTCGGAATGGAAGCCGTGGCCGACGGGGAATGCCCGCGATGGTGCTGCCGCGCCTGCGACAGCTGCTTGGGCTGTGCGCCCTGCCTGCAGCGGCAGGACAGCGTCGTGCTGCTGTACCGGGCCAGGAGCGTGAAGCACGAGAGCTCCCAGACGAGCTTCTGCGTCTGGGACCAGGCAGCCGCCTTTGAGGTATGTTCAAGTGTGGCTCGGGGACGGGCGTGAGGGTCCTCGTCGAAGTCACATTGCCGCTGAATGACGTTCACACTCGGTCCGTTGAAATCGCTTTTCGGCGTGGGACTTTAGCATGGGACCTCAGGTTTATTCGACCGTGCTTTTCCGCGGGAAATAATCCCCCCCCCCTCATGGTTACAGAAAAAAATGGACATACTGCAGAGCCGGTATCTGCGGTCGCCGGAGTTGTCCGACGCATCCCTGAGTCCCTGTGACAAATTATATGCCTTATCTCTTATCAGTTCTACGGAGCGCTGGGGAGACTGACCGCCGCGACATCAGCGCTTTCTGGCGGATTTTCGTTCGTACCACATTTTTGACGTGGCGTAACTTGGCGCGCAGGTCAGGAGCGGGGGGAAGAACGACGCTGATGTAGTACGAAAAAATACTGTCAGAGAGCGATAGTGTCGCGCTCGCAGCGCCCACTCCATTGAACTGATCATATTGATCCCACGATCTGAATGTCTAACAGGTGCAGACGCTGACGGACTCTGAGTTGCGGGAGGAGTGGGCCAGCGACGGCCCGGGAGAGCGGGCGGAACTGCCCGAACGGCCTGCGGACAGCGACGGCCCGGGAGAGCGGGCGGAACGGCCTGAGGACAGCAGCGCGCTCGACTCAGCGGACTCGGCAGACTCGGCACTTCTGAATGGTAGGCACCAGGCTCGCAGTGGGGAGTAGGGGCGAGGGCGGTCTGCTACCCCGGCGCGGCACCAGCTCATTGGCTTCGTTCGAGTGGTCGCGGGGTAGCAAACCGGTAGGCCCCGGGGAGGGAAGGCTGCGCAACGGTGGCGCCATCTCTCGGCGGGCGGCCGACGACGGCGGCGCTGGCAGGGTAGGGGCGGCGGCGCTGCGGAGGCAGCCCGTCTGGCCGAGGTGCCGCATGGGTGGCCTACCCATAGGCGGCAGGGGTGGGGGCTGCGGCCGTGACAGGGCGTAAAGAGGGGGGGGGGAGATTTTCTATCGCCACCCTCGTCACCCGTCTTGGGATTTCCCGCATCAGATGTCGGTATCAGTCACCTAATTATTTTTACCACGTTCGTCTTGTTTTCAGTCAGTTCATCCTCGCATCCGAACATCTACCCTTCCCCTCCGCGGAAGAAGTGTCTCCGGTGGTGCTGCCGGGCGGCCAGAGCCCTCGCAAGGCGGCTGGACCCCGAAGGTTTCGCCGCGGCAGCGCCTACCGTCGGTCCCAGCCGTGGGGTGCAAACGGACCTCAGCGAGCACAAGTATTTCCAGGAGTTGGAGGTGGGCACACATTCCATCACACGCTTGCTGCTTTCTTTCCTGCCTGTCCCGATTTTATGCCGACTTATCAAACATGTAATGACTGGATTCTTTTCCGAACAGATGAAATTGATGTACCTAACGCTGTGCTATGCAGGACCAGCCAGAATCTCGGTTTACGTAAGTCTCATTGATAAGCACAATAATTTTGATCGATTCCCTATCGATTCTACTAAGCTATGCTCTTATTTGCAGGTGCAAACAAATGTGGGAATGTAACCTTCTTGTCTCTGTCAAGAGAAGCGTGCAAGGCAAAGGGGAATGAATAAAGGAATTAGTAGCTGCAGTTTAACCAGAATGTATTATTACTATCACATTCAATCACAAGCATTGTCTGTAAAATTATCACTATTGTTAATACTATGAATATCACAACAGAAAATTTAAGACTATATACAAATGGAATCAAACAACTTGAATTTCATAAAATTTACGAACATAATAGAAAATAAATACTACATCAAAGTCAGTCATGAGAGATACTATATCACAACACAGAAAATTAAAGACTAAATTCAAATAGAATCTAACAACATGGGTTTCATAAAATTTACGAACATACAACAGAAAATAAGTACCACATCAAAGTCAGTCATGAGAGATTGAACATTGTTCTAGTTACTCATCAAAAGAAATCAAAAGAATCTTCAGCTTCATCTTCAACTTCGGTAACTGTTACGGGCTCCTTTGCAGATTTCTGTTGAGTCTTCTTTATAATTTGCTTCTGTGTGTGGAACTGAGCAAAACAGTTCTTACCATTCACAACATAGCCAAGGTAAACATCACACTTGCAGCATTTTGTTCTGGAGAATCCACCTGAGCAGTACCTACACCTCATCTTCTTTGGATTTGATACAGGTAAATGATTCATACCATCAAGACGGATCTCATCAATTGGCCTAGGTACCAGTGGTCTTGTGATACGCTGCCTACTGAGAGACTGGTTCACTGAAGGTCTTCCTGCTCTTGTACGATGAGAAGTTGCTTTCAATGCTTCACTGATAGAAATACTGGACTCTTTCAGTCCATCAAATTGAACCTCACACTTCGTAAGTCCACATTCCCTTTTGTAAAGGAGAAATGCATTACACTTGGCAATATCTACAAGGTATCCAAAAATAGGAAAATACCATCTACGAGCTCTGGTGGGGATGGAATACATAGCCCGTAGCATATCTCCCAGATCCACTCCACCCATCGATTGATTGTAAAGTGACACAGCTCGAGGGCAGGGAACTTCAACTTTCTTGTTCGCTTTCTTGTCCCAACGAAGTACAGAGCCCATGGGTTGAATACCAGCCCTGGTTCCAGCTAGTTTAACAACTTTGCTGTCCACCCATTTAAAAGCAATAACACCCGTATTACTCACCTGGCCTTCACAGGTTCCTCTACCCTTTTTCAACATGACATTATCATCTGGAAGTGGACAACCATTCATGCGCCCTCCACTAATTGTACCAAGACTTGTAATACACATCTGATACTGAAGGTAATTTATAAGTGGGATGCCAGTATACCAATTGTCGAAGGTCAGAGTGCATGCTTTAGGATCAGTTATATGCTTGGAAAGCGATATAACTGCCATTGCGCCAACACCCATTTCTTTTTCTTCTTCAGACAAGTTTTCTTGAAAGAAAGTACATTGTGCAGCACCAGCGTAAGGGATGAAATCATATGTCATTCCACTAACCCCGGCAAGAACAAAAAATTTAAAGCCCCATTTGTTGCTAGGCTTAGCAGGCATGTATTGGCGAGCTGTACTGAATTTTCCTTTGTACCCTATCATGGCTACATCAACACTTAGAGTGGCTTCTTGCTCCAACAAATTACACTTTTTACGCATATGATCAAGAAGCGGGCGAATCTTGAAAAATTTGTCATCCCCTGCTACCTCATAGTTATCAACAAAATGAATGCGAGATCTGATCTTCTGAAACCTCTTACAAGTCATGCAGTTTGCAACTTGTTGCACAAAAGTCGACGATTTCCAATAGTCCTCGATGGCAGGAAGCACAACGATTCCCATGTAAATGAGTATGCCAATGAACACTTCCAGCTCTTCTATGGTCACATTCAATGATTCCTTATCTTTAAGAGATGAATACGTGTTTGTTTGATCCCTGATATAAGACAAAATATCTTGATCAAAATAGTATCTGAAGTACTCGATTGGAAATTTAACCTCGTGAGGAATGGTGAACACAGGTTTCACATTCGGTATCATCTCTTCAATGTCGCCCTCTCTCCAATCAGCACACGATTCCTCTTCATCAATTTCAATTTCCAAATCACTGATACTCGGACGGTCCACTGGAACATTTGTTTTCTTAGTAGTTCCAGAACCTATAAAAAAAAATTAGGTGAAAAAACACAAAATCTGCTAAAGAGACAAAATGCTACTATCAACCTGTACAAGCCAAAACAACCCACCTCTCTTTCTGACAGTTTTAGACATCTGAGAGACAGGTGTGGCTGCAGATAATGGATCAGGATGAGAGGATCTTGTTTCTGTTTTCTTTCTCGGCTCCTGCTGAGGTTCTGAAACTGAGAGGAATGAGAAAGATATAGCAGTGATGCCCCACACAAGTAGAAAATTATAGTGCAGCAACAAATGTAAGGACCACTCACTCGGTGGAGGTTGGGCAGAAACCATAGGCACTGGCTTTCGAAGAATATTTGAACTTAGTGGAAGTTCATCATCAGACGTGTACACTGCTATTCTTAGTTTTCTTATTCTTCTTTATCTGTTTCTGCTGAGGTTCTGTAAGATAGACCATAATATACAAGTTGTTAGAGAAACAGGGAGCACAAAAACAAAAATGCAGAGAAAAAGGGAGCAAACATACGTGGAATTTTTGATTGCTTGGTTGAGTCTGCCTCCTGGTTGGGCTCTTTGTCATCTGCATTTGTAAGTTCTATCTCATTATTGTTAGCATCTGTGGAGTCACTCCAGCCTGTAAAAATTATCAAATCTATCGGGTAAACATTCATGAACCACTAAGTTTATTTAAAAAAGAGATAAAGAAAAAAACGTACTTGATAAATACTTAGATGATCTTTTATTTGTAGACTTTGACACATCAGAATCCATCTGACTCTCATCAATTCCAAGAGCACCCTCTAATATACACCCAGAAATGCCTGTGGAGGACTCTGTTACTTGCCCTTCAGTTCTCTTTACAAGTTTACCGGAAGGGCCTTTTTTACTCCCTGTCATAAAAGGGGAAAAATTAATATGAAACCAGAACATACTCCACAACATGACAATATGAAGCAATAAAAATATGATTCACAAACCTGAATGTTTCCCAGCTTTTGCTCCCAGAGACATAGTTCCTGAACTGAAATTACTTTTCATCTTTGCTGAGGTGAAGGTTGGATTGCGTTTCTGGTCGCTGGTAACACCTTTGAAACATGAACAGAAGTAATTAAAACAATGGAGAACAATCATTGGCACTGCCCAATGCTACATTTTGAAGGGAGACAATAAGATACACTGGAAGAAAGAGGAAGCGAAATTCAACTCACTCGCTGACTTTTCAGAAGTCTCTCTGTCAGTAACACATGAAGCCGACACCACTTGCGTGAAAGAAAATTGGTTAACATCCTTAGATGTTCCCTTGAAGCAGTCACCTTCAATTCCGGTGTCATCTACAAGTGGCTTTTCCCTTTCCTTGGAGAGGGTCTCTGAAACTGGAAGGAATGAGAAAGATATAGCAGTGATGCTCCACACAAGTAGAAAATTATAGTGCAGCAACAAATGTAAGGACCACTCACTCGGTGGAGGTTGGGCAGAAACCATAGGCACTGACATTCGAGGAACATTTAAAAGTAGTGGAAGTTCATCATCAGACGTGAACACTGCTATTCTTAGTTTTCTTATTCTTCTTTATCTGTTTCTGCTGAGGTTCTGTAAGATAGACCATTATATACAAGTTGTTAGAGAAACAGGGAGCACAAAAACAAAAATGCAGAGAAAAAGGGAGCAAACATACGTGGAATTTTTGATTGCTTGGTTGAGTCTGCCTCCTGTTTGGGCTCTTTGTCATCTGTATTTGTAAGTTCTATCTCATTATTGTTAGCATCTGTAGAGTCACTCCAGCCTGTAAAAATTATCAAATCTATCAGGTTAACATTCATCAACCATTAAGTTTATTAAAAAATTAAAAACATACTTGATAAATATTTAGATAATCTCTTATATGTTGACTTTGACACATCAGAATCCATCTGACTCTCATCAATCCCAAGAGCACCCTCTAATATAGACCCAGAAATGCCTGTGGAGGACTCTGTTACTTGCCCTTCAGTTTTCTTCACAAGTTTACCAGAAGGGCCTTTTTTACTCCCTGCAATAGAAGGGAAAAAAAATTAATACTAAACCAAAACTTACCCCTGATGACGATATGAGGTGATAGAAATACAATTCACAAACCTGAATGTTCCCTTGCTTTTGCTCTCGCAGCTGAACCCGCAAGTGACCTTTCCTTTGTCTTCAAAACTTCAGCATCAAACTGGCTTTCCTCAACTTCAGAAGCAACAAGGAAAGGAGGATACTCCTTTGCCACAGGAGAGAGTCCTACTATTTTCAAATCTGGAGTAGAGACAGACAGTATGCATTGAAGAAATCTGACTTAGAATACAGCACAGCAATACAAAGTTCACCTGTCTCCTTTTGTTCTGTTGAAACATTCGGTGACGATGTGAAAACTGTAAATGGACTTGAGGCTGTGAACAAAGATTAATAATTCATAATCTACAAATGATGGGGGTGACAAAACTAAAAATGAAACACTTAAGAACTTACATTTTTTCTCACATGAACTCAAATGAAAATTACTTCTTGATGACGTGGGAGTACGGCAATCCATCAAATTATTTGAGCCATTACATTGCTGCTCTGCAAATAGTCTTTGAGTATGGGAGGGCGTGCATGGTGTGTTGTTGGCACTGGTATTTATTTCAGAAGTATTTTCCTTGTTAGCACCTGGAGGGAAACAATGGATGAAAAAAGAAAACAATAAATAGAGTTGAATACCCTACTAATGCACAAAAAACAAGAACTTGCCTTTGACATGCACTTTTTGAGACGTAGACTGAACACGACGACAGAAGACAGAAGACGACTTCTCACATCTACGTGAGGAAGCGTATCTGTCAACTGTACAAAATTTGGTTATCCTCTTTTTGCGGATGGTTGAAGTGATTTCCTGCCAGTGTTCACCCCAACATTAATTCACATACAAACAGAACAGTGCCTAAAGCAAGACTATCAATTTCTTACCTCATGTTGGCTTTTGTCTTCATCTGATGATGGTGGTATGACCTTGTCTTCGAATACTTTTGGCCTAGGCCAACGGCACTCCGACTTATCCGACTCATCAGCAGTTTCAGATATAGCAGAGATTGCTTGCGACTTGCTCTCTTCACCCTCTGAAGACCCATCAGAATCATCAGGATCAGCCGGGATGACAGGCACAAATTCCGATTTCTTCCTGTAGAACAAGTTTTCATCGACAGGCATGATGTCGACCTACAATCAAAACAACACCAGTAAATAAATGTTTTAATTCAGTTTGATGAGCCAACAACAAAGTAACATAGAGTGGACACAGAATTTTTGTTCAGGCACCACTCCCCGACAAAGACAGGTTAAACGGTTCAGGAAATGGTTTCTATTCCGACGACAGACTGATTCAAATGAAATTCACACGAAGAACTGATCAGACGACGCAATGAACAGAATATTTTTTTTAGTACAACAGGAAGATAACCTCGAAAGAGCCCATGACATACAGCACTCAATCCCACTTAAGTGAACATTCCATACTACATCCAAATAAGACATCCCAAAATGCAATAATTAAAGTTTCAGACAGCACTTAGCGTTACATCACATTCTAAATGAATCGCAAAACGAAAACTAACACGGAGATAAACCGGCTGGGATGGGCTACCGGGAACCGCCTTTGTAGACAGGTGGCAACAATTAGGTTTACACTAGCAGAGTGTGCGCAAATACGCAGTAAATTATAAAAAATATCAGTGTCGGATAGATGCGGATCTTAACAACAACTTCCACCGAATTTCATGTCCCTACACTCACTCACCTGCCTGCCAGGCCTTCCCGCGTAACACTCAACTCCCCGCCTCTTCTCGAACGTCAAGATGGCGGCACTTTGGGGGCGTCTTGCAGATCGATAGTCGGTCGCGCGCAGTCGATACATCGAAACTCGGTCCAAGTGGTTCAGATAAACAAATGACATCGATATCGCAGCGCCAAATTCAAATCTGAAGTCTAGAGAGCGCCTTAAAGTGAATTGTAGCCGGACGGCAACGGAGCCGGTTAAAGGGTTAATCCTTCAACGCGGCGTCTAACCTCGCTTGGCGGAGCGCAGCGGTCTCTGACCACAGGCTATCCCAACCACGCGGCTACAATGCTTGCTTGGCGGAGCGCAGCGGTCGCTTGACCACAGGCTAACCCGTCTCGCTGGCTTTGTCTCTAGTCCGTACGTCTGGCCAAATCCTCTCTGCCTTCCTTCCCCCTCGAAAAACTTCGTATACCGCTGTCACCACTGTTGTGTTGAGCAAGGGCACGGGGACTGACAAGAGGTTTGGGTCAGTCAGTGTGGCTTTATTCCAGTTGGTATCGGAACAGAGTGCGCCTCCTCGAGGGAAGCCCAGAGCTTATAACAGGAATGCAGAGGAATAGTAAGAAGAACAAAGAATAGTGGAAGGGGTAGTCTTAGTGTGTTCGAGCAGAGAACAGTCCGGTCAGGCCTGGTCGGTTGTTAGGTAGAGAATGGATACAAGATGGCGACTTGCATGATAGCTCTAAGATCAGGTTAACTGTTTGTTTACTTTTAATACTTTTAATTTGCTCGATATAACACTACGTTTCTAAATCACAAAAAGGTATGTCACAGTTATTTAAAGAAGTAGCAGACAATGTCAGCAAAAATGAAAAAGTTGTCTGCAGAAAGCTATACAAAATCGTCAATGCATTTATAAACAACTCTGAAATATCCGCTCAAGAAATAGCTCTACATGTACTCTCCATTCCTATGGGAAAAGTTTACATCAATACAAAACCAATAGAAGAACGTATTTTTCTGCAAAAGAGCAAAAAAAAAGAATAAGCAGAACTTCAAGAAATAGATCTAGATAGTACAAACATAGAAGAAATTGGACTTATAGATCACTATTTATAACGACCCCACGAATTAGAGACAGTCTGTCTTGCTGATTTTGCAGCTCTTTATACATTCCATTCTAACAAAAAAGTAATTGAATCAGATTGTGCTGAAATAAATCAAGATGATATCACAAATACAGAAAAGCATACATCAAAACAAACAAAACTACGATTGAACGATGGTTCTGGATATATGACAAAAAGAATCAAAAGAAAACTTATCAGATTCAGAGGATATAAACAATGCGACGATCCAATGAACTTTTATAGAGAACATTTAATGTTGTTCACATCATGGAGGCAAGAACCAAATGTCAACGATCACAACTTAGAATAAACGTTTCAAAACAACAAGGAAATCATCGCACAAAACAAACTCTTTTATTGCAAGTACGACAGTTTATTTGACGATGACTCAGTCATTGAAACAAATGAAGACTCATATAATGAATCAGAACCAGCACCCCAATTTGCGATTTATGAATTGAATGATAACTTAGCATCATTCCCAAAAGAATTGCCAAAACGTTTCCACAAACAACGTCTAAACGAACTAGATCCAACAACATTCACAATACCAACATTACTATCAAATCCAGACTATTTACAACTAATAAGCTCCCTTAATCTAAAACAATAGCAACATCTAAATATAACGAAAATGATAAAAACAAAACCAAATGATCAATTCTTTAATTTTTTTTCTGGAGGTGCTGGTGTTGGAAAAAGTACCTTAATAAATTCAGTAACAGAAGCCATGACAAGATATTGGATCCATCAACCTGGAGTATCACCAGATTTACCTCTAATAATAAAATGTGCAACATCAGGCAAAGCAGCATGTGAGATTGCAGGTACGACTGTAAATTCTGCACATAGCCTTGGTTATAAAGTGGTCCAATTTGGAACACACACTAGAGGATTATCAAATGAACTTCGAAACACACTTGGATAACTTTTAATATGTGATGAAATCAGTATGTGTGGTCTTAACTTATTCTGGACAATGAATGATGCCTTACAAGAAATATTTGAAAATACAAAACCCTTTGGAGGTTTATCAATAATTGTCATTGGAGTTTTTAATCAACTATCTCCAGTGAAAGATGAATGGCCATTCGATCAAGGTTCAACAACCATTAACAAAATTATAGGAGACACTCTTTGGAATCATTTCAGTGTACATGAATTAACCAAAATAATAAGACAAAGACATGACAAAAAATTCGCAGAGGCATTAAACCATTTAGCGCTTGGAATAACAACAGAAGAGGACAACAGCCTTTCTAAATCAAGACAAATGGACATATTAAACATTGAACCTTCATCAATTCAACATGAAGTAACTACACTATTCTTTCAAAATGGAAAAATTGACCAATTTAACAACATTTATTTTGCAGGACAAAAAAACAGAAAAAAGGAATTCCCCTGCATTCGATACTTGTTATGGAACAGGTTCAACTGAAACAAAAAATTACCATCTAAACCAAGCAAAATTACTTCATCACAAACAAACACAAAAACTCATATACAATTTAAACCTGTGTATCGGAAGTAAGTATACAATAACTCATAATCTTGCTGTTACAGATGGCATGTCAAACGGTGCTGTCGGAATCTTAAAAAAAGATCATCATGGGTAAAACAAACTTAAATGAACAAGTACCAATTCCAGTATACATGCAATTCATAAAATCTTATATAGGATAAAAATTAGAGAAAACAATACGTCCACACTTTTAAAAGATCAAATTGAAGAACTTTGGACTCTAATTGAAAGAGTATCCAAAACGTTTACAATCACAAAAAATACAAATATAGTGGTGACACGAAATCAACTACCTCTAAATCCTGCACAAGCACAAACAAATTCTTCACAATGTTCAACATATCCAAATGGAATATTGGTTGACGTACAAAGCCTAACAAGGAGACTTTATACAGCATTCAAGAGCAACTACCCTTTCAGGATTATTCATTATGGGAAAGTTTGTTCCTCCCCAAAAGGCTGATGAAAGTAAAGACAAAACATCAATAGAAATGAAAAGAATAAAAACACATTGTCAATTACAATTAACATTACAAATCTCATTTCTATTTTCCACATCAGATGTCCGCATTTGCATTACAAATACGTTCAACAATACCATACTTATAGTTCATGTGATTTCATATTCTTTGCAGAAACGTGGACATTACCAAATGATAATTTCAGCTTGAATAATTATACATGCATTCAAAAAAGTGATTGCGTTCAAAACAGAAGATACGCTTTTGGAACTATCTTATACGTAAAGAACGTACACCTTACAAAAATTGATTTATTATATAACAGAAATCTTATACTAATTAATGGTGATACAAGTGTAACTGGACTTATCGCATACAGATACATACTAGTATCTGTTTACAGATCGTGAAGAGCACCATTTAAAGATCTACAATTATTACTGAATGAACGTATAAACATAAAATCAAATTATCCTCATAGGGACGTTTACATTACAGGAGACTTCAATATCAAATAACTTATCATCTATTTCACCAGTTGCAATCACTAATGCAACAACATCATATGCATATGATTATATGTGACATAGAAGTCTCAACAGATAACGATTCACTTTTAGTTTTGTGCTTCTCAACAAATTTACAAAACACTGCACAAGTTTTCGAAAGTGTTATAAGTGATCACAAACCAATATGGTTTCAATTACAAAACCCAGAAATAACACTCAAAAAGAGGAAAAGAAACCAATAAACATGAATATAAAAAAAGAGAAAATTCAAACTGCATACGAAACGAACTACATACATAACTGCACACCGAACGGTATGGAGTTCGGTATGCAGTTAAAATCGGGAATTACTTTTATTGTTATTTATTTAATTCTTCTCCATTAGGTTAGGTTAGCCTGGTTGAGGTAGAACATGAGCGTGGTTGCGACCGTGCGGAGAGAGTGACGCCCGCAGGGCGTCCTACTGACTCGCCCCGCAGGATCTACTCGTCAAGTGGCAGCCGCCGGCAGGCCAAGGTAGGCGTGCGCCAGGCGTGGAGTGGCGGACCAGTGATTCGCGATGAGCGAAGCCTGTTACGCCACGACGCGGTCTGGCGTACGCCTACCTTGTAATATATATATATATATATATATATATATATATATATATATATATATATATATATATATATATATATATATATATATATAAAATCCCTTTCAATATAATTCCAGACAATCACTATATCGATCAATGAATTAATGAAAGATCAGTTGGCAATCCAAGCCAGATCTAAACAAATACAAGAGCAGGAAGCATCTCGACATGTACGAGACAAAACCAAACGTACTCAAGTCTAAAAAGGCACTTTTGTTAATAACCCTTGTATTATAAAACTTATGTTTCATTCTATCATAAACGTAGCTATTATTTTTAAAAGTATTTCATACTTTAATCCTAATGAAACTTTTGTAAACATGTACTTTATTATTCCTCAAGACCAAAATGTAACTTTAACCTTTCACAACAAAACACTTTGTGTAAAATTAAAATATGATATGCGCGAAAAGGTTTATAAATGAAAAATAAAAATAATATGTCTACAGATATATCAAAAACCAAATATCTGTAATAGTAATAAAATCGTATCTAACAAAATACAGTATGAAGACAATACATACACTACGCACAGAAATCATCAACATATGGATTCCACACACACTTCAAAATATGAGAACTTTAAACATAACGTTGACATTGAATAATTTCTCATAAATTAAAAATCTCGCAGAGAACTAGAACATTTCAAAGCAAAACTATGAAAAATCTTTGATTACTTTTATACCACATCCCCAACGCCTAAGAGCGTAAGACTAGCAAACATGCTAGCACAATCACTGTCAGTTTTGCTAGTAGAATTTACACTCCATATTTCTTTTATTACTTGACACAATATCCGAAGAATACTCTTCATTTTCATTAACGTCTCCATCTACCTAGAATCCAAAGAAAACATTACAAAAAAACAAATACCAAACAAATAAAATTTAGTAACAATAAAACAATAAATTAACCTCTACAGTCAACTAACCTTACATGACGTATTCCACTTTATACAAACCGATCTGACATCAAAATTACATTCAGGAAAACGTTATCACCTTACATGCATCAGACATACGATACACAATACACGTCCCCCGCATCAATCATACCAAACGCTATCTGCCACTCACGATATTACATGTCACGACAGCCATAAACCATAAACCACCTTGCTTTGAAACTATTTAATAATGAAAAAGTTATATTCCTTCACTTCCCTATAACATTGTCATACCTTTACTTTCATTTGAATAACTTATGTGTGGCGGGAAATGTAAAACGTAACTAATACTTTCATTCCTTTCTCAATTTAACAGTAAAACCAATTGATCAAACTATTTCCTTTTCTCTGATGAGCGCATTTTGACGGCGAATTCCTGATGATGTGTCGCGATTTTGGTATCGAAAACTGCTCACCGTCTATATTAGTCTTATTTTAGATAACATTTATTATTTACGTTCATAAAATCGTTAACATGCTGCATTGGAAATTCTGGCCCCCAAGGACCACTCAGCGGTTTAGGCGCTGGATTTTTTTTTTGCCTGGTTCACAGCGCTCGTGAAGTAGACCTTACCACCGGTCCTCTCCCTGTGCCACGATCAAGGGGCGCACAACTTCAGACAAACACTACACATTTAGACACAATCACAATACACCGTAAATAAGCGCACAATTCCAAGTGTATAAAAATTGTTACAAGAATGGACACAGTCAACAGTGTTTGGTGATAAGATTCATGTCTAAAAACGGATTTGCCGCGTTCTTGATTATGCAGCGTGCGGTCAGGTGAGAAGGTCGGAAGGAATAACGTCACTTAGTGTTAAGTAATTTGTCGCGGCCACGAGCCAGCCAGGGGCCTTCCTGCCGAGTCGGCCCGAGCGTCGCGCAGAGAGATGCGATCGGATGTCATCGCGCCTTCCTCTCCAGGGCGCGCGGGATTCAAACCTACGCGGCGCCCGGGGGGGGGGGGGGGCACGAAAATTACTTTTCAGGCGGTCCATGCGAAATCAAGACACGGACGGAAATCGAGTGTCTTAGATTAGCTGGGATGGGTAAAACATCTCTCAGGATGACTCCAAGGGTACCCAAACCAAAGTAAATTATTCATTAAAGGAATAGTCCTAGATTTGTCGATGCAGCTCTTTTTCGAGATTTACCAAAGCCGGCCCCTGAGATACATCACATTAATTCATCGTTTTGGATGGTTACAAGGGCCGCTCATTTATTACGTGAGGGCCTCGGGGGGAGGGGCGGATTTTAAAAATCTATTCATACTCTTACGTTGAGGAGGGGGGGAGGGCTAAGTCTGGTATTTCTAACGTAAGATTCTAGAATACGCCAAAATTCCCGTGAAATCGCTGTCCGTCGTACGACAGCGGAACATATACGCCACGTAGACAGGACGCGACAGGTTCTGTGCAGGCGACCACTACTTTACAACCGCGCACCCGCCGGCCACAGCCAGCGCAGCCGAACTGCCAGCGTGCCCCGCCGCCCAGCGGCTTTTATCGTCAATGTTACAGTCTTCAGTTTTTCTTTCAAGATGGTTATTTAATAATGCGTATTTTCATTTTAATCGTTCTTTTTTGAGAAGTTGTTTGTTTTTGGCCTATTTGAGGGATTTATCTGGAAAAATCTTACGTAAGAGTGGGGGGAGGAATACGGGAAATTTTGCTATGTCTTACATTTAGAGAGTAGGGGTCAAAAATGGCCAAAATCATGCTTACGTTATAAATGAACTACCCCTCAAAGCGTTTTTGGCATTTTAAGAAAGTCCTAAATCTATTCAGTAATGGCAAAAATTTGTTTGATCAACTTAAGTACCGCTAATATCTTCACGTATTTATGACATGGATAAACGTACGGAGACAACAACTTTCTAATTTTGTCGCGATTCTGAGAATTTTTCCATCTTAGATTTGTAAGGTATGGGTCGGCCGCCCCAGGAGGTGGTGCGCAGTGCGCTCGCAAGGCGCAAGTCCGTCGAGAAGGGCTGAGGCTAGCGATTTTAGTTGTTTCAAAAATATGTTCTTCTTGACTGACACCTACCGAGTGACTTAGAGCGGGCCGGCAGGCCAAGCTGGCCAAGTCCCCCTGCCGGTGGAGCGGAACCGGCACAGAGGCGTGACGGTGGGACGGGCCAGCTTGTTAATTTTAGAAACATTCCTAAATAATATCTGATGCCCGATCATTTCCACTAAATTCTCTAGCCACTTAAGCTGGGTCATTAAAGCGGCGGCAGGCCAATCGCCAGCTTGTCCTCCTTATGAGGATTTTGAGTATGCTTGTTCGGGGAAAACCATCCCTTCGAAAAGGCACAGAGCCGGGTAATAACCGCAATTCAATACATAACTAGGCACTGACGTGAGACATTCAAAGAGTATTTTTTGTCTGCACTGTAAAAATTTGTCGTTCTGGAACGACATTGCTGTAACGAAAATTCTTCGTTCATGAAAATACCAAACAAACTTCGTTATATAACGACAAATGTATGGATCCATATGACCCCCTAGGAGACTTAATAAATGTCGTTTGAAATCAAGAATATATTGTTTGAAAACAAAGAAATATCGTTCTGAAACGAGCAGTAAAATTTAAAAAAATAATTATAAATGTCAGCATCTGACGCTATGTGACACATAGAAATGGCTCTACAGGCTAGTTTCAAACAATTTTAACACATTTTGTAGTGCACCCTTTTTGAACTTGTTTACAGCCCCATGATAACCTAGTTTATTGAAGAGAAACAACTTTTAGTAATACTTCTAAAGCTATGCAATGGCTTGTTCAACATATTTTGATAGAGACATCTCACAAAGAGTCACTGTAGCAAAAAGGTTACTCAGAATTTTTTTCATGGCTGGACCAAACATGAACAACCCACAACAACCATAGCAAAACACTCCCTGGCCATGTCATTCTTTTAGTAACTGCATCTGCTAGGGTTGATATGCCGTGTGTACTTACATTACTTACACCAAACCATTTCGATCCAAAGCTCACACGATGAGTGGGCTCCTAAAAATTATCCAGAAAGGTAAGCAAGCTGCGTAGGCAATGCGAAACGAAACAAATATCTATAAACGATAAGGGATTCATCTCGTGTTTTGGTTGTGTTCCGGCTTCTGCTATTCGTGTACCTGCATATAACGACTACCTGTGTGGTTATCCGCCCTCCACCAGATGCATCTGTCAATAATCGACGAGGTACAAACGGCAGACAGTATTGTTCTTGCGCGGGCCCTTTATTTATTTATTATTTTTAGAGGATTGGCAGCGGCTGCTGCAGCGGCTACCTTGACCGTTGTTCTAGTGTATTGACTGGTGCAAGTCAAAGGAGAATGACCATAAAGAGAGTGGAAGGGTTTAAAGAACGGCATTGCCTCAATGCAGACGACACCCGCCTTGGGCCTCGAAGTATTTCTCGTACTTCAATGTCTGAAGGAACAACAACAACAACCGCAAACACTGCACTTTTCCCCGCGCCAGACTCGATACAAAATCCCTTTGTTTTCCATTCCAAAGAAAACAATATTTTAGCGGCGCGCTCTCGCAGTGCTCTAGCCCCTTAAGTGAAAACCTAAAATGAGTGAACGAGTGCGATGTTGCCGAGCCAACTCGAATCGCCCTTTCTCCTTTTCTGGCAGCACTAGATCTGTGCCATTTCGGTTCGACGTCTGCTCGGACTAGGCTTTATTCTTCAGTAATAACTGAATGAATTCTTTGGAAAATGCCATCACCAGCGGCCCTGTTTGTGCATTCACATTTATTAGGTTTTATTAGGTTTTGTGAATGAACGGCCTGCTGCTCATGGTAACGAAAATTTGTTGGACACTGCATGGAGGTTATGTTGTTCGTGATGTCCTTGGGAAATAAGAGCAAAGTCTTTCCATTTCGGTGACATTTTGATGATAAAAGTGTTTCGCGAGGTCTCTGAATTGAAACGTCTTTTTGAGGTTGTGCCTACATTGTGGTGGCAATTCTGGTAAGCACTATTTCCATTGTGTGGGAAGTCATGGTTTCTGATAATTATAATTTACATCGAAGATAATTATGTCATGTTTTGATTTCTTTCTAGTGCTGCTGTTTTTACTGGAGTGACAGATGCTGTTTTAAAATGTTTTCAAATGAAGCGTGATGGTTGTCACAGTATCCAAGTAATTCAATTGGCATGCACCAACTGTTTTTTGGGTAAGTCTGTTTCTCGGCAATGACTTTTCTTGATTGCAAATCTGTCTGTCTTAACACAATATTTATTTTCTTACAAGTCAGACAAAGCTTAAAGGTGCCTGGTTGACAGACAGAGAGAGAGAGAGAGAAGGAGAGAGAGAGAGAGAGTGTGTGAGTGAGTGTTTACAATCCAGAACGGATGCTGGAGTGACACAAAAATAATTAGATTGTCACTCAGATCAAGGAAATAGTCAAGTGTGTATCGACAATTGTCTTGGGCATCATTACCAATTTAACACTATTCACTTCAACTCAACTCTACGGTGGTTTCTTTCAATACCATGGCCAACACTGAAGGAGTGCAGAATAGCTGTAATACTCTAGTGAAAGTATCGTCAGTTGTGAATTAGCCCCAGCGAATGTAAAAGTGCAACTTTACATCGTTCCTTGATGTCTCGATTGCTATAGGTGGCATAAAATATAAAACTTGAAATACATTGCAGCACTGTATGCTACTGTTAAAGATTTTATGGTTTTCATTTCACTTAATTTCTGTACTTCTTTGATTGCAACTTTTTAGCAAAGGTGTAAATATATTTTGTGTTTTATATGATTTCAGGGTGAGCTACATGCTGGAATGGCTTACCTTTTCCAACAGCATAAAAATGTGGATTGGATTCTACAAGCTTGTTATCCTTTATTGATCGTAATATCCTCATGAGGGTCCCTCTGTCTATTCTGGGCCAGTGAGAAGCAAATTTTCAGTCATGCTCTATCGGTCCTTAAATAATTCATATGGGAGGTAAACAAATCGGGTTAGTTATGGTCAATGCTAAAATTGTCAGTTGTGTTGTGTTTTCTTCATGCTCTCTTAACTTGCGTTTCAAATGAAATGGGTTTAGTAGCATGCATTGTGAACACTGAGAGTAACAGTGGAACAGCTATTGCTGAAATTTATGTCAGGGGTGATTGGATTGCCTTTTGGTTTCTTCACTTTTAATTTGGTAGGTATTTGAACATCACCATTACATTAATGCAAGCATTATTGCTTGTATGAGTTCAAAAAGTTTTTTTTTATTTACAGTTCCCTTGGCTCGCGTGGACCATAACTATTTAACATTTATAGATGTCAGTACTTGGCAAGGGGAAGTACTTCTTTTGCCACTGAAACAAAAGGCTGCTCATCTCATTTCTAGTGATGGAAAGATGTGGTAAGAAATTACTTCTAATTCTTCTTCTAATTTTTCAGTCTGCTGTAATTGAATTTAATTTTCAGATTGCGGTTTAAACTACGTGGCTCTGTCCTTGTAATGCTGCTAAGTGTGGTGTCACAACACTGAGCAAGTTCAATTTTCTACGAAGAGTGCATCTGCTTTCAGCAGCTATGTAAAGGGATTCGGTATGTGAGTGAAGTGTGGTGCTAGTTGCAACGTCGGTCAGCATCTTATGAGGAAGATTTATCTTTCCTTGTATTAGGACTTTCTCCATAGCAATTCCCAAGTAAATTTCAACATACAGTGTGTTACATCGTTTTCATTGAGGCTAAGTAAATTTATGTATACTTTTTGTCTGTTTCAGAAGTGTTGCCTTTAAAAAAAAATACATTCTCTTAAGTTACACGGTAGTGAGTCTATCAGCGAACCATTCTGGTTGTAGCGATTGTTGTGATTATGTTACAAAGCCTCGAAGATTATTTTCCCTATTGTTATGCTGGTGCGTCAAATTTTGCTGTCTTGTTTGTTAGTGCATTTATTTGCTTATTTGAGGTGTATTGATGTTTCTTACTCTCCTTGTACATGTTCTCATCAGGAACTTTTCGACACCACTCTTGCATGTATATCTAAGTAGAGAGTTTCTCTGCCCTACCATGGCTAGGTGGCCCGTGCCTGTCACATTTAACTTAAATGTGGAAATATCTACTTCTTTCATGGGTAAGGCCTCAATTCTGTGATGGTGTGTTCTTTTCCATGTACTGTTGTTTGCCTTTTGCTTGACTGCATTTTGCTTTGGCTGATGCTTAGCTGGTTCTGCATTATATGATTTTCTTATGCTCTGAATGTGTTAGCAAGTGGCGTTTGTATTAAAATGATTTTTCAAAATATGAAAGCATCTAAGTGGACTCAAATTTGGATTAAGTTTTCTAAAGGCTCTCCAGTTTAAGAACATAGTAAGTAGTTATTGTAGTACTGCTCTGTCTTCTTTCCAAAACATGGTTGACCTCTGAAAGTAGTTCACTCTTAAAGTCACATCATTCAATCTCATATATTTTTTTAGAAACTAAGTTCATTTTAATGTAATCCTCTCTTTGGTTTTAGGGCTGCTGACATCACTGAAATGTCACAGGCTGCACTAAAATATTTATGAACTGTGATTTTTATGATTGCTAAAGTGCCAAATTGGTTTGTGTTTACCAGCATATCCTGGGCAAGTTCTCTTTTTGATGACTCTAGGTATTCATCATTGTATATATATTCTGTCTGAGCACAGTGTTCATTTCTTGCAAGACAAGCCAAACTTGTAAGCAACTGGGTTGACAGAGTGAGTGTAATAATAATTACATGTTGGATTGATGTGTATCTATACTTGACTTGGCATCTGTACTATTTTGACACAATTCACTCAAACTTAGCTCTACTTAATTTCTTGTCATAATCACAATCTTGGCCAAGTTCCTTGTCACTTAGTTTTCTTCTGGATCGTCGAGCTATTGAAGGGAATTTGAAAGAAACAATTTCAGTCGTACCTTTCATGATCTTGCATAGATAGAAAAATGCTAGCTTACCATTTGTTCCTGCAAGAGCTGGAAATTTTCCAAATCCAAATCAACACTTTCCCTATCCTGAAGGTGAAAGTTGATTTTCCTAAATAGGTTCAGCAATTTTGGGGAGATTGTGGATGATGGCCGGGTATTCCTTGGGTGGGTAGTCTTTGTCCCTTTCCTTGGGTTGATCCCAACCATTCCTCTGAATTAAACATAAGTGTCATCACTTACATGCTCTCTGTACTTCAAAGAGAAACATATAATTTACATTGCAACAAGTTGTACCTTTGTACAAAGTCCAATGTCATACTATTTTCCTGGGGGTAATTTATTCCAAAAATGTAGTAATAGGAAAATGCTATTATAAAAGAATCCAGAAAGCTCCTGTTTGATGTTTCAACCTTTTGATCTAGGCACACATAAAATTTTCTTGCTTTATAGAACTTGCCTGTAACAATTTAATTTGATTTTATGAGCTCCACTAAGTAATTTTTTTGTTGGTTTATTTGCAGCAGTACCACCAAAAAAGTAAGAGGAATTCAGTCTTACCCACTGCAAAGATGACAGGCGTTCGAGGAAGGCTATTCATGTCATAAGACTCCTCAAAGTTGTCATAAGTGGTGCCCTCCTACAACACAACAGTATTTTTGAGAAACAAGGATTGAATATGTGAGTGCTCGTGTTGTATGAACAGAAACCCTAAGGACTTACATCAACTCTGGCCATCCATGTCTTGTTCTCTTCACGAAGATATTTGCACAGCATGAGGAGAAGTGAAAGCAGTTTCATGCTGTACTCATTAGCTGGTGTTCGATGTTCGTCATACAGCTTTTTAATTGATTCCATTTCCCTTTTGAATACCCTACAATTCAGAAAGAAATCCATCAAAGGATCTGAATATTCATCCAGAAACTTCTGAATGTTGCCCTTGATGTCTTCACTTGTAAGTGTCTCAAAGTGTGAATTCACTGCTTTCACTTGGAATAAGAAGGGCCATCTATTTGTTATGTGGGACACATGACACTCTTCTATATCGACTCCATGAGGAATTTTTGGCGCTCTTTTTTGGTGTTCAGCTTTTTGCAACTCAAAAATAACTTTGAAAATAGTATTTATTTCTTTGCGGAGGGTCCCATATGTTGCCTCCAGCAGCTCTGATATTTTTTCCCAGTCCCAGTCCCTCTTGCTAACTGTACAGTAGATTTCATCCAGTTCCTGACGCTTTTCCTCTTGGGTTTGGTTTGTCTCACCATCTGGGAGAGCTGCCAACCTCCATCTTCGACAGCCATAAGCTCTTTGCTCTTGAATTGGGGCCTCAATTTCTAAATTTGTCCGGTCTTTTCTCTTCGCATTGTCGAAGCAATCTTTTAACTGTTTTTTCAGGGACACCGCCCTGATAGCTGACCGAATAGTAATGTCCCCAAAACTGTCTGGAAACTGATTCTGAATTTTTGAATCTATAGTATCAAACAGCTCTCTGGAAGCAAATGGAACTTCGTTTCTGACATCCTCAACTATGCGGCTAACCATTTTCCTTCTGTCTGATTCAGTTGGGATCCGCCCTGCAGAAATTTCCTTCAATAGTGTGGGTGGCATTTTCTCCCATCGGACTTTAAACTTAGTCCTGGTTGCCTCCGCAGCCCTTTCTCTAATGGTGCGTCTTTCATTATTTGCACCTGTAAATCAGAAACCATAATTGCTATTTCGTAGACATCACCAATCATATTGACCAACAGTTTTATTTTTGTGTTTTCCCCCACTATTCTACTTGTGATAACATTTAATTTTTCACCTATTTCAGCAAACTTCTGGGACAGCTCTAGGGCTGTGAAAAAAGGCACATTGTACCTCGACGTCAAGTCGTTTGCTTTCAGCAGTTTGAGCTGCGCCACAGATGTTATATTGTCATTGACAATATCCCTGACCAATGTGTCCAGCAGCTGAGCCTCCATGTCGGGTTTTGCCCACAGTAGCTTGGCGCTCACAGCAGCATCCATCTTGAACAGGGAGGTGGTCCCTGATCACAGGGGTGACGTTTGCGTAGAATCATTTTGAGACAATATTTTCCCTGATTTGAGTGAACTTTTGGTGGCAAAACACCAAATCCTACCTTCAAGAATACAACTCCAAGGTCACAAAAGTCACTGGAGTCCTCAACCTCGTTGACACTTACGTTTCAAGTCTAAAGGATTTCGGCTCAAAAGCGCGCGCCCCCGTCAGCTGGTCAGTCAGCTGTTTAAATGCCCTTTAAAACGGCCCTTTAACTCAGATTTGCCAACTTTAACCCACGTCACGCGCGAGGTCAGACAACTACTTTATATCAAAACCCGGCTTTTGGAACAGAGTGATTTATCTTATTAATGTACGAAATATATGTTACATTACATTTAATCATTGCAGTAAATTTCTGGTGTGATCGAATTTTTAAATTTTCGTTCTTGTTGAATCAATCTCCCCCCCCCCCCCCCTCCTCACCCCCCGTTTCCCCTTCCCGCCTCACCTACCCTCCCGCGGCTTCGTGCTCCAACGTTTCGGTCCGAGCCTAGCTGAATCTAGAAGTCCTCCTAATCTTGCTTTCTTTCCGTGTTTTGCTTTGATAGCAGCTGACGTCAGCTTTATCATTTTAGGTGAACCTATTACATATTTTACTTCGTTCGTAAGGTGGAGTAGGTTTATCAAGTTTGTTCGAGGTTTTGTGGGAGCACCTTTAGGTTGTATGTTGGATATGGATGTCTGGCCGTCTACTCTTTAACAGTGCAGAAATTTACCTCAACATCTAGTCTGTACTTATCTTCCTTGGATTGACGAGCTGAAGGATTATCTGTTGTTTGTTAAATTTCTGTGATAGTCCCCTTAGATTTGAGGTTATGGTCGCCAGTAGGTGTGTTCTTACAGTGAAGGCCCACTTCTTTCGTTTAGGCAGAATCTAAGCCCTATTAATGTACTTTAACATTTTTCTTTTCTCTATTTTACAGACATGGTGACGATAGCGGTGTGGAGGAGCCGCATAGGCTGTTACAATAACCACTGCAATTCTAGGAGGCATCATGACCGTCCAGGCAAGAGGCCACGATGTTTCAGTGGTGATTCATCCAAGCCCGACCCCTCAAATCCTCGACTGCAACAGCCTTGGTTTTTGCCATTGGCTGCTCTCTTACTGGGTGAGTAGTTTGAGTGTAGTGAATCAAGGCCCAATGGTTCTATCCTGCAGGGATGAGCAGCAATAAACTTTGGGGTGCAGTGCCTTAGCCGTAGCTATTAGGCGAATGGTATTTAATCCTTTTTGCTCTCTTCTTTACTGTTATTACATTTTTTCAATGGCTTCCATCATTGCTGGTACTATAGGTGTTGATTACCCTGCAGTTCTGTATCCCAGTCATGAGCGTCCGTGTGGCAATACTTTTACTGATATTAATTCCCATGGAAAGCATTGCTTTAGCCGTTATGCAAATGGTATGTGTAATCCTTTTGGCTCTCTGCTTTACTGCTATGAAACAATTCTATTTTTAAAAAAAAATTCCAGTGGCTTCCATCAGTGCTAGTACCATAGCTGTTGGTTTTGAATTGAACCCAAACGCTGTAGTTCTGTATTCCAGTCATGAGCGTCCTTGTGGCATTAGTATTACTGATGTTAATTCTCATGCAGTGCAGTGCTTCAGCTGTTATGCCAATGGTACATTATTTCAAACAGTGATGTATACTTTTTTTGCTTTACTGGTATCTATCAGGTATTATTTTTCTTTTACTAGCTGATGGTGGTATTAGCTATGTGCCTGTTGCTTATGAACTGGTAATTCAGTGGATGGTTCTATTGCAAGCTTTGGGTAAGCTGTATGTTATATTATGAATGGTTGCTCATTAGTAATGTGTCTGTTAATGTCATCCTCTTTGCTTGCAGCTCCTTTGCTCGCCTTGGTGTCTGCGGTTTGGAGGGGCTTTCAAAGGCAATGTTATGGTCGCTCCACTTTCAAAATTGCTACAAGTCACCACCATGTGAACCATCAATCAATGTTTAGAAGTTTGCTGCTTTCCAAGCTTGAACTAGTGGTTCTGTTACTGCTCCTTTTGATTGGGAACATTGAATTGAATCCTGGACCTCCATATGTCTTCACATGTCTTGAGAAAGCCTGTGGATTCTGCACTAGTGATATTAAGGCACACGTGTCACATCAACAGATTCACAGTTCAGGTTCAAATTTTCAGTTCACATGCCCTTGGCCTACTTGCCATTTTGCCTTTAAGAATGTCAAGGCTGCCTATCAGCATGTGCACATGCAGCACATGGAGAAGCAGCAGGAGGACCGTGAAAGTGCAGCAGGGGAGAGTGTTGGCAGCTCTGCATTTTATTTATGTCCAGTGTCTGAGCAGTGTCCATCTTTTGAGTCCTCTTATGACATTTCCCAGCATGTGATTCAGCATCTCGAACGTGGTGAAGGTCTGCCAATTAAATGCCCTTTTGGTTGCATTCCAGAAAAGACAGGGCAAACACCAGTTTTCAAAAACAGCCAGCTGTTTCGTTCTCACCTGTCCATCAAACATCAGGGCTGGAAAAGTAACACTGTGAGAACTGCAGTGGGATCTGCTGCTGCCACTTTGTCATCTTCCTCCTCAAATCAAAATATGTTGGAAAGCCCTCATGATGGAAACGATTCAATTGATGTTGATGCTGAAGACCGTGAAGACTTTCATCAGTTTCATGTTCTCTTTTGAAAACGTTGTTTCAAGCATAGCAAAGTTTTACCTCATGCTGGAAGGAGAATTCTTTCTGCCTGTGAGCACTGTCAATAATATATCAGGCTATATACGGTTTATTTCAGAAATGGTTCAAATTAAGGTGGAGGAGGCACTGAAGAAGGAGCTGGATCTTTTAAATTTGACACCAGAGAAGAGGAACCAAATTTTGAAGAGAGTACTGTTGTCAGATCCGTTGTTCGCCACACATCATGAACACTCCCCAGGACCAACACTGACTACGGATGCTCGCCGCAGAACTTTCTATCGTGGCAAATTTGGATATGTGGAAGTAAGGCAAGTCAACGTGTGCACACGTGATTTGTTTGCCAAAATGTATGCACACTATGTTCCAGTGAAAGAAACACTTGAGGTTGTGCTTCAAGACAAGAATGTTCAAGAGCAGATAAATTTGTCTTTCAATAAGCCCCCTTCAGACCCTGATCTCATTGATGATTACACTAAGGGATCAGATTTTGTTGTTCTAAATGCTGGTGATCTACCAAAATGCATTGACATTATGTTTTTTATTGATGCCTTCAATATGGTTAACCCACTTGGAGCAGCAAAAAATCTTTATAAAACTGTTGGGGTATATATGACAATACTTAATCTGAAGCCTTTCAACAGAGCCAAAGTAGATTCCATGCATTTGATAATGTTGGTGCAGGAGAAGTACTTTGAGTCATGTAACCATTCGAACTGTAATGAAAGCTGCTCTCACTTACGAAGTTTCAAGAAAATTATTCAGGATCTTAATGACCTGTTCGAAAACGGCATAATGTTTGATGGCGAGCGTGTCCGAGTGCGGCTGAACTTTGTTGTTGGTGACAGTCTCGGAGCACATCAGATTGGCGGACTTCTACGAAATTTCAGTAAGGCCAAGTACTTTTGCCGTTTCTGTGAGGTTCATGTGAACGACTTCAAGGCCAACCCTCACATTTGCATGGGTGAGAGATGTGGGGTCGCGTGTGTGTGTGTGTGTGTGGCGTCAGAAACACCAAAGAATGTCACAGCAGTTGAACATAAATCAAGTTGTAATTCGGCGCAGATGCAAACACTATGTACAACGTGCCGGGGGCTTGCAAAGACAATCACCGTCGTCGGATCGGCGTTCCGCGCGGAGCAAGAGACCGGGCCGTTGGTTCGTCCCGGTTTTTATCGCCCGGGCCGGGCGGCTGCTGGCTGCTGACCACACCGGCGGCCAATCGTGGCGCCCGGAGCGCCGGGCCAATCCGGGCCGGGCGCGCGCTGTGTGCTGGGCTTGGACGGCGGCGCGGTGACCGCCGCACCACCCCCCTACGAAGTCCCGATGCCCGCGGTGTACACCCCCTTGAAGCGGACGCGGCGGGGAGGGTTGGCGCGGGCTGAGGGGTCGCATGTTGGCTGCTCCGGCACTTCAGGTGCGATAGGTGGCCTACCCGCCACGGGGCCGTCGGTGCAGAGGTACGCTGGTTTCACCCTGTCGACCGTGACCTCTGACGGGGCCCCGTTGAGCCTAACCGTCAGGGTCTTGCCGTCCTTGCTGCGCGCCAGGACCTCGTGGGGGTCGCTCCAGGGCGGCGTCAGCGATCTGCGGAGGCGGCTGATCTCCAGGAAGACGTGGGTGCAGGTAGCAAGGTCCCTGTGTACAAAAACGCCTGGCTTAGCGTGACGTGACGCCGGGGTGGGGCGTACCTTCGCAAAGTGCTGCCTGAGCCGGGTGAGCACGCCGATGGGGTTCGCCGCTGTGGTCGTGGTGTCGGTGAACATGTCCCCCGGGAGGCGGAGGGGTTCGCCGTAGACCATCTCGGCGCTGGAGGCCGCGATGTCCTCCTTGAGCGCCGAGCGCAACCCGAGCAGCACGACGGGCAGGGCCTCCACCCAGAAGATGTCGTCATGGGCTGTGATGGCGGCCTTGAGCGGCCGGTGGAGGCACTCGACCTGGCCGTTCGCCTGGGGGTGGTAGCTCGTAGTGTGCGAGACCTTCGCCCCGAACGCGCCGGCCAAGCTGTGGAACAATACTGAGGTGAACTGGGAGCCCCTGTCGACGGTGATCCTTTCCGGGGTGCCGAACCGTGCGACCCAACCCGTCATGAAGGCGAGGGCGACGGTCTCGGCGGTGATGTCCTTCATCGGGATGACCTCTGGCCACCGCGTCCACCTGTCGACACACGTGAGGCAGTACGCGAACCCGCGCGACGGCGTCAGCCGCCCGATGATGTCGACGTGCACGTGCCCGAAGCGCGCCGTCGGGGCGGCGAACCGACCGACAGGGGCGCGTGTGTAGCGCGTGATCTTGGCCCGCTGGCAGGGCACACAGGCCCTGACCCAGGTCGCGACGTCCTTCCGCAGGCCCGGCCACACGTAGCGGTCGGCCACCAGCCTTGTCGTGGGGCGCTTACCGGGGTGGCTGAGGTCGTGAAGTTGCCTGAACACCCGCCTCCGCAGGGGCGCTGGCACGAAGGGCCTAGGGCGGCCTGCGGATGTGTCGCACCACAGCTCCAGGTTGGTGCCCGGCACCGGGACCTTCTCCAGCTTCAGCGATGCGTCCGCCGGCCAGGTGCGGAGATCATCGTCGTGGTGCTGCGCGTCAGCCAGCGCCTGGGGGTCGACGGCGGGGAGCTGGATGGCCTCGACGCGGGACAAGGCGTCGGCGACGACGTTCTCCGCGCCGTTGACGTGGCGGATATCTGTGCAGAACTGGGAAATGTAGGTTAAGTGATTGCGCTGCACGGGCGGGATCTTGTCGTGCTTCTGGGCGAAGAGGCACGTGAGTGGCTTGTGGTCCGTAAAAATACAGAAATCCTGCCCCTCCAGAAAATGACGGAAATGGTAAACCGCTTCGTAAATTCCAAGCAGCTCGCGGTGAAAGGGGGGCCACGTCGACTGCCCTGCCGAAATCTTCTTGGAGAAGAAGGCCAAGGGTTGCAGCTCGCCGTCGACCAGCTGCTGCAGCACCGCCCCCACGCACCTGAGGGAGGCGTCGGTGTAAAGTGATAGGGGGGCACCCGTGACTGGGTACGCCAGCATGGTGGCGGTCGCCAGGGCGTCCTTGCAGGACTGGAACGCGGCCTCAAGCTCCGGGGTCCAGGGCACCGCGTCGTTCTTGCGTAGCCCGGGTCGTGCGAGCAGGTCGTGCAGGGGCGCCTGGAACTCCGCGGCCCTCGGGACATGCCGGCGATAAAAATTAATCATACCGAGGAAACGACGGAGATCCCTGGTGGTCTCGGGGCGCGGGTACGCCCGGAGCGCGGCCACCCGCTCTGCGGGTGGACAGATGCCGTCGGCGGACACGCTGTGTCCCAGGAAGACGAGCTCTGGCGCCGCGAACACGCACTTGGCCGGGTTCACCACCACTCCGTACTGGGACAGGCGTTCGAATAGCTGCCGCAGATGGGCGGTATGCTCCTCCGGTGTTCTGGAAAAAACAAGGACGTCGTCAATGTAACTGTAGACGAAATCGAGGCCCCGGAGTACCTCGTCCATGAATCTCTGGAACGTCTGGGCCGCATTCCGGAGTCCGAACGTCATGAAGGGAAATTCGTACAGTCCGAACGGGGTGGTAATGGCGGTCTTGGGGACGTCATCCACGTTCACCGGAATTTGTTGATAAGCTTTAACCAGGTCGATGGAGCTGAAAACCTTGCTGCCTGAAATGCTGTTGCCGAAGTCTTGAATGTGCCGCACTGGGTACGAGTCGGGCACGGTCCTGGCGTTCAGGGCCCTGTAGTCGCCGCAGGGGCGCCACCCGGAGCCCCCCTTCTTGCCGACGATGTGCAGGGGGGAGGACCACGGGCTGTCCGATGGCCGCGCGGTGCCCTCCTGGACCATGGCGTCGAACTCACCCTTCGCGACGGTGAGGCGCTCCCCTGCCAGGCGCCGTGGTTTGCAAGACACGGGTGGGCCCGGCGTCGTCTTGATGAAGTGCTCCGTGTGGTGCTTCATCTCGCGGGGGCGGCCCGCCGGACGGGTGACGTCGGGGAACTCGGCGAGGATGTTGGCGCCGGGGAGGTCGACGGCAACGGCGCGCACGCTGGGCTGCGCGATGCTCCGTGACTGGCAGTCCGCGAACAGGCCGGTGGTGGCGTCGTGCAGCCGCTTCAACTTGCAATCTGGCAAAAGATGGTAGTGGGCAAGAAAATCCGAGCCGATGATCGGTACACTCACGTCAGCCACGATGAAGGACCAGGTGAGGTCGCGCCGCAGGCCGGGGAGGTTCAGTTTCAGGAGGAACAGCCCATAGGTGGCGATGTTGCTGTTGTTGGCGGCGCTGAGGGCGTAGTTGGTCTTGACGTGGCGACGGCCCGTGAGAAGTCGTCTGGGGATGCAGCAGACGTCGGACCCTGTGTCGACAAGAAAACTCCATTTGGTTACCGACTCGGTGAGAAAAAGGCGGCTCCCTTTGCCGCAGCCTGCTGCCGCCGTGGCCGGCTGCCCCTCTAGTTTCCCGACTTCTTGTAGGAGCAGGGCGCGTTGCACTTGCGGGCGTCCTTGCCGTACCTCTCGTGGTACCAGCAGAGTCCACTGTCACTGCCGCCCCTCGCCCCGCCGCCGTCGTTGTTGTTGTTGCGTGAACGGCTCCGGCCGCGCGGGCGAGAGCGCGACTGCTGCGTCAGCGCCTCGACCCGTCCTGCTAGGGTCTCGATCATCTTCGCCAGAGCATCGACGGGGCCGGGGGCGGCCGCGGTACTCACTGCGTGCACGGAGGGGATGCCCGGGGCCGCCTCGAGGACGCGGTCCGCGAGCGGGGCCAGCTTGTCCAGGCCCAGGTCTGGCTGCGAGGCGAGGATGGCGGTCACGTGACTCGGTAGGCGGCGGGTCCAGATCCTCTTCATCACAGCGTCGTTGACGGCGGCCGAGCCGCCCGCCAGCGCCCGGAGGTGGCGGAGGAACTGGGACGGCGTCCGGTCGCCGATGTCTTCCTCGGCGAGTAGCTGGTTGATGCGCCTCTCCTCGGACAGGGATAGGCGGGCGATGAGTTGTTTCTTGAGGTTCTCGTACGTCTGGCCTTCTGGCGGGCCGGTCAAGATGTCCTCTACCTCCGCGGCCATCCGGCTGTCCAGTTGGGCAACGACGTGGCGGTACATCGTCGTGGGCGCCGTGATCCGGGCCAACGCGAACTGTGCGTCCACTTGCACGAACCACAGGGCGGGGCGGTCCGCCCAGAAGGCAGGCAACTTCACCGCCACGGCACCCACCTGCGGTTGTTGTTGTCGCAGGGCGTCTAGCTGTTGTTGCTGCTCGACGGCGGCGGCCTGGGCGAGTGCCAGCGCCTGCATCTGCTGCTGCGTGAGCTCGTGGAGCTTGGCGTTGGCCTCGGAGAGGCGGGCCAGCTCCTGCTGCCACTCCGCTTCGGACGGCATGGCCGCGGAGGGGAACGCCGACACGGTCCGAGTCACACGCACACACACCAAAAAAAAAATTGTCACTGTGACGCCAAGACGCACACGCACCCACGCTGTTTGCAAATCACGTCGGGGTCACCACAATGTGGGGTCGCGTGTGTGTGTGTGTGTGGCGTCAGAAACACCAAAGAATGTCACAGCAGTTGAACATAAATCAAGTTGTAATTCAGCGCAGATGCAAACACTATGTACAACGTGCCGGGGGCTTGCAAAGACAATCACCGTCGTCGGATCGGCGTTCCGCGCGGAGCAAGAGACCGGGCCGTTGGTTCGTCCCGGTTTTTATCGCCCGGGCCGGGCGGCTGCTGGCTGCTGACCACACCGGCGGCCAATCGTGGCGCCCGGAGCGCCGGGCCAATCCGGGCCGGGCGCGCGCTGTGTGCTGGGCTTGGACGGCGGCGCGGTGACCGCCGCAAGAGACGCACCGTTTTCAGGTATGACAATCATGTCCGGCTCTTGAAATTGAAGAGGATAGCGGGACAAAGAGTCATGAGCTATAGAGGACTACGTGTTCGTTCTGTTCTGAACCGCATTAAGGGCTTTCACGTTGCCACTCCCTCACTCCCACCCTGCTTGGGACATGATTTATTTGAAGGTGTTGCTACTTGGGACCTGAGGTTTGTGATCAATCATTGTATTGCCAAAAAGTGGTTCAATTACAATGAATTTGTTCAACGTTTAAAGGAGTTCACCAGCAGTGGGTATGACTGTGGCAATAAACCCAAATCTATATCCAAGAAGAGCAAGGAGGGTTTGGGCTGCATGCTGTTCAGGTGTGGTTTGTTCTCAGGACATTGCCATTCCTCATTGGGGACAAAATTACTGATAAAAATGATGCGGTCTGGACTCTGTACCTCAAACTAAAGAAGGTAACAGAGTATATTTGTGCCCCAAAGCTGACCCGTCATCAAATTGAGGAAATGAGAGTCCTCATTTTGGAGTACATGGCCATGAGGAAGGAACTGAATTTGAAGTTCAAGCCGAAGCATCACTTTTTACTGCATTATGCTGATATTTTCCTGAGGTTGGGGCCGTTGATTTTTCTGTGGGGTATGAGATTTGAGAGCATGCATTCCCTTTTTAAGCGGATTGCATTGAATGCCAGGAACTTCATTAACGTCACGCTGACGATGGGGAGGAAGTACCAACTTCGCCTTGCTTATCAATCGACTGGACCTCTCTTCAAGACGGGCGTTATTCCGTCAAGTCTGCAAGTTAAGCTGTGTGATGCAAGGCTTGGTCCGGAGACAAAGACCTTAGTGCACAATCAGTTTTCTGATGAAGCAGTGGTGCCGGACCAGATTGAGATTGGTGGCTTAAAGTTCAAGAAGGGAGATTGGGTGTTGTTTGGCTTTGAGGTTCCAAATCAAAAGATATCATTGGGGCAAATTGTCCTTGTAATCAGTGATGGTGCAGACGTTCGGTTTGTTGTTGAAACTGCATCTGCCACCTTCGTCCCAGCTCTGGGTTTGTACAGGATCAATGAGAATGTAGTCCAGCGTACACTAGTGGCACCAACGTCCATTGAAAATCAGCCGCAACCAGTGTACCAGTACAACAAAGAACTTCATTTTTCTTTAAAGTCCCAATTGCAATTGGTTGCTTAAAATATGAATCTTGTAATGTCTCAATTCAGTTATTTTATCAAGCGGGGGGTAAGCTGTATGATATATTTGAACTGTTGCTCATTATTTATTTGTGAGTTGATGTCATCCTCTTTTCTCGCAGCTCCTTGGTGTTTGCAGTTTGGAGGGGCTTTAAATGACGATCTTATAGTCGCTTTGCATTCAAGATCACTGCAAGTTACCACCATGTCAACCATCAATCTATGTTCAGAAGTAGGGAGGTACCTTTTTTGCCTCTAAAAGAAAAGTCTGCTCAGCTCATTTCTAAGTGTAAAACAAATGCAGACTTGACAGCTATTCAATCCAGTTGGCACTTCTCTCTCTGTGTAAGTGTGAAGACTATAGCTTCCATTTGTTTTGATGACTTTTTTAGTTTCTCCAACAAATTAGGTTTTGCTACAGATAGCTGGACGCTGGAGCTTTCAGTGCTGAAAATTGGAGTGCTACCATTGCTTTGGCTAATGCATTTTGGACTCAGATTTCTTGCGCTTGGAATATTGGAGCAAGCGACGTTTGTATTAACGCAATGATTCTTCAAAAAGCGAAAGACTTTAACTGGACTCAAATGTGAATTAATTTTTCTTAATGCTCTCCAGTTTCACACAACATAGTAAGCAGTAATTTTAGTATTTCATTTTTAAAATTTTGAATTAAATTTTATACCTAGTAGTAGTGTATTCTGTCTTGCAGGCAATTAACAAGAACTAGACCTCCAGAGTGGGCATGGCAGTATACTTAGAGTGGTTTCAAAATTTAACTTAGTTGTTGCTAATTTGGCATGAAGAGAGAGTTTCTGACAATGGATGGTATTAAAATCTTCTGAGTAATGCTTTTACACAAAAACTGTCAGCTGTCCAAATCAGGCCCTTCTGATTATTCATGCTCTCCCAACTTGCATTTCAGATGAATGGGGTTTAGTAGTATGTATGTAGTGTGAACATTGAGAGTTGCAATGCTAAAATTTATCTTGGTGTGATCGATTGCCTTCTGGTTTCCTATAAACTGGTTCTTCAGTGCATGTTCCTTTTGCAACCCATGGGTAAGCTGTACGATATATTTTGAATTGTTGCTCATTATGAATTTGTGAGTCAATGTCATCCTCTTTTCTTGCAGCTCCTTTGCTTGCCTTGGTGTCTGCAGTTTAAAGGGGCTTTCGAAGACAATGTTAGTCGCTCTACTTTCAAGATCACTGCAAGTTACCACAATGTTAACTATCAATCAGTGTTCACAAGTTTGCTGCTTTCGAAACTTGAGCTGGTAGTTTTTTTTTAATGCTCCTTTTGATTGGAAACATTGAATCGAATCCTGGACCTCCATACGTTTTCTCATGGCTTGAGAAAGCCTGTGGATTCTGCACCAATTGGAAGTGGAATTTGGTAGGTATTTGAACAACGCCATTACATCAATGCAAGCATGATCGCTGTCATGAGTTCAAAATCTTTTTTGTTTATTTCCAGTTCCCTTGGCTCGCATGGACCGTATTTGTGTATTATTTCTAGATATCAGTGTTTGGCAAGGGGAGGTTCTTCTTTTGCCACTAAAACAAAAGTCTGCTCGGCTCATTTCTAAGTGTAAAACAAATTCAGACTTGACAGCTATTCAATCCGGTTGCCTCTTCTCTCTCTGTGTAAGTGTATATATCTTGATGACATTTTTATATTTTCCCTAACAAATTGTTCTTTTGTTGCAGAAGGTTCTCTGCCTTCCAAGCTTGAGCTGGTGGTTCTGTTACTGCTTCTTTTGATTGGAAACATTAAATTGAATCCTAGAGCTTCATATGACTTCACATGTCTTGAGGAAGCCTGTGGATTTTGCACCAGTGATACCAAGGCACATGTGTCCCATCAACAGATTCACCGTTCTGGTTCAAATATTTCTACATGCCCTTGGCATACCTGCAACAATGCTGAAATTTATCTTGGTGTGATTGATTGCTTTCCGGTTTCTTCACATTTAATTTGGTAGGTGTTTGAACAGTGCTATTTCATGATTGCTAGAATGAGTTGTTTTTATTTTTAATTTTTTTAAATTTACAGTTTCTTTGGCTCGCATGGACCATACTTATTTATCACTTCTGGATGTCAGTGTTTGGCAAGGGGAGGTACTTCTTTTGCCACTAAAAAAAATGTTTGCTCAGCTCATTTTTGAATGTAAAACAAATACGGACCTCATCCAGGTGCCACTTCCCTCCGTGTGTAAGTGTGAAGGTTCTAGCTTCCATTTGTTTTTATGAACTTTTCATAGTGTTTCTAACAAATTGGGTTTTGTTGCAGACAGATGTACTTGCTGGAGCTTTTGGTGCTGATAATTGGGTTGTAACCATAGCTTTAGCTGGTGCCTAGTTGACTCGACATTGGATGAATTTCTTGCGCTTGGAATATGGAAGTAAGTCGCGTTTGTATTAACAGAGTGATTTTTCAAAAAATGAAAGCTTTCAACTAGATTCAAATCTGAATTAATTTTTCTTAAGGATCTCTAGTTCACGACTTAGTAAGTAGTGATTGTGGTATTTCATTTTAATAATTTTGAATTCATTTTTAAACCTAGTACTAGTGTGTTCTGTCTTTGCAGGCATTAAATAAGAGCTGGGAGCTCTAGAGTGGGCATAGCAATATACTGACTATGGTGTTATAAAGTGATTAAGTCGTTGCTATTAGTGCAAGGAGAAAGAGTTTCCAACAACAGATGTCATAGCTAGAATCACTCTACTCAGTTAATATTGTTTTTTCTCTGAGTCAATGTATTTGCAGCAGCAGCTGCTTATAACTTGCTAAAAAGGAAGTTGAAGGTGTCAGTCTTCTTGTTCATTATGATCATACGTTTCTATCTGTAATGCATTCCTTTTATTTGCAGTACTTTTGGTGGATAGAATGAATATCTGAGATTCAACTTCCAGATTAAATCTGGAAATTCAGCGAGAGGATTACCTGCTCCCTGTCTTCATGACCTGCTCTTACTGGCAAAAGTTTCAGAAAGGTGGCTGGACACTAGGAAAATTAACTGATTGGCATGCCAGATTGCAGTGGATCAGAAATGAAGAGGTTAGCCTGGTATAAAGCCGAATTGCTTATCTCCTCAACATCCATTTTGCTCTGTTCATGAGTGGTCTGAAAAGGTATGGTTTCTAAAATTTGAATTCTAATTAATTATGTTAGTGTGTCTCTCGGGGATTGTGAATTATAGGTTGCAGGTATAGTTATCCAATCTGTATCACTTTTGCCATGAATCTATGTGGTGGTGTATCTCCTTATATGTCCCGTGTCAGCAAGTATTTTCATTTCTCTGCTAGAAGTGCGTCCACATTTAGCTGTCATGGAAAGCCACAGCGGCTATGATTTCTAGGTTTGAGTTATAGGTAGGTGATAACTCTATTAGCTAAAATAAAGCTAGTGCAATTGTTGCGATGAGTCAATATCGTCTTGTAATCTCTGATCTTTTCAGTTCTGTTGGAGTTGAATAATTAAATTCTTATTTAAGTGTGACTAAATTTGACAAGCAGAACAACTTCCCATGAAAGTGAATCTTAAAGTAAGACCCGTCTGCTAATTAATTTGTAATTTTGGTTTGCCCCTATGGTAGTTAATTTTAGGAACACTTGAACTCATGTGTTCCCTCTTTTCTCTCTGTAGGAGATAAATAATTTTTGGAAACGGGACAGATCATATCCTCAATGTTGTAACAAACTTCAGTTGGAGGAATTAGGAACTTCTCTGCGTCTTTAAGTGAAATGGTTAGTTCAATAAGTTTATATTCTCTTCAGTGCTACATATGTGCAAATATTAATTCTTGGTAACTAATCAAATTAAATTATGTATGTTTTTCTAGGTCCGTGTTTACAATGGACGCCAATCCACCATCAATGTTTTAGAGGACCATTGGGCATCACATCCTTTTCCTTCATTTAAGTATCTGGGATGGCGGAGGTACATCAAGGAAGTAAAAGAAAGGTTGCTGAAGATTCAGAGAATTTTTATAAGGAGAAGAAAAGAAGAGGCGAAGCCTGGAGTACAGCTTTCCACCGAGATGAGACTGTGAGCGTTTCGACTGGGGTTTAAATACCATTACAGGTGGCTTTTTTCCCCTGCTCAATTCTCTGTATTATCTGTAATCGTAATGTGGGCATTAAAAATGTATCCAAGGGTACCCTTTTTGAATATATGGTGGCATTTCTTTGGCATTGATCATCCCATGCCTTTTTTAGTACCTCTTTCAGTGCCGAGGATTAGTAAGGAAGGATAGCAATGACTCATTCTTATTCGTTAAATAACGAAGATTTTTCATTTGGGGTACAGGGAGCCATTGCTGTACGTCTGTCACTTTGTCGTTCCAGAACGAAGAATGTTAGGTTTGAAATGTCGTTTCAGAACGAAGTGCTTCAGTTCTGAATTAATCAAACATTCTTCGTTCTGGAACGACAAAATTTTTAACAGTGTGTACAGCTCCAGGTAAAAGTCAACGCACGCAGCAACAACCAGTGGAAGGAGAACGCGTTTGTGTTCCGACTGAAGAAGGCGTGCACGATATGTAATGAAAATATGCCGCACGTCATGCGTGTCCTCGTAGGGAGCGAGTGTCCTGTGCCAGCGGTAAGGGCACACAGGGGATTACGAGGCAGCCAAGGGGTTGTACCTACAATTACGTGACCAGATTTAAGGGGGGGGGGGTGAAGCTACGTACTACGCCCTTTCTTTTATCTATATACATACTCGTCCGGTCATTCTTCACCTTTTCATTTGCAAGTGTATTAAGTGTGCATTATGTTTGATCTGTTTTATCTTAGAATTACACGAATTCGTTCGTTGACGAGCCGGTGGCGTGGGTCTTTCCCAACGTGCCGATCATGCCCTATGGCACCTGGCGCTTTCGCGTGATGGCTGGCTTGGAGCAGGTCACAAGGCTCTGCTGGGTCGTCGAATGCGTTACCATCCCCAGGCAGTGACATCTGAAGCCTCGAGTACGCTGCTCCACCTCGGAGCCGACCGTAGCGCTATCCTCTGAAATTAAGGCCATTTGTCCTCTGACGTATGGAAGGGGCCTGTGAATTCCTCATGCTTTTCGTTAAAAAAAACAAAGAAGTCTTCGTAAAAATATTCGTTTAAAAACGAAGGTCTTCAGCTCACAGATATTCGTTTTTAAAGGGCTGAATTTTTTACAGTGTGTGCCCCCCCCCCCCCCCCCCCGTCCCAATTGGCTGAGCGACAGCGACCCCGCCGTGTGTGTCCACGCGATTTCTCGAGAACGGTTGGTGGTATGTCCACTCGTCCCGACACCGCCCGGTTGCTTCTCCGCGACGCACCCGGCAGCAACGACCGCATGGCCAACCTCGAGTCTCATTCACAAACGATGATCCAATCATAAAGTGCAGTCACGAACCGGCCGTTGCGGCTGCGACCGCATGGCCAATCTCGCGTTTTGACCCAAACAAAATTTTTAACTGCAAATAGGCGTTTAGGAGTAGGCGCTTCCAACGAGCAACGAGGCTTCGGAACGAAAGTAGAAGAACAAGAATATTTCCAGAGCAGAATCGCGTAGTATGAGAAATCCCACGGCGAGAGTGACTCTACAAGCGAAACCGACCGTCCACATCTCTCCATCGGCGCGCAGCGAGCGTCGAAACTCCGTGCCCCTGCGCGCTGTCTCGCGGAGTATACACTGTAAAAAAATTTTGTCGTCAAGTTGACGATACAACAATGCCTAATTTTTCCTCCAATGCAATCGTCAAAGTCACTTAACAATTGTATCGTTGACCTGACTTGACAAAATAAATTAAGGATGATTGTGTCGTGAAGTGATCAAATCCCGTCTAAAAGATGGGGTACCCATGACAACCATGAAACCCATGAAAGTCACTAAACCAATAATGGTACACCGTTGGTCTTTTAATGTGAGGCATTGAAATTGACTCAACTTTTATCTGACTATGACAGTCCTTTTATTACGACCACTTGTTTGAGTGTTTGCTTTTGTGTCAACTTGAATGACGATCCTATTGTCAAATGACGATAAAATTTGTCAAGCGTTTTTGTCGTTTGACGGCTTATAGACCTGACGATTGTGTATTCAGATGTGACGAGAAAACTTGTCGGGTGTTTTTTTGTGGTTTTGACGATACTATTTGTCATGTTGACAACATTACATTGTCAATCCTATTCAACAATAACAACGTCACAGGTTTTCTAGTCAAGTGACAAAAAATTTTCACAGTGTAGCGATCGCCGCGACCAAGCACGCAGAGGGCCCCTGGGAAGCAGGCATTCCATTCGACGCACCCGTGCGGCGGCAATGCCTGTGCCGAGGTCCGCGGGCGCCCACACGCAATAGCCAAACGCTAACATGTGACTCGGCGAAGAGACTCCCGAATCCCGAGAGACGCCCGGGTTTCGGGGCGGAAATGAGCTGGAGTGACCTGTGCAGTAACCTCTGCATGACATGACGCGTAAAGAGAGAGGAGAAAGTCCCGGGTAAAACGGGTGGTATACGGGTTGTATACGGCCGTATATTGTTAGGGGGCGCTCTTAGGGTTATTCGTACTACACGGTTGGCACTGCTGTCCTGTATTGTCGCCCTTGGTTACGGTCCTAATAAACCGGCCACTCAGTGCCTGACTCCCGATCCGTGTGGATTCTTCCGCTACCCGGCCCCTAACATTTGGTGTCAGAAGTGTCGGCAAACGATTGCACGTGTCCACAATTGTTTTCGTGGGGGAGGAGGAGGGTAATGAAGGATAGTGTGTGAAAATCGTGTGTTCAACATCACCGGCGCTGTGACCGTCTGGCTCCTCACCGGTGGGCCCCGAACGGACCCGACATCCTGCACGCCCTGAAGCTTCCCTTGCTGCCGGTTGACGAACCCCGCCGCCATGTCCTGTCCCTGACGTGTCCCGGTTTCCTTGGACTTCCGCGTCCTTGCGCACGGACTTGCGACTCTTATCGTTGGCGGTAACGTCTAACCTCTCCTGGTAAGAAGTGACCGTGTCTGTGCCCCTGTGCCCTGCCTGCAGTGTGTCGTGGACTCGCGTCCCGTGCCGTCCCTACGTCGTGAAGCCACGCGTGTTCGTGTTCATCACCGGCATGCTGCCGCCCCGAGACGCGGTCGGCCCCCGACGGCGTCCTTGCCGCCGTACCCCAACAATGGCCCTCGCCGTCCCCACCGCGGCGCCGGTGCCCCCGCCTGGCGGCGTGCTGCAGCCGTGTGCCCTGCGCGCCGGTCCGACCGTGCCAACACCGAGACCCCTGCCCTGGCGCTGACGGCGCGCGGCCCGCCTCCCAACAATGACCCGCCACCTCGGCCGCCTGGTCGCGTGGCGCCCCTCGCCCCTGCCCCGCCTTGCCGCGCTGCTCTGACGTCACGGCCCTCACGCCCGTCTCTGCGCCTGCGAACTGCCCTGTGGTTTGCCGTTGTTTGTGACACCGCGCTTGGTATGCGCTACGAGCGATGCGTCCGACGCTGCGATGCGCATGCGATCTTGCCCTGCACTGCCCTGTAATGTGTGCGCTGCGACTAGCCCTAATGTGACCGACGAGGCCTCGTACTTGACTGCCGACTTTGGGCGCCCTGACGAACAACTAGACACCCCTGTCCTCTTGTGGTTCCTTCCAGTTTAGAGCGAGCTTGATGGCTGTGGCTTCGGAGGCCTCGTGGCCCGGCCGTGCGTGTAGCCCGAGTTTCCCGGCGTGATTCTGGCTGGCCGTTGGGACTTCGAGCAGAGTGGCCACTCTACGAACGCTGCGCTGTCCGACGAGCGCCGCCACCTCGATCTGATTGTGCCGGAGGGAGGTGGTTCCGAGTGAGCTGTGGCTCGCGTGGCGGATAGTTGGAGGTTTACGCAGTTGACACCGCCGCCTGGACATCTCGTGAGCGGCGGGCGGCAACCAAGTGGAGTTCGGACGGGTGCGGGGGGGCAGGTAGCCCCGGAGCAGTTGGCTCCCATCGTAACCACCCGCCCCGGGGAGGGTGGGCTGGGCCCCCCATCCGACCCGGGAGGGGCTAGAGCGACGCCACATTCCGCTCCAGCCCTTGGTAGAGCCTGTCGCAGGACGCGGTGCCGTCCGCCGGCGCCGTGGGATGCGCACGATGCGTAGATGAGCTCTTTCATGGTTTGGTGGAGGGTGTCGAGAGAAGCCTAGTGTTGAGATCTGAATCTAAACTTAAACGCAATCAATTCAGAAACACGAGTGCAATCGCACATGCACTCTAGTCAAATCGGACAGACCCTTGGAGATTCGCATTCGGTCAGTGCGTGTGCCTTTGTGATTTCTGATGTGTTCCCGACAAGAGTCAGACTCGCTCTGGTTTGCAGGTCTCATGTGACGCGGCCCTCCCGGCTCCCAGAGGTGTTCCCCTCCGACGACGCGCTGCCGGCTGCCCGCTCCCCGTCCGGAGAAGAAAAGAAGAGGCGAAGCCTGGAGTACAGCTTTCCACCGAGATGAGACTGTGAGCGTTTCGACTGGGGTTTAAATACCATTACAGGTGGCTTTTTTCCCCTGCTCAATTCTCTGTATTATCTGTAATCGTAATGTGGGCATTAAAAATGTATCCAAGGGTACCCTTTTTGAATATATGGTGGCATTTCTTTGGCATTGATCATCCCATGCCTTTTTTAGTACCTCTTTCAGTGCCGAGGATTAGTAAGGAAGGATAGCAATGACTCATTCTTATTCGTTAAATAACGAAGATTTTTCATTTGGGGTACAGGGAGCCATTGCTGTACGTCTGTCACTTTGTCGTTCCAGAACGAAGAATGTTAGGTTTGAAATGTCGTTTCAGAACGAAGTGCTTCAGTTCTGAATTAATCAAACATTCTTCGTTCTGGAACGACAAAATTTTTAACAGTGTGTACAGCTCCAGGTAAAAGTCAACGCACGCAGCAACAACCAGTGGAAGGAGAACGCGTTTGTGTTCCGACTGAAGAAGGCGTGCACGATATGTAATGAAAATATGCCGCACGTCATGCGTGTCCTCGTAGGGAGCGAGTGTCCTGTGCCAGCGGTAAGGGCACACAGGGGATTACGAGGCAGCCAAGGGGTTGTACCTACAATTACGTGACCAGATTTAAGGGGGGGGGGTGAAGCTACGTACTACGCCCTTTCTTTTATCTATATACATACTCGTCCGGTCATTCTTCACCTTTTCATTTGCAAGTGTATTAAGTGTGCATTATGTTTGATCTGTTTTATCTTAGAATTACACGAATTCGTTCGTTGACGAGCCGGTGGCGTGGGTCTTTCCCAACGTGCCGATCATGCCCTATGGCACCTGGCGCTTTCGCGTGATGGCTGGCTTGGAGCAGGTCACAAGGCTCTGCTGGGTCGTCGAATGCGTTACCATCCCCAGGCAGTGACATCTGAAGCCTCGAGTACGCTGCTCCACCTCGGAGCCGACCGTAGCGCTATCCTCTGAAATTAAGGCCATTTGTCCTCTGACGTATGGAAGGGGCCTGTGAATTCCTCATGCTTTTCGTTAAAAAAAACAAAGAAGTCTTCGTAAAAATATTCGTTTAAAAACGAAGGTCTTCAGCTCACAGATATTCGTTTTTAAAGGGCTGAATTTTTTACAGTGTGTGCCCCCCCCCCCCCCCCCCCGTCCCAATTGGCTGAGCGACAGCGACCCCGCCGTGTGTGTCCACGCGATTTCTCGAGAACGGTTGGTGGTATGTCCACTCGTCCCGACACCGCCCGGTTGCTTCTCCGCGACGCACCCGGCAGCAACGACCGCATGGCCAACCTCGAGTCTCATTCACAAACGATGATCCAATCATAAAGTGCAGTCACGAACCGGCCGTTGCGGCTGCGACCGCATGGCCAATCTCGCGTTTTGACCCAAACAAAATTTTTAACTGCAAATAGGCGTTTAGGAGTAGGCGCTTCCAACGAGCAACGAGGCTTCGGAACGAAAGTAGAAGAACAAGAATATTTCCAGAGCAGAATCGCGTAGTATGAGAAATCCCACGGCGAGAGTGACTCTACAAGCGAAACCGACCGTCCACATCTCTCCATCGGCGCGCAGCGAGCGTCGAAACTCCGTGCCCCTGCGCGCTGTCTCGCGGAGTATACACTGTAAAAAAATTTTGTCGTCAAGTTGACGATACAACAATGCCTAATTTTTCCTCCAATGCAATCGTCAAAGTCACTTAACAATTGTATCGTTGACCTGACTTGACAAAATAAATTAAGGATGATTGTGTCGTGAAGTGATCAAATCCCGTCTAAAAGATGGGGTACCCATGACAACCATGAAACCCATGAAAGTCACTAAACCAATAATGGTACACCGTTGGTCTTTTAATGTGAGGCATTGAAATTGACTCAACTTTTATCTGACTATGACAGTCCTTTTATTACGACCACTTGTTTGAGTGTTTGCTTTTGTGTCAACTTGAATGACGATCCTATTGTCAAATGACGATAAAATTTGTCAAGCGTTTTTGTCGTTTGACGGCTTATAGACCTGACGATTGTGTATTCAGATGTGACGAGAAAACTTGTCGGGTGTTTTTTTGTGGTTTTGACGATACTATTTGTCATGTTGACAACATTACATTGTCAATCCTATTCAACAATAACAACGTCACAGGTTTTCTAGTCAAGTGACAAAAAATTTTCACAGTGTAGCGATCGCCGCGACCAAGCACGCAGAGGGCCCCTGGGAAGCAGGCATTCCATTCGACGCACCCGTGCGGCGGCAATGCCTGTGCCGAGGTCCGCGGGCGCCCACACGCAATAGCCAAACGCTAACATGTGACTCGGCGAAGAGACTCCCGAATCCCGAGAGACGCCCGGGTTTCGGGGCGGAAATGAGCTGGAGTGACCTGTGCAGTAACCTCTGCATGACATGACGCGTAAAGAGAGAGGAGAAAGTCCCGGGTAAAACGGGTGGTATACGGGTTGTATACGGCCGTATATTGTTAGGGGGCGCTCTTAGGGTTATTCGTACTACACGGTTGGCACTGCTGTCCTGTATTGTCGCCCTTGGTTACGGTCCTAATAAACCGGCCACTCAGTGCCTGACTCCCGATCCGTGTGGATTCTTCCGCTACCCGGCCCCTAACATTTGGTGTCAGAAGTGTCGGCAAACGATTGCACGTGTCCACAATTGTTTTCGTGGGGGAGGAGGAGGGTAATGAAGGATAGTGTGTGAAAATCGTGTGTTCAACATCACCGGCGCTGTGACCGTCTGGCTCCTCACCGGTGGGCCCCGAACGGACCCGACATCCTGCACGCCCTGAAGCTTCCCTTGCTGCCGGTTGACGAACCCCGCCGCCATGTCCTGTCCCTGACGTGTCCCGGTTTCCTTGGACTTCCGCGTCCTTGCGCACGGACTTGCGACTCTTATCGTTGGCGGTAACGTCTAACCTCTCCTGGTAAGAAGTGACCGTGTCTGTGCCCCTGTGCCCTGCCTGCAGTGTGTCGTGGACTCGCGTCCCGTGCCGTCCCTACGTCGTGAAGCCACGCGTGTTCGTGTTCATCACCGGCATGCTGCCGCCCCGAGACGCGGTCGGCCCCCGACGGCGTCCTTGCCGCCGTACCCCAACAATGGCCCTCGCCGTCCCCACCGCGGCGCCGGTGCCCCCGCCTGGCGGCGTGCTGCAGCCGTGTGCCCTGCGCGCCGGTCCGACCGTGCCAACACCGAGACCCCTGCCCTGGCGCTGACGGCGCGCGGCCCGCCTCCCAACAATGACCCGCCACCTCGGCCGCCTGGTCGCGTGGCGCCCCTCGCCCCTGCCCCGCCTTGCCGCGCTGCTCTGACGTCACGGCCCTCACGCCCGTCTCTGCGCCTGCGAACTGCCCTGTGGTTTGCCGTTGTTTGTGACACCGCGCTTGGTATGCGCTACGAGCGATGCGTCCGACGCTGCGATGCGCATGCGATCTTGCCCTGCACTGCCCTGTAATGTGTGCGCTGCGACTAGCCCTAATGTGACCGACGAGGCCTCGTACTTGACTGCCGACTTTGGGCGCCCTGACGAACAACTAGACACCCCTGTCCTCTTGTGGTTCCTTCCAGTTTAGAGCGAGCTTGATGGCTGTGGCTTCGGAGGCCTCGTGGCCCGGCCGTGCGTGTAGCCCGAGTTTCCCGGCGTGATTCTGGCTGGCCGTTGGGACTTCGAGCAGAGTGGCCACTCTACGAACGCTGCGCTGTCCGACGAGCGCCGCCACCTCGATCTGATTGTGCCGGAGGGAGGTGGTTCCGAGTGAGCTGTGGCTCGCGTGGCGGATAGTTGGAGGTTTACGCAGTTGACACCGCCGCCTGGACATCTCGTGAGCGGCGGGCGGCAACCAAGTGGAGTTCGGACGGGTGCGGGGGGGCAGGTAGCCCCGGAGCAGTTGGCTCCCATCGTAACCACCCGCCCCGGGGAGGGTGGGCTGGGCCCCCCATCCGACCCGGGAGGGGCTAGAGCGACGCCACATTCCGCTCCAGCCCTTGGTAGAGCCTGTCGCAGGACGCGGTGCCGTCCGCCGGCGCCGTGGGATGCGCACGATGCGTAGATGAGCTCTTTCATGGTTTGGTGGAGGGTGTCGAGAGAAGCCTAGTGTTGAGATCTGAATCTAAACTTAAACGCAATCAATTCAGAAACACGAGTGCAATCGCACATGCACTCTAGTCAAATCGGACAGACCCTTGGAGATTCGCATTCGGTCAGTGCGTGTGCCTTTGTGATTTCTGATGTGTTCCCGACAAGAGTCAGACTCGCTCTGGTTTGCAGGTCTCATGTGACGCGGCCCTCCCGGCTCCCAGAGGTGTTCCCCTCCGACGACGCGCTGCCGGCTGCCCGCTCCTCGTCCGGCCCCCGATCTGCTCCTGTCCCGGTGTCCTGTTAGCACCATGGCGTCCCCGAGGCGCCCGGCCCCTGCTGCATCACGGTGCCCTCCATCATGCTGATCCTGACGCTGGACCGCAACATCCTACGAGCCTGCCCCTCGCCGCCCTGATCCTGTTCCTGGTGTTCTCCGTCGTGACCTCCTCGTCTGCTCGGCTCATCGAACATGAACTCTTGACTCATTGAGGACCCAGCGCTAGCTCTCAGTTCAACGTGGGGGAGAGTGTTAAGGGGCGCTCTTAGGGTTATTCGTACTACATGGTTGGCACTGCTGTCCTGTATTGTCGCCCTTGGTTACGGTCCTAATAAACCGGCCACTCAGTGTCTGACTCCCGATCCGTGTGGATTATTCCGCAACCCGGCCCCTAACAATATTAATGTATACACGTGTACTCACACACATGTAGTCGTATACGGTCCATGCGGCCCTTTCTACAGCCGCGTACAACTGTATACAAGCATAAGTTTGTATACAGGCTTGTATAAGGCTGTATAAAGGGTGACCGTATTCAGACCGTGTCAACCATATGCAGCACATATATGTGCGTATACACGCGTATGCAACTTTTATACAGCCTGTTTTACGTACCCGGTTTTGTAGAGTCAATGCATGATTCGGTTCACTCTAAAGTCCTTACAAACAAAATGTGGCCGTATTACTGATGAATTTGTGCAGCCGTGTTACGGATGTCGTTACGGATGGATTTGTCAGTAATACGGATGCTTTTGGTATGCAGTACGGATGTTTTCTCATTTGCAACATACGGACGTTTTAATTGTATGATACCGGTACGAAAACATCCGTAGTGCAAATCAAAAGCATCCGTATTATGGACAAATTCATCCGCACCGACATCCGTACTACGGCTGCGCAAAATAATCCGTAAGGACTTTGCAGTGATGGGCTGGGAGAGAGGGAAAGAGAGGGTGCGGGAGGGAGGGGGTAGGGAGAGTCCGATAGATACAGCGCCCAACCATGGAAGACGCCTGGCGACGCCTGCCTACCCGGCCAGTGCCTCGGCGGCGCTCCGGCGAGCCTGTGACTGGTGAGACCCCCCTGTGCCAAGTGGTGATATCCGATACTAACCCGAGCTTCTTGGTGCCGAGGACCAGGCGCAGGCGGCGCAGGGTGGCGTGGTGGGCCCGCGGCAGGCTGACGAGGGTGCGCAGCGGTGCCGAGACGTGTACACTGTAAAAATAGTTTTCGTCACTTGACAAAAAATCCACTCTTAAGTTTTGTTCAAGATCCTTTCGTAACACACGTTGTGACGAAAATTCGCCACAAAAACAATTGTATCAGTGAATGATAGAAAATCATTTTTGCACCGTTTAGCGAAGAAGTGACGAAAATGTTGTTACCAAAATATTTTGTCACGTGACGAGAATACCGTAAAGTGACGAAATATTTAGGTGACAAATATTTGTCATCAATATTTATTGTCACATGACGAAATATTTTTACAGTGCACGCCCAGCTCCACGAGCGTGCCGCGGCGCTTGCAGCTCTCCAAGCCTGGGCAGCGCGTCCACAGCGGCCACCAGGTCCGCCGTCAGCGCGTCCACGCGAAGCTCGTGCAGCTCCGCGCCCCACCTAAAGGTGTCCCAAACTTCAAATGGGTTCAAAATGTTTGCGTCTTACCCTCTAGATAGTTGACATGCGATGAGAAACCACCGTTAAGATCGGACAGTACTTAGAGGCGGCGACGAGGCCTTACAGTTAAACATCGGAACTCGCCCGTAAGAGCAAAAAGACAAATCGAAAGTCTGCCGTTATGTATTCAAATTCCGTGGTAGGGAGTTTGTTAACAGTTCATTTTGATCGCACTATGATTTTCTACACAAACTGCTTTTCAGTTTATTTGTATGTTCTAGTTTCGCTCACCTTCTGTTACTTAATTAAAACTTCGTAAAATGATCATAATGAACTTAAAAATGGATCTTAATGGGGAGAGTTGGATCAAGGCATTTATATTACAGATACTAAATGTTTACATACACTTTTGTAGATAACCATGTACATATATAAACATGTGTAGGTTACATAATTATGCACAATGCATTACATAGGCATGTATTACATGTTAGGATCTGTACATTAATATGTACAGCCAGTTTACATAAACACGCTTACCTTGAGAAAACATGCATGTGATGATCGATTGCTACATGGTGGCGTGTCAGCTCCGAGGCACGCACCTGAAAGTTCCAAAGGAATACATGCACTTAACAAATGCAAACAAAGACGAATGAACATCAGTAACATAGAATGCTCTAGGGGCAGAAGATAATCCCGCTAAACTCTGTGTTTTTCGGTCGTCCAGTCGCAAACTTACCTCTTTGCATGGAGATTGCTTAAGCACATCCCAAAAACGGCAAGGCGGATCCAGGAAGACAAGGGTTAGCGACCCCAATACCGGAGCGGCAAGGAGCGCACGAATTAAGTGTGCGAGTCTCCTGTTCGTTCTTCAATAGTGATCTCATCTCCGCCATGCCTATTCCCAGAAAACAAAGTTTAGTTACGAACCGAATATCTGGTTTCCATGAAGCTCACATAAATCGGTGGACGTTTGTTGACAGTACTGTGGACCAACGTACTACATTGTTAGCTCATGTTTAGCTGAAATATTTAATTCTGAAATCTTCCATTTATAGGAAACACATGCCATCAAACATCTTTTCAGGGTTGTCTTTCTTAAAATCGTGGCCAGAAGGGTCAAGGATCACAAAAGATACAAATTCGTCATATTAGTGACGTATCTTCTTGTCCAACTGATACCGTTTCACTCCAATGTTCACCCGGAACCACAGTGAGCGCTGTTTGGCCAGTAGCCTCCACCGCTTCTCACCTAAAAAAACACCACCGTGCTATTTCTCACACCCGCTCTGGAAGTGTCCTTGCCCTTCCGCTGGAAATGCCTGTAACACGCGCCCCAAAGCCTGCGCGGGTAGCAAGGGGCTAGGGGTTGTCCACATGAAGAGAGACCGGTAGCGCTACGTACAATGAATTTCCAGCGACGCTAGAGAACGCAAGTGAAAGCACTTACGATGACATCCGGAACGGAAACGAGTAAAATAAGTGACCGCGCGGCGAATGAGTACCTCCATAACGCAAACACGCGATTCCTCATGCAAACGGTCGCCGCTCTGGGAGTGTTCTCTCACACTTTCGCTCTCAAAGCCCCAGCTCCTAACCTTATGGCCCTCCAATAGAATTTTCTCAAACTGTGCACATGGACGCAGGGTACTTTTCCAGGGCACGCTGACGTGTTTTTACACTCTGAAAAAGCTTCCAAGTGGCCGAAAAATCGATTAAAACTTCAGCTACCTTACTTCTTCTTATGGCAAAAGAAAGAAACACAACTATACGCGCCTATACGGTCCACAGGCCCAATTGCTGTAGACCGATAACGAGGCAAAAAATCACAAAATCTAACAGAAATATCGAGGGTAACCGGGCAAGTACAGCGAGTCTACTTTTAAACTCATGAAATGCAACAGTTCTCGTAAAGACGCATTTGAAATTTAGCTATCTCACTCCACCCAATAGCAAAAGAAAGGGACATAGCTACCGCCGCTCGGCTCGTCAGCTGGCTGCATCCGCTATTCCATCCTTGTCTAGTCCACTACCAAATCTTCCATCCTTTTTTGTTGCGCAGCCCTTGCCGTGTACCCATTGTCGATGTGGCGATCCGAGCCGGGGCCTGGCCGAGCCACGGCTACGAGAGCGGCGACTCAAGGCAGGAGGACCGTTTCGGTGGGACCCTACCCCTCCCAGGGGTTTTAATTATTTTTTGTTTTGAGAAAAGTCCCAGGTAACTTGAGTTGTAGGCACAGTCACAGGCACAGTCCGACCGGCCCGCGGCCGTTCGGGCCGCAGCCCGACGGCCCGGTCGGGGATCCCCGACCTCCCGGCCGGGGCAGACCAATACTGGGCGGCCCGTGTATGAGAATAAAGCGGTGCACTGACCGTTACTATAAAACTATAATTTTAAACTGCCCCGTTCCATTACAAAACTAATACAAACCTTCAAATATCCTGCAATTTTAAAAAACAAAATTAATTTAACTCATAAAAATTAAAAAGACGGTAACGTAACCAACCCAAACCCGTGCGAAACTCCGCGCCTACCAGTGTCTCACAGAGTGGGACAGTATTTTGTTACTATAGGTTACTTCAACTGGAAGACCACAAATGCCGCGAATGTGAGCATTCAGTGGACTTTCCTGCTACTCACTTTCTGTGTCACTTTTTGGCATTTTTCTGTGAATATTAAACAAACAAATAAAATAGAGCAAATACAGATTTGTGGTGCTTATTTACCCGTGCTGTTAAGGCAAACATAAAAATTCCAGCGCCAAAACCGATGAGTGGTCCTCGGGGGCCAGGATTTCTAATGTTAAAAGCAAGTTAACGATTTTATGAACGTTAAAATAAGAAAGTATTCGGTTCGAACCGGGGTCTATCTGTCCGGCGATTCGACGCTTTACACAGCGCGGCTTCACCGACATTGCAGGAAAAGGCCGTCCGTATGACTGTCACAAGCTGCGGCGCCGGCCTTCGGGCCACGGGACGCCCAACTGGGAAGCCGAGGCAACAATAACGGAATATTAAAATTTATTGAAACGACATTTAAACGCGATACAACTAACCTTGGTAATGCATTGAGGCAAATCACAAATTTGCAATTTTTTAGGAGTCATGAACCTTTTGATATTTTAACCGACGACACCACATCTGGTTTTCACAAAACAATGACGGCCGCATAGCCGCGGCCAGCCGCGGCGCGCGGGGCCCGCGGGCCCTGCTAACTTGCCAAAAGTGGTTTCAGAAGGGAACGCAGAGGAGAAACTGATGTTTTTTTAAATTATGATTTGAATACTTGTACCTGATGTAATTATAAGGTGGCATATGATACAAATATATTTCTGATAGTTTTTGGTTCATACAGATACAGTGATAGTAATGTGGATACGGAGAAGTAAAAATGTGCAGAGGGGAGGGATGTAGAAGCTAGAGAGGCTTGAGAGTGGGAACCCCTTTTATTGTAAACTTTGAATTTTTGGATATGAGGTAATAGGATTTTTTGAATGAGTTTGTAATTTATTTCATGAAAATTATTATTTTAAAACTTATGCAATAGATATTAACGATGAATGAAAAAAATTGAAACCTAGGGATAGTTATAATGGGAAGCGAACTCATAGGCTATGAGCGGCAACAATGGTTGGGAGGAGGAGAGAAAAAGCGTAAAAGCCGCTGCAAAGGGCTCCTCGCTCCGCTCGGACCCAAAAATAATACATCATATTGGTTTGATCACTTTGTCATTCCCATTGCCCTCCCGGCCCCGCCGGCCCGGTCATTCACGCCATGGGAGTGAGAGACAGACAGAACAACAGTCAAACACTCCACTCACACTTCAACAAAGTTATGTCAGGGAACCAGAGTAACTGCAATGCACGGGAATAAAATGCCAGGCTCCAAATGTGCCCACCCAGGCTGCAAAAATAATACGAAGAAAAGACCTATCTTATTTTAGAACTACTGCAGAAAGGTAAGTAATTGTGACACAACCCAGTGCCCATGTGGGTACATGTGTCCACATGTGTGCGAGATAGGCACCTAGAGGTATAGCTCCAGTTCCACACTCCCCCATTACTTTGCATTGTGTTTGTCACACATAAAGTTATGAAACAACATAATGCATTTTTTGAAGTAAAGCCATTGACTACACTATTTTTGACTTCATGCCACTTTTAACTAACACGACTTGGAACGAATTGGATTGGTGTGGTTTTAAAATCAGCTGTTTCTTGCAGGCTACACCACGGCTTTTATACCACGGTGGGGCTTGATATTTTAAAAAACCCAAATGTGAGTCAGCAGACTCCCAATAAGATTGGCGGGTTAAAAATTTATTCAGAGCATTTCCGAGTGTCAGACTTTCACGACCGGTAAGAATTCGGAATAAATAAATTCTTAACAGTCACTACTTTGGTGAAAACATATTTAAAGAAAGGAAGTTAAAGTAAGCTGTTAAAATTAATCTGTCATTTAATGCATTCATGCCAGGCAGACGGCCCTGTTGATTGTGAAAATAAGAGTTAATTAGACTGTACATAGACGTACAGCTATATTTGAAACTTTATTCACGGTTTATCGGAATTTTAACAAAGACTGCTGTGGACGCTCTACTGGTGGACTTTGATGATTTCATCTTTGTGAATGGTGAGACCAAAATTTTAAATTTTAAAACACTAATCACAAAACCCCTATGTTAAAGAGACCAATGTTTTTAAATCATACAGAAATTGGAGAAGCCGAGTCTATTGACAAGCTAGAACCAAGTATTGAAATACTTTCAAAAAACATTAGTAATTAGAAAGAGCCTACCGTTACTCTTTCAAATACTTTCTATGTTGACAGCACTAATGGTTAAAAAATCTGCATTGCATGAAGTCTGTGAAGAACACAGTTATTTCAACAAATATGACCTACAGTCCAAATGTGAGGGTTTCTTTTCATTACCTACATAATAAAAACTTACATGACATGAAAATTGACCTGTTAGTTCTTTCTCAAAGATCAGCAGGTTTTTAACTGTGACGCCCTACGGGGGAGGAAATCAAAATTCGGCACACTCCCAAAGATTCCAAGAGTGCCCCTGAAAGAAAGGACACCCTGATTCAGTCAGTTATAACAGCAGCTGTTCGGTGCAGGGCACGGGCTTGGCGGCGGCAGGACACCCTGAAAAAGTTATTGCAAATATAAAGGAAAAACTAGATCCCAATTTCTACAAAATTTTGGAGACCAACTTGCAAAATTCTAGGCGGAAGCCAAGGGGACGACATAACCCTCTCGATGTTAGAGTGATTCTCTTTCGTCTAAGGATGAAAGGGTCACGATGCTTTCATGATCTTCTAATTATCAAACCGACCCGCCAGACACAACAGCTCTGAACTTCCAACCAGACCAAAATGAGATTCTTTTGGCAGCTCTGGAGAAGAGAGTGGAGCAGATGAGCCCCAAAGGGACAGGTCATCTAGCTCCTTGACGAAATGTCATTGGGAGTGCATTTCGGGTATGATTCTTTGCAAGATAAAGTAACTGGCTTTGTTGATTTTGGGAGTGGAAGGAGGCGGCACCAGCCAGCAGAGGAGGCTCTTCATGTTATGGTCAGGTCCATTTATGGCAACTGAAAGCTGCCAATTGCGTTTTACTTTACTCTCAGAAAATGTATGGCAGATGATTTTAAAATGACTATAGAGGAGTCCGTCAAAGCCATAATGGGAATTAGACTGGTAGTCAGGGCCACCTGCATGGACGCCATGCAAAAAAAACTAGACGGGTATTGACCTCCTTGGAGCAAGTAGTGAAGAGCCATGGTGTGCCCTGGATCACAAAAAGGTTTTCACTATCTACGACACTCCCCAAAATTTAAAGAGTCTGCGAAATGCACATATGAAGTATGATATGAGGCAAGCAGATGGGAGTGTTGTACGTAAGTCTTACGTGGATCAGGTAGTCCGCACTGGCATGTCCACAAGGCCGCGGCTTCCGAAGATTTCGGAGAGGCATCTCAATCCTTCAAACTTCCAAAAGATGAGTGTGCCGCTGGCTGCTGAGCTTAACAGCCGGACGATGGCAGCAGCTGTGACCACCTACACCACCCTCCGGAGCTATCCCCGCAGAGGCCATAATCACTGCTCGGTTCTGGGAGCTGGTGAACGATTTTTTCTTCTCTTTCAATGGGGTGATGGAAAAGCCTCCAGATGAATTTCACAAATATCTGTGTGCTGCAACACCAGACTCTTGCTGTGGGTAAAGATGAACAAAATTCAGGGATGGCATTTCATTGAGTCGAGTAATTTGAAATTTCCGGATAGAATGCAGATGACAATGCGAGCCACTGCAAATCTTGTAACTGAACTTACCAATAAGGGACATGGCCCGGTTCCTGTAGGCCACATGAACACGGACGGACTAGAAAACTGCCACAGCAGCATACGGGGCTCCCTGGATCACTGCTCCAACCCAAGCGCCCAGGAGTATCCTGGGGCCTTCTGCTCCTGTGTTGTAAACTGCATGACCTCGACGGTGAAGGGAAAAAATTGCAGGGATGACAACGCCCTTAATCTCATTGGCCTTGCTACACTTATTGAACTAGCTGATGCAAGGTCAAGAGAGAGGAGAAAATCTCTGGTGCCAGAGGCCGACACCATCTTCAATGCACCTTTAGTGGTAGAAGAGGAAGAAGAGGAGTGGGGAAGAGAGGATGCTGATGATCTAGATGAAGAGGAGTTACCCGGAGTAACCAGAACCTTCGCCTTTGTCTGCTGATGAAGATTTTATCCAGCGGCTGAATTTAAAGGTGGCTGCTGCACAGAGTGCAAATATTGCTGCAGATACTACAGGCTTACTTGAAAAAAAGTCCAAGACTGTAATCAGTGCACAGCCATACTAATTTCCATACACATCCTCCAAACTCTGTCAACAGCAACTTCATCTATATCGTCCTCAAAACTACCAAGTGATAATGCTGCTCCCACATTACACTCGTATACAAGAAGATGGAAACGGACTCGCCAACCATCTTTCATAATGATCAATCAAATAATAGAGAATTTTGTAAAAGATTTACAGACTTTACTCTCAACATATTACATACATGAATGTTTGTAATACAAACATTTACGTCTGTACCTTAAATAGACTTCTCAACCTTTGTACTACGTACTTTCATGTTTGTATGTTACAAACATTAATTTATGTAAGGTGTGAAACGCACTGGATCGCTCACTCCGCTTATGTACATACAGCGTTTAGAAGCCTTGGTGATACGTTTGTAATACATACTTGAGAAGTTTGTATTACAAACAAAAAAGTTTGAAGCAGAACTGCAAAATAGATCCATTGATAAAGGTATGTAATACGTGGAAAAAATGTACGTAACACAAACTTCACATGATTGTATTACAAACAATCCCATTTCTATGTATGTTACAAACATCAGATGCATGTAAAATGATGAGAGTGTTTATCAAGTGTAAAAATTATTCACTTGTGTGCCGTCCACGAAGACCACAAGCAGCCTCTCACCGTGAAAAAAGGTAATTTTAAAATGGCTGCTCTGGAGGTGGTTAGGGCTATTTCAGAACAACATAAAATACTGTTTTCATCATCGATGATTAGCAATTCTGAAAATGCAAAAACCATTTTAAAATGACTTTTCGGCTGATTTTTGCCATTCCAAAATGGTTCTTATCATTTCAAAATGCCTAACCACTTTCATCGGACAATTGGTCAACCATTTTCATTGGTTAGCAGCACTTGCTGCTAATTTATGACTTTTTTTTATTACAGTGCTCCTGAAGGGAATATCAATTGAAGCTGTGCAAGATGTCCTGTTAGCCATGAACCAGTCCTTCAGGGAAAAGAAGAAACACGAAAAGAAAAAGAAATGTCAAAAAAGACAAAGGGTGCAGCATTTTTAATCGCTGACTATATTTTGTTAACTTTTTTTAGGTTTGAAGTTAAGTTTTGACTATTAATGTTAAAAATTGTTATGACTGTAGGTCAATGTTATATAAGTTTTTTTTTAAGTTCTTATCAATGAACAAATGAATTTTAATGAATATAAGTGTTAAGTAATATAAACATGTCTTTGGTATGCAGTCGTACTGCAAAATTGCAAAATACTCGGTAACAAAAGATGCTTTGATTTGTCTTGGTCTTACCTGCCGTCCGATACAACCCGTATATTGTTCAAAGGAGGGCATCTTCATAAAAACGATTTGAAAACCCTTAGCACGAACGCACGCACGAGCTTCTTCGACAGTTCCGTGTCCCCGAGACACATTTAATTACAATAGAAGTAACACCTAACCCGCGACAAATGTGGTTTCCAAAACAGGGCACGCACAAACCAACGAATCCGTGATCTTTGCCAGTGACCAAAACGACGAAGCTGAAGATTTGCATTCTACGCCATATATTATGCGATAATAATGGATAGGAGATCCGTGTGCGAGATTTTTGCAGTTATTTTAGCACGGGTTTTGAACTCGAGGAAAATGCTCCTGACTGGCCAACCTGATACTAATTTTTAATAAGGGGTTTCATCTTGGGTGTGTTTAAGATCATCCATATGCGTACCGTTCACAAAAACACCACTCACAGTCATTACTAAAGTTAAAATCGATCCCGATTCCTACACACGACACTACAAGCTGTCGTATCGTCGCTGTATACTCCTAAAGAAACATTGTTCACTAAGAAATCGATGGTCTCATCAGAAATGTCTGGCGAAAGTCATCACAAGAAACGCTAAATATGTCTATGAATTGATTTCTAACTCAAACCTTAAAGTTCCAATATCTCAAAACTCCCCGAATACCACTTCTGTCACTGTAGAATTTGTTCGTCATATGACGAGAATTTCGGTGACAATTCTTTTATCACTTTTATCACAAATCCCTACAGTTGTGACGTGTTCATCACACTTGGCTGCGATGAAGCTCTTTCTGTGATGTCCATTGCGGCTAAGTGTTACGAGCCCAACACGTTTATATATTGTCTTTGCAGCTCTAGTTGTAGTATTTTTGACTAATCACAATTAGCCCTTATCACAGCTATACGTGGGATGACAGTGTATATGATATAGGATTGTTCTCCGCCCCAATACAGCCGTTTCATATGGAGAGGAGCATATGAACCACCCGGTGGTCGTCCCGTCGTGAACGTGTTAAGCCCTTGTCGATGGCACTCGCTGAAGAGGAGTTGGACGTGAAGCACAGGATCACTTGCAGCCTGGCAATGCGTGCGTCCGAACAGCCCGAGTTGGCAGTTTGTCGTTTTCTTTCTGAAGGGAGAGGTCCGCACTGCACTCACCGGCCACGCCCGCCACGCAGCCCTTCCCTTCCCTCGGGCGTTGTACTTGCGTGCGAGCCCTCGCTACTTATGCATGTGGTCACCCCCCGGCCCACATCCATTATGGACTCGCTGCGCTGCCCGCGCGTCCCGACTGCGGCGCGGTGAGAAGTCCACCGGCAGACGCACACAAGCTGCGCTGGGTAGCGCCCAGCGAATACGAACCAGCAGCGGTAAGGCAAGGACCGACCCCTACGCTGACTGTACGCAGTCACTGTGGGCTCTGCTCCACAGTTGGTACTGAGAGGACGAAGTAAGACACGCCGCATTGTCACGTAACGGACTTCGCTCACCACGAATGACAGGTCCGACCCGCTACGTCTGGCGGGCACGCCACAACTGTTTCTGATTTTGCGAAACAATTATTTCCACTTACTTAACCGGTGACACTACCATTGAAGAGTATTAAAAACCCTCATTTCATTAAGTCTACAAATAACTTCTTTTATATAATTTTCTAATATTTACATTTGCAATAAGAAATGCTCAAGGAGAATGTAAACAGGATTTGAACCGCTAACGATTTCTCTATTTGAACTCCAAATACTAATTGCAGAGTCTGCTTCGCAATACTTTTCAGTTGCAATAATATTGCGTAACAAATAACACTAGAACCCGAACTAAATGAAAACTCCACAACCAGAAAACAATGGTAAAACTAGGACTTAAGGGAGTACAACGCCTTCACTGTCATCGCAAGTGTGATGAATTCAATACGTTTAGCTGTGATAAAGACCAAATCTGATAACTCAAAAATACTACACCTGGAGCTGCAATGACCATTGCAGTTGGACCTTAATCACAGCTAAACGTATTGGGCTCATCACACTTAGCTGCAAAGAACATCACAGATAGAGCTTCATCGCAGCTGTGATGAGGTCATCAGAGTTCACTGTGATTAGTGAAAAGTACTACAGCTGCAGTTGACATGGGGTTTTAGTACAGCTAGAGTGTGATGTACGTCACACTTGGGATTGCAGTGTTGAAAGGAGTATAAACGTGGCGCCCTAAGGCGTAACAGGAAGTCCTAGCTGTGCCATTTTTACGCAATAATGAGGCGTACTTCCGTGCTGCGCCTCATTATATGATTGCATGCTATAAAATGTTGTTGCTACACTGGCGACCAAATTTAGCGATCCACTTTTTCCGGAGCCCGCTATTTCGCTGCTAGTTGGCCTAAAAAGCTGAAACTCCGTGTGCGCATGTGTCAAAGGTTCATCTTTCAGGCCCCTTCGCCAATTTTATTGATTCACTCCGAGGGGTGGAGCCACCCCCTGAACCGTGGCAAGTCACTCGCTTCTGTTTCGGTCGCCCGTACAAGGCAGCCTTCAGAGACGAGCCGAGCAGCCTCGGCTGGTCTCGGCTTCCGTTCCGTACCTGCGAAGCCAGCGCATTCCCTTTCTCTGTCCCACACGTTCGGTCGGGGTCCGACTGACCGTTTGACATCACTACGCTCAACTTTTGACACCTTCGATCTTCATACCGGAGTCAACCTCAACTCTGGGACACCGCGGCTTTAACAGTTTCTTAAGTAATTTTTACGAGTGGTGCGAAAGGTGCGATGTGTGGTGGGGATGGGTATGTGCCAGGCGTGGAGGGGCGGATCAGTGACTCGGGTGGGATACGCTCGGTTAGGTTATTTGAGGCTGGGGTAGGTTAGTACTGGTTGAGCGGCATTAATAACGAAGGGATAGTGTAAGATACGTTCAGCCGGCAGAACATGAGCATAGTTGCGACCATGCGGAAAAAGCGACGCACTCAGGGCGTCTGACTGGCCCCACAGGGCCCTTCTCACCAGAGTACAGCCGCCGGTACGGTAGGCCTAAGTAGGTGAGCGCCAGGCGTGAAGTGTCGGAACAGTGATTCGCGATGAGCGAAGCCTGTGGCGTACCAGACTGCGTCGTGGCGTAACAGGCTTCGCTCATCGCGAATCACTCTTCCGCCACGCCTAGGGCACGCCTACCTTGGCCTGCCAGCGGCTTTCACCTGACGAATAGGACTCTGCGGGGCCACTTACAAGGGGATGCACCGAGGTGTCAGACTCAGAATTCGATGAAACTTTTTTTGCAGTATATACTGCCCACAAGACCCCCAGATACAAAATTTTAGCAGCCCTTATTGGCTAGTTCCGGAGATATTAATTTTCAAAGCATTAAAACAGGCTTAAATTGAATAAAACTAGTTACGCTCATCGCTGTTCCGCCACTCCACGCCTGGCGCACGCCTACCTTGGCCTGCCGGTGGCTGTCACCTGACGAGTAAGACCCTGCGGGGCCGATCAGTCAGTAGGACGCCCTGCGGGCGTCTCTCTCTTCTCTCCGCACGGTCGCAACCACTCTCATGTTCTGGCTTCCGAACGTTTCTTACATCATCCTTTCGTTATCAATGCCGCTCAACCAGTCCTAACCTACCCTTACCTGCCTGCACCTAACCAGGCCTCCCCTAACCTAACCGAGGGTAACCCACTCGAGTCACTGATCCGCCCCTCCCTGACAGACGCATTGCGCATACTGACCAACGCGAATCACTGTTTGCGCCACTCCACGCCTAGGGCACGCCTTCCTTGGCCTTCCTGACGCGCATACTCACCTCACCAAACCGGCGGGTTTTAAAATTTCAGGCCACTTGTAAACATTATCTTAAAAACCGCTTGAGCTGCGGTGCCCCTGAGGGGAGGTTGACTCTGGTATGACGCAAGAAGCCTCACGCTGCCGCCGTGCGAGCCACGAGTGGCTCGTGAGCCGCAAATTAGAGAGCCCTGTATTGTATTATTTTCCCGTTTATAACGCTGCTTAATGCGTCCCAACCTACCCTTTCCTGACGGAATCTGACCTACCGCAGCAAATAACCTAACCTAGCGTAACCCACTTGAGTCACTGATCCGCCCCTCCACGCCAGGCGCATGTCTATCTACCCCGCCTACCGTCGGATTTTAAATCTTAGCCTATTTGTGAAAATTTACTTTAGAAACCGCTTCGCTGCGCTGCCTCCGAGGGAGGTTGGCTTTGGTATGCTGCAAACATGATGTGGTCCGAAATTGAGCATTGTACAACCAACCGTTCTCGAGATATTGCGCGGTCAGACAAACGCAGACGCTCACACACAGACAATACGTGTATGGGCTTGTCAAGTAGTGTTTTAAAGGGTCGGAAAAAAAACAGTTTTTTTGTTTTCTTCCTCCGTTTTTTTTCGTTTCTTTCATCAGGCAAAAAAACCGTGGAAAAATTGAAAAAATTAAAAATGACCTTTTTTGTCTCAAAAAATTTATTTTTAGCTTTTTGAGCCAATCCTATGGTGTTTTGGCGACAGCACAACGTATTTATCTGGGTTTGGTACCGTGCGCGATTTAAAATACGTTTTTTTTATTATACGAGTCAGATAAATGTAAAGTCAGATTTGGCCATTTGGCAATTTTAATTTTCCCGCCTGGTTCGTTTTGGCTCCCATCGTTTGTTTCTATGTTTGCCAACCTGAAAAAGCCGTCTTTTGTTGTTCTTGGAAATATTGAACTTCTGTTTCCAAAACGTTTGTTTTATTTCAGTTTTCAAATCCGAAGACTAGGATTGTATTTATTAAGCATGCAAGTGCTGCATCAAAGTTTTTTATTTTGTTTTAATAAACAATTCACTTGTTAAATGTCAAATATGTGTTCTCCTTACTAAAACACACTGTACTCACAAGCCTTAAATGACAACCAAATTGTTTCGACTAACTATTAAGGCAGATATTAGTAAAAAGATGAAATTTTTTCCCTATTTTTCCGTTTTTTTTTCTCTGGTTTTATTCCGTTGCCAAAAAAAAACTGTTTTTTTTCAAAACACTATTGTCAAGTAAGGGCTCTGCTGTCGCTTAGCCAGTAACAAGGTAATCGTGCGCCAGACCGCGTCGTGGCGTAACACGCTTCGCTCATCGCAATACTGAATACTGATCTGAAATCGCAATTCCCTCCCGGCGGTCGGACCAGATACTTATTTGTTAACGCCGCAACATCGCAGCTAACTTTTATTAGCTGCGCAGTTTAAAGGAGGCCGCTAATACATATGTTTAGCAGGGTAGCGAACAAATTGGTAATCCTTCCAGAAGCAAAGATTTTTAGCTGTCGGTTACGATTTAGCTGTGCGGACATTATTTTTCCTTCGTGAGGACGCCATGCGGGCGTCACTCTTTCTGCGCGGTCGCAATAGGGTGTTTCACTACAAGCCTACCGCAACCAGCAAAGAAGAAGATGACTTCAATAACTGAATCCTGTATGAATATTCGCGGTAGGTGTAGACAAACATGTTGGATTTCGAACAACAACTCTGTTGTAACCGAAGACCGCCTGCGATGCTGACCGACCGAAGACAACGGTAGGTGCTAGCACGCACGTAACTGTCTGGACGGGGGACTTGCAATGTTTAGCGACTCTCTCTCTCTCTCTCTCTCTCTCTCTCTCTTTGGATGGTAATAACGTTCTTAAAACTAAATACGGGCATCCAAGATGGCGGACGCACGCTAGAGCATCGGCGATCTACGGCCTCGATATGTCATATCGGATGCGGTTCTCGGCGTTATGATGCTCTTCTTTGGATCTCTTTCGCATCATACCGGAGTCAACCGCATCTCAGGAACACCGCAGTTCACGCTATTCCTTAGCTAATTTCCACACCCAGTCAGGAAAAAGACATCTAATAGATATCTATTAGACGGATAAAAATGAAAGAAATATCATTTCACCGTCAAAAAGTACAAGTAATCGAACCACGAACCTTCTGCCTACCGTCCCATCCCCCTACCACTACCTCTCTCTGGGGACGAGAAGGTCTCCGCGGCCTCCACTATCGACGATGGAAGCGTTCCTGACCAGCGCTGCAAATATCTTTAAGTCCCGGAGGTGCTATGGATGGGGAGGTCAAAATTTGGGTACCGCCATCTTATGATATGTTGACGCCCGGCTTTCAAATGGCATTTTGAACTGGTGTTTTTTTGGAACAAATTTTGATCTATGTAGTCTTTGTCTACCGAATGCCAAATAGATCTATAGATCTAGCATGGATTCGAGTCGATATTTGGAAAATCTAATGGAGATCTATTCGTAGACTTGAATGAAATAGACAATTTGAAGACGAAAAATACTGTCCCACTAAGTGGGACACTGGTAGGCCCGAAGTTTTGCACATGATTAGGCATTTTGTAGATTTGTAGACACTGTCTCACCCTGTGAGACACTGGCAGGCCCGGAGTTTCGCACGGGTTTGGGTTAGTTACGTTACCGCCTATTTAAGTTTTATGAGTTTATTTAATTTTGTCTTTTTAAATTGAAGGATATTTGAAGGTTTGTGCTAGTTTTGTAATGGAACGGGGCAGTTTTAAAATTATAGTTTTATAGTAACGGTCAGTGCACCGCTTTATTCTCATACGCGGGCCGCCCAGAGCTGGCCTGCAAGGTGATGTCCCCGCCCGGCTTGGCCCGGCGGCCCGACAATGCACGCCTCGCTCTGAGTCTCGGGTCCCTTGGCTTGTTGTGCGTACTTTAGGGTAGAGGGGAGGGGTAGGGTCCCACCGAAACGGCCCTCCTGCCTTGAGTCGCCGCCCGGCAAGGGCTGCGCAACAGAAAAGGATGGAAGATTTTGTAGTGGACTAGAAAAGGATGGAATAGCGGATGCAGCCAGCTGACGAGTCGAGCGGGGGTAGCTCTGTCCCTTTCTTTTGCTATTGGGTGGAGTGAGATAGCTGAATTTAAAATGCGTTTTTACGAGAACTGTTACATTTCATGAGTTTAAAAGTTGACTCGCTGTACTTGCCCGGTCACCCTCGATATTTCTGTTGGACAGATTTTTGATTTTTTGCCTCGTTATCGATCTACAGCAAATGGGCCTGTGGACCGTAGAGGCGCGTATAGTTGCGTCCCTTTCTTTTGCCACAAGAAGAAGTGAGATAGCTGACTTTTAAATCGATTTTTCCCTTGGAAGCTTTTTCAAAGTGCAAAAACACGTCAGCGGGCCCTGCAAAAGTATCCTGCGTCCACAGTATCAGAAAATTCTTATAAAAGGCCATAAGGGCAATGCTTAAAAGAAAAAAAAAGAAGTCCAATGGGGTCAGACGACAAGGCGTTACACTTCGTGCCTAAAAGTAAAGGTCTATTCGCATCAATCCGTAGATTCAGATCAATATAGACATTGTAGGTAGGTATAAGATGGTCTATAAAATCTATTAGTCTATGTCTATTTTTTGACTGGGCAGTTGGGCGAAAATTAAAAATCTGACGGTACACTGTTAAAAAAAAGTCACTAATTAGCAGCAAGTGCTGCTAACCATTGAAAATGGCTGACTAGGGTTTTAAAGGCCGGTAAAATTACCGGTAATTATTCGGTAAGTTACCGTTACTTACGGTAATATTACTCAACCTCGGAAAATGAGGTATTTTTCAGTAATTTTCAGACCCTTACAACTCAGTAAGTCAGCTGTGTTGGTTGTTCAAAGTGATGAAGTTTACTTTTTCTGGTTACTACCAATTCTATGAACTAAATTCACTCCAAATCGCGTCCTGAAAGAGTTGTTTTGCGAAATCAATCACTCTGAAACATTTATTCAACTTTCAGCCGGAGGGCCGCCGCGTCACAGGGAAGTGCAATCCATAACTTTGTAACAATCGCTTTTCTCTTTTCATGAATCGTTTAAACAGTGTCCTAGCACTTAAAGTATTGCTAGGAATGACCACTGTCACGTCGAGAAAGTGTTAACACGTAATATTTTGATACAAACCCGCTGTAAACCAATCTTTTCCATTATTACCAAAAATACCGGTAACTTACCAATCTTTCCGCATTACCGTCGGATTGAATTTGACCGGTATTTTTAAATCCCTATGGGTGACCCATGGTCCGATGAAAGTGGCTAGGCATTTTGAAATGTTATAAACCATTTTGAAATGGCGAAAATCAGCCAAGAAGTCATTTTAAAATAGTTTTTGTCATTTCAGAATTGCTAATCATTGATGATCTTGCCATTCCAGAACAGTATTTTATGTTGTTCTCAAAAAGCCCTAACCATTTCCAGAGCAGCCATTTTAAAATGACTTTTTAGCCCGTCCCGACACGTTTCGGTAGAAACGAACAGGAGCCGGGCTTAGTCTGATGGCGACTGTTCGTTCGTGTGTGCGCAGACTTATCGTTGACAGAGGAAGTTCAAATTTGGAGGGAAGACTTTTTTTGTGGAGTAAACAAACGTATGTTGGTCGCAATTTTTAAATTTTGTCGCGTTTGCGTTTCCTGTTTATGAGAATTGTTCGATTTGTTACGTTAGGGTTGGGCGCAGCGTGTGGTGCGCCTGCAAGGCGCACTCCGTCGCGAGTCGGGACTGGCTGAGGTTAGCGATTTTAATTGTTACAAAAATACGCACCACCGGTCACATCTCTCGTGACTTGAGGCGGGGGCCGGAGGTCCCCGCGAATGCCGCCGGCAGGCCAAGCTGGCCGGCAGCGAGGTTCGACGGTGGGACGGGCCAGCTTGTTTTTTAACAGTGTGGGGCGCGCTAGGTGTGTGCCAGCCGTGCAGGGGCGGAGTAATGACTTTAATGGCTTACGCTAGGATTGGGTAGGTTATGCCGGGCTGAGCGGCACTGATGACGAAAGGATAGTGTACGATACGCTCGGCCGCCAGAATACCGAGCCTAGTTACGACCGTGCGGAGAGAGCGCACCCTCAATTATGTACACTTGAACCAAGTGTTCTTGTCAAGAAACAGATACTTTCTACCGGTGTACTACTTGGCCAGAAAATTTTCTGGACAGAATTTTGTTTCATTAATCGACTCATTGTTGCGCGTCACGTCAAGAACTGCAAACAAAACATTTTTAACATGCTCGGGTCTAGAGATACACCATACCGTGCTCAGTTTTTCTAGTAGTATGAACATCCCAACGGGAGACAGATCCGCTATGCCATGACGGCTCGAATAAGCGTGTTAAAAGCCTAGTGGTACCATTTTTCGGGAGTGCAGGCACTGTGGAAAACACCGCACTAGACTTTTAACACGCCGATCGTAGCGTCTGGATACAAGGCAGGTGACGAAATAATTCAGAGTCGCTTCGCGGCGGCCATGGTGGATGTGGGATAACTGCTGATATTGGCGTGTTAAAAGTCAAGCGATACCATTTTCCGATAGTACCGACACCGTACAAGCTAGAAAACACTCCACTAGACTCTTAACACGCCGATCGTAGCGTCTGGATTCAATTAAACTAACGAAATAAGTGAGAATCGGTCTGTAAGGGCCATGTCGGGTGTGCGATTACGGCTGATATTGGCGTGTTAAAAGTCTAGCGGTACCATTTTTCGGAAGTGCTGGCACTGTACAAGCTTGAAAACACTGCACTAGACTTTTATCACGCTGCAAGCAAACTATCGAAATAAGTAAGGATCGCTCCCTAAGGCCCATGTCGGATGTACGATAACTGCGTGTTAAAAGTCTAGCATACCATTTTCCGAAAGTGCCGACACCGTGCAAGCTAGAAAACATTCCACTAGACTATTGACACGCCGATCGTGGATGCGAGAAAAGTGACGAATTAAGTTTACTAGTTCATTCTGCTCGTATCCAGACGCTACGAACAGCGTGTTAAAAGTCTAGTGCAGTGTCTTTTAGCTTGTATAGTGTCGGCACTCCCGAACCAAGGCGTCGCTAGACTTTTAATACGCCAATGTCAGCAGTTATCCCACATCCGACATGGCCCTTCCTTAGGGACCGATTCTCACTTATTTCGTTAGTTTGATTGTATCCAGACGCTACGATAGGCGTGTTAAGAGTCTAGTGGAGTGTTTTCTACATTTAGAAAAGACGGTTCTCGGAACAAGAACAATGTTCTTTCGAGACAATTTCGCACTCAACTTTGTCCGGTAGATTTTTACCTTGATCCGAGAACAATATCCTTGACATAAATCCATTTCTCTGGGCTCACTCACAGAATGTACTCGGGTGTCACCACTCCACCGAGACAAAAAAGTAGAGAGCATATTTTGGACAAAGCTAAGAGCGAAGATGCGCTTGAAATTTCCACTCGAGTATTCTAGATACTTTTGTTAAATGGAATGCCACCGGCCCGAGCCATTTTCAAACCCTTGATCTCTGGGGTAGGAGTCTCGCACTATGACCACTACGCTACAGCTTTGAAATACAAGACTGCAAACCATGGCGACGCCACATGATTAGCTTGTTATTGAACCGAGAACATGAAATCGAGTGATGTTCTGCACTCGGATCGACAACCGACTTTTCTGAGTGTAGTTTGTACGGTGCCGATACTATCGGAAAATGGTACCGCTAGACTTTCAGCACGCCTACTAGATCCGTCATTGCATAGCCGATGTCTCCTGTTGCGATGTTTATACTACTAGAAAAACAAAACACGGTGCGGTATATCTCTGGAACCGAGAGTGTTAAAAGTGTGATATTTGCAGTTCTTGACGTTTCGTGCAAGGCTGAGTCGATTAATGAAAAAGAAGATTCCGGACAGAAAATTTCTATCCTAGTTTACACCGGTCACTTACTTGTCACAAGTTACATGATCTTTTGGCTGTACTTGAGACCAGCATCCAAATTTGAGGAGATTCTTGTATCATGAATCGTCATGTTTCTTGGCAGGACCACTTGATTGCCTGCAGTTGCTTCTTGGTCCGGGCCGGGGTCGCAACGGCGCCACTCGCGCGATGAGTACGGCTGCGTTCAGGCTGCGACTCTGCAAGTGTACGCTCCCTGCCCTCCTTTGACTCGGAGCTGTGGCGGGCACGGTCTCGTTCAAGCTGCTTCTCCAGTCTACGCTCTCTTTCCTCCTGCTTCGGAACATTGGCGGGTGCTCTCGCGTTGAGCCCGTAGTCCGTCAAATGGGCCCCATTGCGTCCGCACGAGAGAATTCATAGCGCACACGTCACTTCACGAGCACAACACAAAACGACCTTCCAGGGCCCTCGCAGGCACGACACTGCCAGCGCAGCGGCGGGGCACGGAGCTGCCGCCGCAAGCGATGCAAGCGATGCAGTCGCCGAGCCGAAATCAGGGAAACCGAAATCAGGAAAACACCGCCATCTGTGCCCTATCTTTTCCACACCCTATCGAAAACACTCAATAGAGTATTGTTCTGGACTTGAACCAAGAACGGCATTATTTGTCCGAGACAGTTTCGACAGCACGCAAGAGATGTATTGCAGTTCCATTTATACAAGGTAGGCGTACGCCAGACCGCGTCGTAACAGGCTTCGCTCATCGCGAATCACTGTTCCGCCACTCCACGCCTGGCGCACGCCTACCTTGGCCTGCCGGCGGCTGCCACTTACGAGAAGGACCCTGCGGGGCGAGTCAGTATGACGCCCTGCGGGCGTCACTCTCTCCGCACGGTCGCAACCACGCTCATGTTCTGGCTTCCGAACGTCAGCCTTTCCTTATCAATGCCGCTCAAGCAGACCTAACCTACCCTTACCTGCCTGAATCTAACCTACCCTGACCCCTACTAACCTAACCGATCGTAATCCACTCGCGTCACTGATACGCCCCTCCACGACAGGCGCATGGCGCATACTGACTTTACCCAACCGGCGGATTTATAATTTTGAACCACGTGAAAATTATCCAAGAAACCGCTTGGACTGCGGTGCCCTTGAAGGGTGGTTGACTCTGGCATGATGCAAGAAAGATGTGGTCCAAATTTGAGCTTTCTACGTCCAACCGTTCTCGAGATATCGCACGGACAAACAAACAGACCGACAGACAGACAGACAAAACATTTTTGACCCAGTCGGTCCAGGGCTTCGCTATCGCTCAGCCAATAACGTTACTATGTAATGCGAACGCTCGTTGTTCGATTAGCGAGGGCGACTTAGTGCTATAGGCGCTAGAACTTTTCGTATTTGGTACTGATCTTAGTAAGAGAAATCAAGCCAGCCCGCCTCTGGTATGATGCAAGAAAGATGTGGTTCAAATTTGAGCTTTCTACGTCTAACCGTTCTCGAGAAATCGCGCGGACAAACAGACAAAACATCTTTGACCTAGTCGGGTAAGGGCTTCGCTTCCGCTCAGCCAACTAGCCACGGCTTGGCAGGTCTCCTCAGAATTGAGCTTACGTTGAAACGCCTGCGGACGGTAGGGTAGGTAGCATTATTTTTAAAGGACCTCCAGGATATATAAATAGCCGCTGCGATAGAATAGTTAGAATTCACCTTTGGCCTGACAACACCTAAATAATGCCAAACTATAGCAAACCTAACCTAATCGTCCCCGTCTGGGCCTTGCAGGTGGACCGTTAGAGCACACCTCCTGCAAAGACCAACTCTTTATGCCTACTAGAAACAAAGTGGCAGCCTCTTCAAAATGTGCGACGATAATTTTGTCGAGCAGTGTACAGGGTGTTTTTAGTAACCATGCACACCTTGAAATTGGAGCTAGACGAACGTTTTCAGGGGCGCCGGAACGTTTCGAAAACAGAGGGGGGGGGGGGGGCAAGGGTGACCCTGCTCGCCGGCGCCCCCCTGCCGCTAGCCCCCTCCCCCCCCCCCCCATTTTTTTCGGAAAGAGGTCGGATATAGTACAAAATTTTCTGCACATCGCTTAAAATAGGATTTAACTCCACATTTTATTGTTGACTACTATCTATACACAACCGTATTGCTCCGTTGCCCTCCCAACCGCATGTATTTCAAAAAAGAGCCTGCAATCCAGTGCGGCGGCGCCGCGGTGCAAACAGACCACCGTTCTGTCGCCCCGCGCCCCCGCGGCGCCCCGCGCCCCCGCGGCGCCCCGCGCCCCCGGATTTCTTTGTTTTGCCGCCCCTGCGGGACGTATTGGTGTGCGCCCACGGCGGAGTAGGGTGCGTCGTACTACACGACTTTTTGATATCATTTTTTGGATAGCACTCAAAAGTTTCGTTTTTTAATGCTGAATCCAAAAATGACCTCAGTTTTGCGATAGGACGACTCCTTCATGACCCTACCAGACGTTTTATGTTCACAGTTTTCGACATTTTGCCCAAACACCCGAAAATGAACATTTACACTACAAGCGATACACAAAATTTGAAGAGCGCCAGTTGTACAGGTTTACATTGCGATGAAAACAAGCCATTCGGAAACGAGATACGACCAAAAATAGGGAAATGGCGGAGGGTTCACGATTTTAGTTGTTCAAACGGAGTTGCTATATTTTACCTGTGAGTAGTAGGGACGTGTCTATTGGTAGGAATTACTACGAATAGCGGTCGAGGTCCTTATCCGTAGGAATTACTACGAATCAGGACCATAATCGTTATTCGTAGTAATTCAAAAGAAGACCACCAGAATTTTTCAGAATCGCCTTATGATTTACTACGAATAGCGGTCGAGGTCTTTATTCGTAGTGATTTCTACGAATAAAGACCCTAATCCCTATTAGTAGTAAACTCGTAATAGTACTGTCCAAAGTGCCCGAGGCATACACAACTCTAAACCGTCCTGCATACCGTCCGGTATGCAGTTAAAATGAGGAGATTAAATTTATTTCAATTTAGTTATTTTTTTCGATTAGGTTAGGTTAGCTTGGTTGAGGTAAGGTTATGTTACCGAAGCTAACATAGACTAACCTAACCCAGTTAAAAATAACAGAAGAAATATAGATTAAACGAAAGTAAAATTGATTTCCCGGTTTGCAGTTTAGTATGCAGTTCGTTTAGTATGCAGTTTGAATTTTCTCAAGCTCCTCGACCGCTATTCGTAGTAAATCATTAGGCGATTCTGGAAAATTCCGGTGGTTTCCTTTTGAATTACTACGAATAACGATTAGAGTCCTTATTCGTAGTAATTCCTACGGATAAGGACCTCGACCGCTATTCGTAGTAATTCCTGCAGATAGGCTTCCGGCATCTTACCGGTAGTAGTACCAATAGACACGTCCGAGTAGTAGAGGTAGCCCCCGTCGGCAACACTGAGTGAACCCACGTGATCTGACGGTTTCGGTCACTCCCTAGACACCTCACCAACAAGGCTCTACCATAAGTAAGCCGAAAAAGTACCGTCTTCCCGCAGTTTATCGACAGGACGGGCGAAAAAGTGGTGCTTTGCGGGTTGCCTAAGCTCACTACAAATGGTTCTTGCGGAACGCCTAGACGAGGTCCGAAAATTCTGAAAAAAATGTTTCTGGTCGTTTGGTAGGGCGGGCCAACTATTCTGATATGTCGAACTTGAAATTTCAACATCGACCTACCTATGACCGCCCCTAACTTTGGATACTTCCGGCCGCCGGCGCTGGTATTAAGCACCTGGCGCGGTACTTAGTTCAGGTGTGCCTCGCTGGTTCGCCATCAAGAGACAACCACTGCCCGCCGCGGAGAAGGTGGTCGGCAAGGAACGCCGTGAGGGCCTTATCAGGACATGAGTAAAATCTTGGCAACCTATGCTAAGTTTACGACCCAAGTAGTTGAAGCGCCCCGATAGGTTAAAAACGTAGACCGGGTGGGTGGGTGGGCGGAACTAGATGTGCAGGCACCGTCGTGGCGAGTCCTGGGTAGGCAGGCATGTAGTAGAAACACTTGTTGAGCTAATACTTGCACGCAAATACAGCATGTACAAGGCTTTTGCATTCTTAGTGGTTTTTGAGGGATTGGCGCGCGCCCGTATGCCTCTTCCCCTGAGCGACCCAGCCTGGGGCCGGGGGTCGAGCGGCGTAATGCCCACCCGTACACTACTTTTCACAACCTCTGCTCACCAAACAGACCATCCGGGCTGTCAGAAACCACGCATCAAGCTGAAAGAAACGCAAAAAAAATCGTACAATTTAAACCAAAACAACACAGAAATCGATGTTTAGAGCGCACATGCGGGGCGTATATTGACCTGACTCTAACCAGTGCTACTGATGACCATCTGACCTAGAAACACCCACCCCGACACCTCAGAATGTGACGGGGGACCAAAAAGCATCAGCAAGTACGAAGACTCCGCTCTTTTACATAAAACGTCCGGTAGGGTCATGAGGGAGTCGTCCAATCGCAAAATCGAAGTCATTTCTGGATTCAGCATTAAAATACGGAACTTTTGAGTGCTATCCAAAAGATGAAATCAAAAAGTCGTGTAGTACAACGCACCCTACCCTGGAGGGGCGCTTGGGGGGGCAATACCTCCTTGCCCCCCCCCCCCTTCCGCCGCTCCGAATGAACGTTCTTCGTTGACGAAGTAGGAGTCGGAAACGATCCGTTACGGAGTTACGCCCTTCTCAAATTGCCGCTCTCTTGCGCCGGAAGGTATGTAACGTATTTGACAACATCAGCTACTTTTTAGGCACGGAGTGAAACGGAGTTGCCTTATCGTCTCACCCCGAACTAGACTTCTTTTCTATGAAGCAAGTACTCTTACGGTAAAATCAAAACGAAATAAAATTTCAAAAATCTGTCTTACAAAGTTGTGCGCATCATTGCCACAAGGACGTCTGTCTAGTTTTCACATTAAAGAATCATCGTAAACTCCAAAAAAAAAAAAAACGTTTTGAAATTCAGCTTTCTCACTCCACCCACATTGGAGAGAAAGGGATGGAGCCTGGTTCGGCTCATCAGCTGGCTGCCTCCGTCATCTATCCTTCTCCATTCTACGGAAGAACGCATACTTTCCTCCTTTTTTGTGAAGCAGCCTTCATTGTTGATGTGCCGAGCCGAGCCGGAACAGGCCGGCGCCGGCGCTACAAGAGTGTTAACATTCGTGTTGGATCCGCTTCGGGGGACCCTAGAGTACGCACAACGCAGCAAGAGGTGCAACCCTCCCAGGGCGAAGCCCGGTAGCATTGTAGATGGCTCGACCCACACCGAAGAGTCACTGAGTCAGCCGCACCTGCCACAACAGTGCGACCGCCTCGCAGGAGAGCTAGGCCCGCGCATGAGAATGTGAGCGGTACGCTGCCTTCGGGCTACTCTAAAACGAGCCTTTTCAATCGAAATAAATAGAAACCACGCCAAAACTTTTGCGTGGCCCAAATGAACTCATACCTTATATTAAGAAGACTAAAGTTAAATTTAAATCAAATTTAAATTAAAAGTATTAAAATTAAAACTAAATTTGGATCAAATTTGAACTCAATTTGGATGAATATTAAATTTTACTTGACAAAAATTTTAATAAAACCTAAATCAAATTTAAATGTAACTTCTATCATATTTAAATTACATTTAAACCACACTTTAATTTAATTCCGTACACTCCCACTGTAAGAACGTCCATTAGAAATTTCCAAACAATCGGGGATGTAAAATTTCCTAATCATTGTTCGGAAGTTTCCAAAAAAAGTTTGGATTTTTCCAAAAATTGAAATTCGAATTTTTGTGCATAGAACAGTTTTATTTAAGTAAAGTAATCAAATAAACGCATTAAAAACCTGTTTTGAATTTTCCCAAAACAATTGGAAATTTCCAAAAAATTAGGGATACAGAATTTCCTAGCAATTGTTTGGAATTTTCCAAAAAAGTTTCTTACGGTGCCGGGACTACCAGTATCTCACGAAGTGGGAAAGTATTTTTACCTATTGCCTTAGCCTTTTGCCACCGCCTTCGCTATAAGCCTACCAATCTTAGCTGCAGGACGGTCCGCGCGGATTAGCCATCGGCCCTGCAGAATGTCGACACTAGCCGGCTGATGGACCTTAACCGTAACATTTAAGTACATCTCTAATAATACTATATAAGAATCAGTTTTTCCCAGTACCAGGCTTACCGCGACGGAAAGGATAGGTTACCTGAGTTTGCTTTGGTTAGGTTTCATTTAAGTGTTGTAAGACAAAAGGCGATATCTACATAATCTATTTGAGCAGTTCTTTATTGGGTGAGCGAAAGCGCAGCCCTTACCCGACTAGGTCAAAAATGTTTTGTCTGTCTGTCGGTCTGTCTGTTTGTCCGCGCGATATCTCGAGAACGGTTTGACGTAGAAAGCTCAAATTTGGACCACATCTTTCTTGCATCATACCAGAGTCAACCACCCTTCAAGGGCACCGCAGTCCAAGCGGTTTCTTAGATAATTTTCACGTGGTCCAAAGTTATAAATCCGCCGGTTGGGTAAAGTCAGTATGCGCCATGCGCCTGTCGTGGAGGGGCGGATTAGTGACGCGAGTGGGTTACGCTCGGTTAGGTTAGTAGAGGTCAGGGTAGGTTAGGTCTGCTTGAGCGGCATTGATAAGGAAAGGCTGACGTTCGGAAGCCAGAACATGAGCGTGGCTGCGACCGTGCGGATAGAGTGACGCCTGCAGGGCGTCCTACTCCCTCGCCCCGCAGGGTCCTCCTCGTCAAGTGGCAGCCGCCGGCAGGCCAAGGTGGGCGTGCGCCAGGCGTGGAGTGGCGGAACAGTGATTGGCGATGAGCGAAGCCTGTTACGCCACGACGCGGTCGGGCGTACGCCTACCTTGTATATCCCTACAGAAAAAAACGCGCTGCCTACCCTGCAGTCTGCAAGCGTTTCACGCTAAGCTGCACGCCAATTCTGCTGAGAGCAGAGCAGGCAAGGCCGCGGCTGGAAGGCCCCTTACTTGATTCTAGGTCCCAGCGCATAACATGGACCGACACACGGCAGGCGCAGAAAGTGGCCAAGACAGCGTGTCACCGAGTCTACAGTTCTGGTTATGGTTTCTGGGGATGTCGGAGACGTCGAAGTCAAGATGGTTCAGGATAGCACGCATCGTGTTCCAAGCTAAGGTTCGTGGCAGGTATATCGTTTCGCGGATTAACAGAAAATGCGTGAGTGTAAGATTCTTGCTCTAATTCAATCTGGGGCGAAAATGCATTAAACCTTTCGCTACTACGCCACCGCTCACGGCGGGCTGGCTTGATTTCGCATACTTAGATCAGTACCAAATACGAAAAGTTCTAGCGCCTATAGCATTAAGTCGCCCTCGCAAATCGAACAACGAGCGTTCGCATTACACAGTAACGCGAGGGGGCCACCACCCCCGTAATCTTGTGTGCAAGGCTGTGGGATTACGCCCGTAATCGTAAGTAATCCCCGGCAATCCTTTGAACTCCTACGCAATCTTCCGAATTCCTTGGTAATCCCGCGCAATCCTCCGGAATCCCGGGTAATCCCGTGAAATCTTCCGGAATCCTCGGTAATCTCGCGTAATCCTTCGGAATCCCGCTCAATCGCACAAATGATCATGTAATCAGATGTTAAAACGGAAGTAATCAGGCCGTGAGACCCGGGGGATCATCGCCGGTGACCGCCGCGGGGACGCTTTGGATGAAGGCAGCCCACCTTACACGGAGTAAATGGCTTCAATTATACCAATTAATACAGGTACCCTGTAAAGTGTGCTCTTCAGTGGACAAACCCAAAATTAGATCGTTACATAGTTCTGCAAAAAGCGCAAGGGATGCTTGAAATTTATGTAAGGGTTCTTTTTCGTTGCTTTAAATGATGTATTTGTCACCGTGTCACTAAAACAGCTATTTTTTCCTACTAGTAATTAATTAATTAATAATAATTGAATCATGGTAAGACATGAAAACTTACACTATTGTCGAACCCTTTGGCAAATGCAAAATGTGCTACCATTCTATTACTGAATACCTCTTATTTCCCTGGTATTCTCTATGCTTTCTTCATGGCTGGGTGAGATCCTTCCGCGATAAAACAAACATTAGCGGCGACGTGGCGTCGAGTCGAGAGGGGTCGCTACTGAGCGCCTGAAGGTAGGCAACCGATAGGCAGATAGGGTGAGTGGGTTGCCTATCGCCCGCAGAACAGGAGCCGATCCGGTATTTGCCCGGAAAGTCCGTAATCCTGCAGAGTCCCACGCAATCCCGCGTAGTCTCACGTCATCCCGCGTAGTCTCACGAAATCCCGCGTAGTCCCACGTAGTCCCGCGCAATCCTGTGTAGCCCCGCGTAATCCAGGTAATCCCGAAGTCCTGTGTACACCAAAACCCTGAGTGGCGGCCCCCTCGTAGTAACGTTATAGGCATGTATTTGGCTGAGCGATAGCGAAGCCCTGGACCGACTGAGTCAGAAATGTTTTGTCTCTCTGTTTGTTTGTTTGTCCGCGCGATTTCTCGAGAACGGTTAGACGTAGCAAAGCTCAAATTTGGACCACATCTTTCTTGCATCATACCAGAGTCAACCTCTCCTCACGGGCACTGAAGCTCCAGCGGTTCCTATGATAATTTTTACAAGCGGTCTGAAATTTAAAATCCGACGGTTGGGTGAGGTCAGTATGCGCCATGCGCCTGTCGTGGAGGGGCGGATCAGTGACTCGAGTGGATTACGCTCGGTTAGATTAGAAGGGGCCTGGGTAGGTTAGGCTCGGTCAGGTTAGGTTAGGACTGGTTGAGTGGCATTGATAACGAAAGAATGATGCAACGTACGTTCGGAAGTTAGAACATGAGCGCGGTTGCGACCGCGCGGCAGGAGTGACGCCCGCACGGCGTCCTACCGTCTGGCCCCGCAGGGTCCTACTCGTCAGGTGACAGCCGCCGGCAGGCCAAGGTAGGCGTGCGCCCGGCCACGGTCATGTTATGGCTTCCGAACGTCAGCCTTTCCTTATCAATGCCGCTCAAGCAGACCCAACCTACCCTTACCTGCCTGAACCTAACCTACCCTGACCCCTACTAACCTAACCAATCGTAATCCACTCGCGTCACTGATCCGCCCCTCCACGACAGACGCATTGCGCATACTGAGTACACCCAACCGGCGGATTTATTGGCTGAGGGATAGCGAAGCCCTGGACCGACTAGCTCAAAAATGTTTTGTCTGTCTGTCGATCTGTCTGTCTGTCCACGCGATTTCTCGAGAACGGTTTGTCGTGAAAGGCTGAAACTTGGACCACATCTTTCTACTAGCATACCGTAGTCAACCTCACATTTGGGTTACCGTAGCTCTAGTCGCTTCTTAGATAATTTTAACAATTAATATTAACTTTTAAAAAAAATTGATTTAAAAGATGGACTGCGGAGGCGCGGCCCTCTACTTTCCCCTATCACGGCCAAATGGTGGGCCCTTCCATAAAATATGCTATCGAACCGACCCTCCGTAAAATGGGAAAAGGAATACAGGCACGTGCATAGTAACCCCCTCCGCGCTCCCCCGAGCTCGAGATCCAAGATGGCGTCCATTTCAAGCAAACTTTTGGGAATATCTGGAGAACCGTGCCACCTTGACAGGTGCGGTTTGCAGCGCTGGCCATCGTAGCGGTTCGGCTATCATTGCGATCGTTTAGCAATGACCCCGGGCTTAAGACCACGCACCCCGTCCTCGAGAGCCACTTTCCATCTTTTAGACGGTACGGCCTAGCGTCGTGCGGTTTTCGACATTGGCATTGGCGGGCTGCGGCAAAGGAAAAGAAGGGCACCCCACTCGGACGATCTCTCTCCAGACCACGCACCCCGTGCTTGAGGGCCAACTTTTATCTTTCGAACGGTTAAGGAACTGACTTGCGGTTTTCGACGTTGGACGTTGCGGGCCGCGGCAATGGGATACAAGGGCACAACGCCACACCTACCGCTCTCGAGGCCTTGCACCCCGTGCTCGAGAGCCACATTGAAAAAACATTGTTATACGAGTACTAAGTAAGCGATGCGTTTTAGAAAGATGAGTTTTGCGTTACTGCAGAGGGCATGGGAGGGGGGTGGGGAGGCTGTGAATGAGTATAGCCACTGGTCTCGAGACTAGGGACCCCGTCCTCGAGGGCCACATGTAACGACCGCTGAAACTCGAGAACTAAGTGTCATAGAAATGCGGATTGCGGCACTGCACAAAGGCATCGTATTGGTATGGCGAACGAATACAGCCTCCGGTCTCGATACTAGGGACCTCGTCCTCGAGAGTCGTCGAGCAGCGGATCAGTGACTCGAGTCGGTTACGCTCGGTTAGGTTAGGTTAGTGGACACCTGGGTAGGTTGAGCTCAGTTTGGTAAGGGTAGTTTAGGAAAGGTTAACGGGCGCCGATGACAAAAAGGCAATGTAAGACACGTCCGGCTGCCACAACATGAGCGTAGCTGCGACTGGGCGGAAACAGCGACTGAGTGGTTGGCCCCGCAGGGTCTTACCCGTTAGAAGACAGCCGCCGGCAGGCCAAGGTAGGCGTGCGCTAGGCGTGGAGCGGCGGAACAGTGATTCGCGCTGAGCGAAGCCTGTTACGCCACGACGCGGTCTGACGTACGCCTACTTAGTCTAAGGAACCACTTGCCTACGGTGCCCCTGAAGGGAGGTTGACTCTGGTATGATGCAAGAAAGATCCAGGAGAAGAGGTCCAAATTTTAGCTTTCTACGGTAAACCGTTCTCGGGATATCGCGCGGACAAACAAAGAGACAGAATGACAGGCAGACAAAACACTTTTGACCCAGTCGGTCCACGGCATCGCCATCGCTCAGCTAAAAAATTTCGTCATGTGACAAAGAAAGAACGAGTGTTGCGCTCGCCCTGTCTGTTAAACCACACTTTCATCTCGAAGTCCACAGAACTTAGGAATGTTCTGAGTACACAGTTTCGATCGGACTGTGGTGTAGTTTAATCCTCACAACTGCTTAAAAAAAAAAAAAAAGACGAACGTAGACACTGTGTCTGGGGAATAGGCGCTGACGCCGGTCAACAATCGCTCGTCCAACGTAGTGCCGCTCGGAGTAATTGGGCCTCCAGTGGATGGCAGCTCCTAAGTTTCACTGAATGTACGGAATAATATGGAAATAAAGACTGCCGCGGAAAATGCCATTGCGTTCTGGGATGGACTAGTCCTTTGATCTCTATTAAATCCAAAGTTCGACTTTTTCAGAATTACATAAAAATATTTGATGACATCGTTAATGTCAAGCACCACAAACCTGAACGTAATGGCAACATATTTTTTCGATATTTTCCAAACATATCACTCAGACGTAGCTACTGTCGCGAACCACGCATCCCCTTTTGTCAAACAAATTACTTCGAGCAGCACCACGGCAGAGTCGATTGGTGATCGCGACGGTGCCTCTTCGCCGCCTGCTCTGGCGGCTATCTTCGGTATCAGAATAAAAGTAAATTCATTTTTCGTTTTTTTGCCCATAAAACCGCGCTGTCTGCATCACAGGCCGATAAAAACAGCAACATAAGAACATTCCTACGTTATGTGGTTGTCAAGATAAAAGTCGAAACAGAGTGAGCGCAAAACTCGTTCTGTTTGTTTCTATGTGAGATACTATCAGAAAACTCCAAAAAATTCCGATGGAATTTCATGTAAGGTACGTGTACACCAAGAACGAGCCTTTCCATGAACGCTCTGCGTTCACCCGGACAGTCTTGTTCTTAACGAAATTGGCATGTGGCATTCGTCATTAGATAAAATTATACGGAGATTCTTTTGTATTTTTTAAGGGAGTTAAAAATATGAGTCGTAAAATCTTCGAAACTCTTCAACAAGACAGCTTTTAATGAATATACGAAACTGCAATAAGTGTACAATGAAGCGTCTTGGAGGATAAATGCCTTACTTCAACACAATGACCACTGTAAGAAAGAAATTATTTTTAATAAGAAGGTAGATCAGAGGAAAATTAAACAACAAAATTAAACTTTAAAGTTGGAAACTTTTTCCTACACCCTGCAAAGAGCATCCATTTAATCCACCTCGGCAATCTAATGATAATCACAAGGTACGCGTACGCCAGACCGTAGCGTAACAGGCTTCGCTCATCGCGAATCACTGTACCGCCAACCCACGCCTGGCGCAGGCCTGCCGTGGCCTGCCGGCGGCTGTCATCTGACGAGTAGGACCCAGCGGAGCCAATCGGGCCCTGCGGGCGTGACTCCGCACGGTCGCAACCACGCTCATGTCCTGGCTTCCGAACGTGTCTTACATCATCCTTTCGTTGTCAATGCCGCTTAACCAGTCCTAACCTACACAGGCCTCCACTAACCTCAACCGAACGTAAACCACTCGAGTCAAGGTTCCAACGGTATCATAAAATTAGGAAATTTAACTTAAAAACTAGATGAGATATCAAAAATCTGCAAAGCGTTTTGGATAGAAATTAGTGTGATGAAAATGAGCTGTTCAGAAACCCTTTATCACTAAATTTGAAAAGATGACCGAAGGTTTTTGAATTGCCCAATTCCTCTTACGGGCGCTCCCATGTGAAACTACAAGGCCCCGTCGCGACCACTAAATTTTGTCTGATCTTGCCGGAAATAGAACCACGGAGGTTTCCCGCCATGTGTCACAAATCTAGAGGGTAAGAGTCGAACGATTTAAATTCCGTTAAAATTTGGGACACCCTAACCCTGCTGTAGGTGGTCGCAGGTGGTAGGGAATCTCAGGCACACACAGCAAAAGATAAGTGAATGCAAGTTATCCTACGACCAGCATCCCATTATGTATTCTGTTCTAGATACTTCACGCTGTTTACGCTGCGTTTGGATCGATTCTTCTAGCAGACCTGCGAAGCCCATCGTCAGACCAGGCATCTCAAACGAAACGCCAGCTGATTGCATTTTCTATATCGGGCATCGGAGTTTTGATGCAGATTCAAGGAGAGCACACGAGGGCATGTCTGCAGCAACTGTCTGTGTTATCGACGCAAGTTTATAATTTGAGTAGCAAGGAAGGAAAGGTGAGGATAAATCCAAGTTCGCTTCCCGCAACGTATTCTACTGAGTGGTCCACAACTCGAGACAGGCATACGGTCATGGATTTCTAAAAACTAAAATTGGAGAAACACTTCCGTTTGTGTGCAATTATGAGAAAATGTGATATTATTAATACGTATTCAACTGCGCGATCAACACGATCACCACTACCAGTGCACATGTGCACACTTTGGCTGTTCGTGGACCCCTTGCTTTCTGCCCTAACACTAGACCCATTTTATTAGCGCTGTCAGGGAGAGTGGGGAACCAAGTGCCACCTTTTGGAAATTCGCCCTCGGGTACAATTTTTAATCTTTTTTTTTTCTTGTTGTGTATTTGAAGTATATGTACTACAGTCTGAGAAAAGATTTTGTCTATCGATCGTAGTACCGGAGCTATGGGGCCTAAACTAGACACTCGTGCCCTGCCACGGGGCACGAAGTGTCAGGGTGTGACGCAGAGAGAGTGTTTCCGCCACGGGCGCCGGCCACGGGACGACTAAAAAGTTTGCGGGCCTTAGTCCTCGCTCATGTGTCATGACCATTTGATATAGGGTCGGGTCACCGTGAAGATTTTCCACGCGGCCCGTAGAGATACCTCTCCAGGATGTGCGGTGATCCTACCGTGTGGCATATAAACGAAAGCTGAGGCCCGCAAATTTTTTAGTAGCCTCGTGGCCGCCGCCCGCGGTGGAGAAACTCACTCATGCGGTCCCTTCCCTTACCCCCTATAGTGATTTTTAGAATTCTTCGATCGACATCCGATTAAAGTTTCAGCGGAATACCCTATCACTGACATGGATATTCTTGAGAAAAAAAAACACGCGACGTTAAAAAAAACATTTTTGTTTAAGAACGCATCAGTTTTGCCCTGACAACACTAAGCAGCATTGTACATTAGCGACCAAGATTAGCGGTCCACTTTTTCTGGAGTCCGCCATTTCGTTGCAAGTCGACCTAGAGAGCTGAAACTGCGTGTGAGCACGTGCTAAAGGTTCATCTTCGAGGTCCCTGGACGCCAATTTTATTGATTTACTCGAAGGGGTAGAACCACCCCCTTAACTGCGAAAATGTCGAAAATCGCCGCAAAAGGGCGTCCGATAAGAAGTTTTCTTATGACTACAAGGTGCACTAAGGGAGGGGGGGGGGGGGGTCGCCATGGTTTCTTCGTTTCAGAGCTATTCGACCTATTTAACTTCGAGGCCCAAAAGACCCAACCACCGATACATGCAGAAGCACTTCGGGACCTGCGGAGTCGATCTGTGTAAAATGTAGGCGTACGCTAAACCGCGTCATAGCGTAACAGGCTTCGCTCAGCGCGAATCACTGTTCCGCCACTCCACGCCTGGCGCACGCCTACCTTGGCCTGCCGGCGGCGGTCTTCTGACGGGTAAGAACTGCGGGTCCAACCAGTCAGTAGGACGCCCTGTGGGCGTCGCTGTTCCCGCCGAGTCGCAGCTACGCTCATGTGGCAGCCAGACGTACCTTACATTGCCTTTTTGTCATCGACGCCCGTTAAGAGGGAACGATACACCCGGCCGCGGAGCCTCGTCGGCCGCTCCGCGCGGCGCTCGGAGAGGTGTTTCTGTGTCACTTTACAACAGCGCCAGTCGTTTCGTATGGGATAAAACGATCTGAAAATTTGTTTTGGAAAAAGCTTCATTCTATCCAGTACTGATTTTCTCCCATCTGGGAAAATCCCCAGTTTTCCGGAAAACTCGTCCAAGTTTGCCTTAGGATTTCTCGGAACTCGGGGGGAATATTACAAATTCCAGCGCCAAAACCGCTGAGTGGTCCTCGAGGGCCAGGATTCCAATGTTAAAAGCAGGTTAACGATTTTATGAACGTAAAAATAAAGTATTCGGTGGAACCGGGGTCTATCTGTCCGGCAATTCGACGCTTTACACAGCGCGGCTACACCGACATTGTAGGAAAAGGCCGTCCGTATGACTGTCACGAGCTGCGGCGCCCGCCTGCGGGCCACGGGACGCCGAACTGGGAAGCCGAGGCAACAATAACAGAATATTAAAATTTATTGAAACGATATTTAAACGCGATACAACTAACCTTGGTAATGCATTGATGCAGATCACAAATTTGCAATTTTTTAGGAGTCATGAACCTTCTGATATTTTAACCGACGACACCACATTTGGTTTTCACAAGAGAATGACGGCCGTATGGCCGCGGCCAGCCGCGGCTATCGTGGGGCCCGCGGGGCCTGCTATCTTGCCAACAATGGTTTCAGAAGGGGGAACGCAGAGGGGAGAATTCTTTTACGTTCTTAAAATTGTTAACCTGCTTTTAACATTGGAAATCCGGGCCCCCGAGGACCACTCAGCGGTTCAGGCGCTGGCATTTTTTTTATTATGATTTGAGCACTTGTACCCGATGTAATTATAAGGTGGCATATGAAATAAATATATTTTTGATAGTTTTTAGTTCATACAGATACAGTGATGGTAATGTGGATACGGAGAAGTAAAAATATGCAGAGGGGAGGGATGTAGGAGCTAGAGAGGCTTGAGAGTGTGAACCCCTTGTAGTTTAAACTTTGAATTTTTGGATCTGAGCTAATAGGATTTTTTGAATGAGAGTTTGTAATTTATTTAATGAAAATTTATTATTTTAAAAAGTACGCAATAGTTATTACCGGCGAATGGAAAAAAAAATAGAAACCTAGGGATAGTTATAATGGGAAGCGAACTTATAGGCTATGAGCGGCAACAATAGTTGGAAGGAGAGAAAAAGCGTAAAAGCCGCTGCAAAGGGCTCCTCGCTCCGCTCGGGCCCAAAAATCAGGGCGAGTACTGCCCTCGGCACACTCTTTGTCTCAGTGTGTGCTCAGTTTCCCGAAATGTTGAACGGTAGGCTTGTCGTTTGATTTCTAGCCGAGCGTGTCGTGGTCTTCCCGGAGCGTGTTTTGGAGCCTGCTGGGCCGTGTCGAGCCGAGCCAGCTGGAAGGCCTGGTCCCCCCTCACCGCGCTACCCCGCACTTGCCTAGGACACCCCCTGTCTTCCCCGCCCCCGCACCGAAGGGTCCCCGCCGGCCCGGGCCAGCCCCGAGCTGCGGATCTGAATGGCTCCCCGTGCCGGCTACCTGCACTGTGCACAACTGCCGAGCCCGAAAAGGTCCGTCTCTTGTCTCCGTCGCCTGCAGTGCTGGATATATGAGTGCTAGAGAGAAACAATATGAACGGCTTTCGAAAAAACCACACGGCTGCGGCCCGGACAAGCGGCACTTGCCGTCTAGCTGGTATGGCTCCAACCAGCGCTCTGTATCTCCCGAAAGAGTCAGCCGATTTTCAAGTGAAAATTGACCTATTTCGACACCGGTATATAAATGCGTTTCACGCCGTGCTCGTCATTTAGATATAACTGTACCACGGGTTGCGTGGTCTGGAGAGAAGTCGTCCGAGAGGGGCGCCCTCCTTTTCCTTTGCCGTGGCCCGTCAAAGCCAATGTCGAAAACCGCACGACGCTAGGCCGTACCGTTTAAAAGATGGAAAGTGGCTCTCGAGAACGGGGTGCGTGGTCTCGAGCCCGGTGTCATTGCCAAACGATCGCACACCCAGAAAAATTACTTCTTGATTTGAGATACAAAATCCTTGATTCAGAGCAAGTTTGACTTTAAAACAAGGTTATTGCTATGAATCAAGTCTAATTTTACCTTGGCTGGCTTCGAGTCTATTTTAGACTTGATTCGAGGGAACATTTTTGTTAGTCTGAACTAAAAGTAGACTCAAAGCAAAGTTTTAGTCTTGGATCAAGTCTCATTTCACCTTCATCGAAGCTAAAGTAGACTTCATCTATTCAAGACTACGTTTTTCTGGGTGCAATAGTGGCCGAACCGCACCTCTCTAGGAGGACGACGGAGAGGTCTCGAGAGCGGTAGGAATGGTGTGGTGCCCTTGTTCCCCATGGCCGCGGCCCGCAAAGTCCAACGTCGAGAACCAGAAGTCAGTACCTTATACCGTTCGAAAGATAAAAGGTAGCTCTCGAGCACAGGGTCTGGTCAGAGGTCCTCCAAGTGGGGTGCCATACTTTTCTTTTGACGCCGCGCGCAAATGCTGATATCGAAACCCGCAGGTCGCTGGGCCGTTCCGTCCAAAATATGGGAAGTGGCTCTCGAGGACGACGAGGTGTGTGGTCTCGTGCCAGGTGTCATTGTTAAACGATCGCACTGATAGCCGAACCGCTACCATGGCCAGCGCTGCAAACCGCACCTCTCTAGGTGGCTCGGTTATCCAGATATTCCCAAAAGTTTGTTTCAAATGGACGCCATCTTGGATGTCGAGCACGGGGGAGCGCGGAGGGGGTTACTATGCACGTCCCTGTATTCCTTGTCCCACTTCACGGAGGGTCGGTTCTATAGCAAATTTGGATAGGCGCCTCCGTTTGGCCGTGAGGGGGGATAGTAGAGCGTTGCGCTCCCGCAGTCCGTATTCCCAATGAGCTATTCTCCTTACGAAAGTAGGGGTCTGGCCGCGACCATCTCAGATTCCGCTCCGACGTTGAGAATGTGTGAGGACATCCATAACTAGATGAAATCCACCCCAGTTTTTCCCCTCGGTCAATTACTCGGCCCTACAAGACGATATGTGTATTTTGGGGGTCAAAATTTGCATGGAAAAAGGGCGTTGCAGAGGTTTTGGGTCTTTCTGGAGTATCGGAACCGGTTCATGACCCGTTGACCCAAAGTAACTTTTCTGATGTGGAAAGGTCCAATCTTTCGAATGGTGACCCCGGAAAGGTCATACGACCTCCCGTTTAGGCTCCAGAGGGGTTCAAAGTTAACCAAGTTTTCAAAAAAGTTGCTCGGGGGGACCATATCTTTGGAGTCCCCAGTTCATGAAACGAATTTTTGAACCCCCCCCCCCTTTTTTGCACTTTTTTCGACCCCCCGACCTCCCCTCCAGCGTCTAAGTCCAAGTCGACAGAAAAAAGTATTTTTTGAGACCTATCTAGAAATGCGTTTTAGAAGTGCCGATCACGAAAATCGAGCCCCCCCCCTCCCCCCCAAGCGACAAAGTCCCAAATACGGCCCCCAAAAAAGTTTTGGACTGAAAATTGTGCTGGTAGGAAGATATGGTCTAAATTTGAGCCTCCCACGACTAACCGTTCTCGAGGAATCGCGCGGACAGACAGGCAGACAAAACATTTTTGACCCAGTCGGTCCAGGGCTTCGCTATTGCTCAGCCAACTATATGTCAACCCAATCCTCTACAAGGTAGGCGTACGCCAGACCGCGTCGTGGCGTAACAGGCTTCGCTCATCGCGAATCGCTGTTCCGCCTGGCGCACGCCTACCTTGGCCTGCCGGCGGCTGTCACATGACGAGTAGGACCCTGCGGGGCTAATCAGTCAGTAGGAGGCCCTGCCGGCGTCACTCTCTTCTCTCCGCACGGTCGCAACAACGCTCATGTTCTGGCTTCCGAACGTATCTTACATCATCCTTTCCTTATCAATGCCGCTCAACCAGCCCGAACCTACCCTTACCTGCCTGAACTCTGAACCTAACCTACCCAAGCCTCCACTAACCTAACCGATCGTAATCCTCTCGAGTCACTAATCCGCCCCTCCACGACAGGCGCATGGCGCGTACTGACCACACCTAACCACTTGTGAGAATTATCCAAGAAACCGCTTGGGCTGCAGTGCCCCTGAGGGGAGGTTGACTCTGGTATGATGCAAGAAAAATGTGGTCCAAATTTAAGCTTTCTACGTCTAACCGTTCTCGAGAAATCGCGCGGACAAACAGACGGACAAAATTTTTTTGACCTAGTCGGATAAGGGCTTCGCTTTCGCTCAGCCAATTATTGGGAAAGTGGACTGCGGGGGCACAGCCCTCTACTATCCCCCTTGACGGCCAAACGGAGGCCCCTATCCAAATTTGCTACAGAACCGACCCTCCGTGGAATGGGACAAGGAATACAGGCTTGTGCATAGTAAACCCCTCCGCACTCCCCCGTGCTCTAGATCCAAGATGGCGTCCATTTGAAGTAAATATTTTGCGGGAATATCTGGAGAACCGAGCCACCTAGAGAGGTGCGGTTTGCAGCGCGCTGGCCATCGGAGCGGTTCGGCCATCATTGCGATCGTTTGGCAATGACACGGGCTGGAGACCACGCACACCGTCCTCGAGAGCCACTTTCCATCTTTTAGACGGTACGGCCTAGCGTCGTGCGGTTTTCGACATTGGCCTTTGAGGGCCGCGGCAAAGGGGAACATGGGCGCCACACCAGGACAACCGCTCTCCAGCCTATGCACCCCGTGCTCGAGAGCCAACTTCTATCTTTCGAACGGTATGAGGTACTGACTTGCGGTTTTCGGCGTTGGAATTTGCGGGCCGCGGCAATGGGAAACAGGCACCACACCACGCCTACCGCTCTCTAGACCTTGCACCCCGTCCTCGAGAGCCAAATTGAAAAAACATTGTTACTCGAGTACCAAGTAAGCGATGCGTTTTAGAGAGAATAGTTTTGCATTACTGCAGAGGGGAGGGGGGCTGTGACAGAGTACAGCCACTTGAGACTAGGGACCCCGTCCTCGAGGGCCACATGTAACGACCGCTGAAACACGAGAACTACATAAGTGTCATAGAAATGCGGATTTCGGCACTGCACAAAGGCATCGTATGGGTGTGGCGAACGAATACAGCCTCCGGTTGGAGAGACCAGTGACCCTGTCCTCGAGAGTCGTCGAGCAGCGGATCAGTGACTCGAGTCGGTTACGCTCAGTTAGGTTAGTAGAGACCTGGGTAGGTTAGGCTCAGTTAAGGAAAGGTTAACGGGCGTCGATGAAAAAAAGGCAATGTAAGATACGTCCGGCTGCCACAACATGAGCGTAGCTTCGACCGGCCGGAAACAGCGACGCCTGCAGGGCGTCCAACTGACTGTTTGGCCCCGCAGGGTCTTCCTTGGCAGAAGGAAGGCAGGCAGGCCAAGGTAGGCGTGCGCCAGGCGTGGAGTGGCGGAACAGTGATTCGCGATGAGCGAAGCCCGTTGCGCTCTGGCGTACGTACGCCTACCTTGTCAGATGATCTGCCTTTTTGACATGGACGAGGTAGGCAGTCGCGTCGCGACACTCCCCTACGTTCAAGAACCCGGGAATCATTTTCTCAAGGGTACAATAGTATTCCAATCCCTATCTGCTACAGCCCGAAGACCACTCATTTAAAAGGTTGTTGCGCTGGAGATTTTCATACTTTTATAGGAAACCACAGCTTGTTCTTTCACCTACGCCGTCCTTTCCTGTGCGCAGGCAGCTCTGGCACGCGTGGCTGCATCGAACAGACTTGTTTCTCGTGTGTGCACATTTTATTGTGCGCTGTGCCTGATCGCTGGGGTGCTGGCCCAGCTGGCTACGCTCTACGTCCCACCACACTTTGCCGGTCGGACGGCGTTGATGCTGTGGACGAGTGGGCTCGTGTTCTGCAGAGCCCTGTTCACTATCATGGTGTTCTTCCACCACTTCTCCGGCCTGGCCGTTCTCCTTAACATGTGTGCATCAGCGGCTGGCATCTTGCACTGCATTGGTCAGGGCCTGGAGGTCGAACTGGAGGTAATTGTGGCGATCAATGTACGATTAATTTATCCTTGAAACCTCAACGCAGAACCCTTATATAATCCACCTACGATAGAAATTCGCCGAGGCGTTAGTTGCTTTGACTACATAGCTACGGATGAAACAGGACATTTCTTAAACATATATATTTTAAGTTCCACGGTTTAAAGCTTAACAAGAAATTGCTTAGTTTTTACCTTAGAAGTGGATTATTTCTAGCAGACACCGAGTATCTCACAGACTTTTTCGGAACCGCACTGGCCATTGGTCAGTCTTTTCTGCATCCGTGCTCGTTGCATCAGTTTGTGTTTCGCCCAGGCCCGGCCACGTCGGGTGGCCATGGCGCGAAAACTAGCGAGGTTCTTGGGCCTACAGGACGTGTGTTGTGTCCAGTGCAGAGAGCGACTGATAAGTGATGTACGCCGAGTCCTATAGTGTAGATATCTAGTGCCAGTGTCTGCGAGCCGACATCCAACATGGAAGCCGAGTGGGAACGACTCCTCTGAGCAATGTACCGAGCACTATAATAGTGTTTCTATTCGGGCCGGTGAGCCGCGCGCTCTCCCAAGCTGCGTGCGAAACCTTGCCCGAATCTTGCGCGACCCTATCTCCGACACTGGTCGGGCTACGTTTCGCACGCAGCTCGGTCAAGACGCGCAGAGCTTACCGGCCTGATTGGAAACACTACACTATATCAGGTGTCCCAGCTAAGCCGTGCCAGGAAAAAGGTAGGCAAGCCCGTAATACAAGCCTCGCGCGAGGTTAAAAGAAAAAAGCTCATGCTATTCAAACTGAAACTATTATTATTAGTAACGCATTGCATGTTATGGTTTTACTTAAGTAAAATGCGCTAAACAAGTTCAGATTAACATATTATATGTATCTTTAGTTTGTGTGTACGTGAACTTAGTAATTACCGTCGTAACATATCTGAATTGAATATCGCCTTACCTCACTAGCAACAGAAGGGAGTGGAAAATTGCTCTGATGACTGAAGATCTTATGTAAAGAAAGTCCCAGAGAGTAGGGTAATAAAACCTTGAAAACGCATTGGAAACACTTTCATAACGTCTTCCTCCTGGCCTTTTTATAGCAGTGGACTATTCACGTTGCAGTAGCGAGTAGACTATTTTGTATACTGGACTCTAATTATTAATGCCAGTTACTTTGAAAAATGCACTATGTAATCTTTTCTTCAGCTCTTCATTCTCTTTGAAAATCAATTCTAGTTTATTCATGACAACAAAATTTATTATTTTTAAAAATTCTTCAGTGTCATCTTCTAGTAGTCGCTCCCTTGCTATGTTGTGTCTGGTCTGAAGTTACAGTTTTGCGAAGAGCGCTGCCAGGTTCAGGATCCTTTGCCCCTAAAAATTTTCATTTCTATTGCTATACACATTATTGTACCCTCCATATGAAAAGTTCAGAACTAGTAGATTTCCTCAGTGACGTTTTCTGGGGTGGTGTTGTATTTGTAACGCCCATTGTAGGTACAAAACTTTGAGTGGACGCAGTTAATGTGGATGAAAATCCAGGGACGTCATTCAGAGTTAGTTAATTTTCCTTGGTTGCCTTCACATGGGTCTGGCGGTGGCTATAAAAGTTGAAAGTATTCCATCTGCAACAACAGAGCGATGATTATATCATAAATAATCTGAGTACTAAAAATAAATAATAAAAACTTACCTTGTCTGATTTCTGGTAATATTGATCTCCTTTTCGCAGACAACCAAAACCATCTTCAACCACTGCAGGACTTATATCGTATTTCCCTTCATATATGGCAGCTCCAGCTACGTTATTTTTGACACTAATCTACAGACTTGTTTGGACATCTATAACAGTAGTGATTTCAGACTTCTGTCCGCACAAGGGTTCAGTAGTGGTGCCTGAGGTGTCAGCCACTACCGCTTCATATTAAGAAGAATTAGAAGTTTAAAGAAGCCTTCCGGCAATCTTTGGGATATGTGGTATCAAGCGTTTATAAATGCCCAGCTAAGAATTCAAGTTTCTCAGGTAGGTTTTTTTTTAAATACCTAATATATCTCAAAGTTCTCCATCGGAACCTAACAGGTCAGGAAGCACAGAACGCATGTGTTAACCCAGCCCTATCGTTTACGAGAGCGGCTGTCCGCTGCCCCCCCCCCCCCCCCCCCCCCCTAGTTTAGTGGAGCAGCACCTCAACGCCCAGCCGCTGCTCCGGCTGCGGGCCCGGCCGCTGCAGAGGCGCCTAGAGCGAGGCCTGGAGCTTGGGATGATTCAAGAAAAATAATGTTGCGATTTTCGCATGGAATCTGGTTGGGGCACGTCTGAAACGGCCCCTGTCCAAATTTGAGTGGATTTGAACAACATTTACCCGGCCCGCACGACGAAAAACTGAACGACAGTCTCCCGGGTACTGAATGGCCCCGCCATATTGTAATCACCCCTGTGACGTCACTACCGGTCGGAGAGTGACGCCACTTTGCAGGAGCGTTCTCTAGGGCCCTTTCGTACTCTCGCGACCGTCGAAAGTGCTGTTCCGTCACACGCGGTCCGTACACAGTCCAAATTCGTACAAATTTTAATTTCGAAGGGGGTGGGGGGTTGGACATTGCGGGTGGCGGAGTGAGCATGCAGACCTTTAAGTCTGACCTATTTGCAAGCCCACCGGCCACTCCAAACCGGAAGCGGTCACTCGCACGCCCCGCTGTGGCGGCGATAAGTCCCCGCCCCGCCCGGGACCCGGCAGCGATCCGTTTGGACTGCGCGCCGGCGGTCCCGGCTGGCGGTCCCGACTGGCCGCATCCAACGGCGCCGCGCCTGCAGCGCAGCTGCATGCTCACTCCGCCACCCGCAATGTCCAACCGCCCACCCCCTTCGAAATTAAAATTTGTACGCCGTTTCAGACGTGCCCCAACCAGATTCCATGCGAAAATCGCAACTTTTTTTTTTTTTGAACTTAATGGAGCTGCCGGAGCCGCCTTTCTACACCTGGCCTTGCCTTATCTTACGTTTGGAGTGCGGACATTACCTTCTCCCACATTCCCCGCTTTTCCGGCGCCAACTGCTGGCCCCCCAGAATGCTGTAGAAGAGCCTCACGACCCCTCTATCTCCATTCTGACGGACCGCCTCTCCGCCGTCAAGGCGCCGGCCGCCCACTCCCCTGACGCGCCCCGCCCACGCCGCTGCAGCTGGTCCTGCCATGCCCAAGAACCATCGACGAACGGACCTCACAATCCTGTGGGTCTCGGCGCACCTTGACACCTAGACTAACAATGCAGCGGACCGCGCCGCTAACCGCGTCAAGAGGGTCCCGGAGGACATCGGACTGCCACTTTCCGGCCAGTACAGGACACAATTAACCGGGACCCCACGAGTGGAGTCACGGGGCAAAAGGGACGCCACCTGTTCCGTCCTGAGCCCACCCCGCCCTGGCTCGTTTAAGAAGCAGTCTCCATAACAGGGAACTGCCACAGCTGCACGCCACAGCATATCCAGGAAATTTTGGCATTGTGTAAAAACGCCCCTCAGGTTTAAATTTAAATGGTAGGCCAGACTGCGTCGTTAGACACCATATTTGCACGCAAAAACCTTAAATGGCCGTTTTTCTCACTTTCAAGGCCGATATTTCCGAAACCGTTAGAGATAAGTCGTTTCTGTTGAAATTTGAGGTCTATAGATCTTACTCATTAAGGTGTCCCAAATTACAACGGAACTCGAAATGTACGACTCTCACCCTCTGGATAGGTGACATATGATAAGAAACCTCCGTGAATTTTTTTTCGGCAAGATCGGGCAAGGTTTAGGGGTTGCGACGGGGCCTTATAGTTAAAAATGGGAACTGTCGTAAGAGGAATTGGGCTTTTCGAAATCCTTCGGCTATATCTTTAAATTTGGTGGTAACGAGTTTCTGAACAGCTCATTTTGATCGCACTGCGATTCTCCATCCAAAACGCTTTTCAGATTTTTAATATCTTATCTACTTTAAAAGTTAATTTTTTGGTTTTTTCTTAAAATTACGTAAAATTACTAAAATTAACTTTTAAACCAGATAAGATATTAAAAATCTGAAAAGCGTTTTGGATAGAGAATCACAGTGCAATTAAAATGAGCTGTTCAGAAACCCTGTACCACCAAATTTGAAGAAAACGCCGACGGATTTCGAATAGCCCAATTCATCTTACGGGAGTTCCCATGTTTAACTGTAAGGCCCCGTCGCGACCCCTAAACCTTGCCCGATCTTGCCGAAAAAAAATTCACGGGGTTTTCTCATCATATGTCACCTATCCAGAGGGTAAGAGTCGCACATTTCGAGTTCCGTTGAAATTTGGGACACCCTACTAATTATGTTAAATTGACCTTAGAGACAACTTTTTTTGACTTTTTAGAAAGGCCTTAAGGGCCTGTGCGGCGCGACCAAATTTTCGGACATGAGTCACCAAAAGGATCATTTTTCCGTGCGGAAAATAAGTGTCGTAGCACGACAGGCTTCGCTCATCGCGAATCACTGTTCCGCGATTCCACGCCTGATGTAAACCTAACTTGGCCTGCCGGCGGCTGTCATACTTGATGGCACACACACAACATTTTTGGGCTAGTCGGGTAAGGGGTACGCTATCGCACAGCCAAAGTGTAATTGGCTGAGCGATAGCGAAGCCCTTACCCGTAGCGAAGCCCTTACCCGACTAGAGCAAAAATGTTTTGTCTGTCTGTTTGTTCCCCGCCACATCTGGAGAACGGTTAGACGTAGGAAGCTCAAATTTGGACCACATCTCTCTTGCATCATACCAGAGTCAACCTCCCCTCAGGGGCACCGCAGCCCAAGCGGTTTCTTAGATAATTTTTACAAGTGGTTTTATATTTAAAATCCGCCGGTTGGATTAGGTCAGTATGCGCCATGCGCCTGTCAGGGAGGGGCGGATCAGTGACTCGAGTGGGTTACCCTCGGTTAGGTTGGGTAGTGGGGGCCTGGGTAGGTTAGGCGCGGGCAGGTGAGGTTAGGTTAGGACTGGTTGAGTGGCATTAATAACGCAAGGGTGACGCAAGGTACGTTCGGAAGAGAGAACTTGAGGGCGGTTGTGACCGTGGGGAAGGAGTGACGCCCGCAGCGAGTCCCACCGTCTGGCCCCGCAGGGTCCTACTCGTCAGGAGACAGCCGCCGACAGGCCAAGGTAGGCGTGCGCCAGGCGTGGAGTGGCGGAACAGCGATTCGCGATGATCGAAGCCTGTTACGCCCCGACGCGGTCTGGCGTACGCACCCCTTCTTTACTTCAGGAGGGATCCGAGACGACTCCGTGGACTCCTGAGCACAGCGCAGTGGTCCGGGCTTGCATGGAGTACGAGCTCCTCGTCCGTAAATCTGCTCTGCCTGCGTCCTCTTCCTACCTGGTAGCGCCACTCTTCGCTTCTGTGGAGGTGAGTCCGGAAATGTTTCTAGAAACCCACCAGTCAGTGACGATTGGCTACAGAACGTGACCGATCATCCGCAAACTCCTGAAATAGATGCCGTTGGCGTTTCTTCACTCAATGCAGAGTGTAGGCGTACTCGGCACATTCTTCAGAATCTGTGGGAACCAATTATTTGTTTTCCTAAACGAACTACATTGGCTGAGCCTTAGCGGAGCCCTTACCCAAATCTGCCATGATTTGTCTGTCCGTGTGTCTGTGTTTTCGCGCGATTTCTCGAAAAAGGTGAGAGGCAAGAGCTGAAATTCGGACCACATCTTTCTCACATCATACCGGAGTCAACCATAACTCAAGGGCACCGGGGCCTAAGCGGTCCCTCAAAAAAAAAAATCCCAACTGGCGTAATATTTAAAATCCTGCCGGTTGGGTGCGGTAGGTGTGCGCACTTCGTGCAGGGGCTGATTAGTGACTCGAGTGGGTTGCGTTAGGTTAGGCTCATTCAGGTACAGGACGGTTAGGACTGGTTAAGCAGAATAGGGTATTCCGCTCAACCCCAAACCGGATGTAGAGAAGATTTCGAGAATCACGAAAACGGATCCAGTACAGGGGGAACCGCAGCAGAGTATCTCCGCCGCGGGCGCCGGCCACGACCCGCACCCAAGAAGGTCGGTTCTCGAAATGAGAATGTGCTTGGTGAGAAATCATTTTGTTCTTAATGTCGCTCAGATCAGTATACACTTGATTCAAGATAAAAATGTTCTCGAAAATTGTCGGGAAAGATCAAGTATAACTTGCTCTCGACTGCACCGGTTGCTTTTCATAAATTTGCTTGGTTTGAAATTGTTGCACTCCTTCCGAACTCAGAATATGTTCTCGAACTTTCGCGTGTTCTGGTCTTGTATTTTGTGCTCGGACGTGCGAAAAAATCGGTTGGGCCGCGTGCCAAAACATGTTCTTGACGGAGATGAGAACGATATGTGTTCGAGCCAAAACGGCAAAAGATGTGGTAAAAGGCTAAGTCCCACGTTAAATCTGGAGTTTTTCACTCATATCCGAAGAAGCGACCGTGCGTCAAGAAGTTCATGAGCTACTGCTTGCGCTGCAGCGCCGGTCACGCTCGGGTTGAATGAGGCGGACGGTCGCCTCGTACACGTCAGCACTTAGTGAGTTACGTTATTAAAAAAAATACTGTCCCACTCTCTGACACGAGAAGCCCGGAGAGTTTGGTTACGTTACCGTCTGTTCAAGTTTTATGATTTTTTTAAATTTTGTTTTTTAATATTGAAGGAAATTTGGAGGAAGTTTTAAAATTGTAGTTTTATAGCAACGCTCGGTGCCCCGCTTTATTCTCATACGCAGGCCGCCCAGCCGTGGACTGCAAGGTGTTACCGCCCGGCTTGGCCCGGCGGCCCGACAATGGACGCCTCGCACTGAGTCTCGGGTCCTTTCGGGGCTTGTTGTGCGTACTCTGGGGTAGAGGGGAGGGTTAGGGTCCCACCGAAACGTTCCTCCTGCCTTGAGTCGGCGCTCTCGTAGCCGTGGCTCTGCCAGGCCAGGCCCCGACTCGGCTCGCCACATCGACAATGGGTACCCGGCAAGGGCTGCGGAACAAACAAGAACGTCCGGGTGAACGCAGGGCGTTCATGGAGAGGCTCGTTCTTTGTGTGCACGTACCTTACCTGAATTTCTATCGGAATTTTTGGGAGTTTTCTAATAGTATCTGACATAGAAGCAAAAAGAACCTGTTTGGCGCCATAGGGGGCAGAGGTCAGGGACTCCACATTTTACGCTTCCCTCCCTCCGTCTCTTGCATAGGCAAAGGATTGACGAAACACAGTTTCACTAGATTCTGAAATTTTGCACTTCGTGCATTCGCCTTGTTAGACGTGGAGTCCAATTGTCAAATTACTCACTCGCGAGAACGCAACAGAACGTATTGTTGGCCGCTACCGGCGGCTCGACCCAACACAGTAATACTCGACACCTACGGTCTATAAAAGGTGCAATAACCCCGATATCTTTTGAAATCTTTATTAAAATTTAAACAAATTTCCAATCCACGTCACGCACCGTTGATACCCCCTTAATACTATATCCGTGCCTTGAATAGTTTTCGAGTGCATATTTTAACGTTTTAGATTCAGAAAAAAACTATCGAAAAATTGGAGGCAATATTTAATTTCATCAATCCTGTCACTATTTGCCCAGGACTTAGCCGCTATACGCCCAGCAGCGGAGCACGCTGTATGCATTATTGACTGGGCCCAGCGGATCGTCACAAGTCAACCGCTCTGCAATCTACGTTCTCTAAATTCTATGAAATCGATAAACTTTAACTATAGATAGCGGTAAATTATACTGTTTTCAAAACTACATCGACATGCGATCAGATCGCTACGCAAACGATTTTCTTCCGTAACGCGGTTTTCGAGTTGAAAGGGGGTCTTAACATTCAAGGCTAGCGCATTACTCGTTCTTTTTTGCTTCTACGTCATCGTAGTACGACGAAGCAAAGAACGAGTAAAAATGCCAGCAGCAGGTGATACACACTTCTGATCTCGCTGGTCGGTTTGCGGGGCGCGGGGCGCGGGGCGGGATATGCTGCGGGAGGGTGAGGGAAGCTGGAGTGGGGAGGCGAAGGCGCTGTTGCCGCCCTGGAGGGCCCCGCCGCTGCAGGCCGGCCGATGCGACAATGCGCGCCCCACGCGCCATTCTCGGGTACACATGTTGGGTGCTCTAGATCGCTCTAGGTTGATCGGATCAGAAAGATACGAATATTGCCGAAAAGCCTAGACGTTGTACTAGATTCGCCTCGCTTACACCCACCATCTATAACCAACCGTTCACGAGCTACGGCTTGACAAAAGGTAACGTCTGACTGGTCGGGCGCACATCGGGCGCTCTAGAATGGTCGGATCTAATAGATGTGTACCAACAGATAGCCTAGACTCCGTGCTAAAATCGGATCGTTTACACTACCCATCTAAACCCCGTTCATGAACTACGGGCTGGGAACCGCGGCCGCCCGTAAGCTGCGGGCGGTACTGGCGAGGCGAGGTGAGGTGAGGCGCGCGAGGCGAGGTGCGCACATCCCGCGGCAGGGTCGGGCGGCCTATATATATGTAGCTTGGCTCTTGCTGCCGAATGAGAATAAAAGCCGTTGATACATTTAATATTATTTCTTATTCTGACGTTGTAGGTGGTGTTATATGTATCACCTGCTAAAAAGGATGGAAGGTTTGGTAGTGGCCTAGAAAAGGATGTAATGGCGGATGCAGCCAGATGAGGAGCCGAGCCGGAGGTAGCTCTGTCCCTTTCTTCTGCTATTGGGTGGAGCAAGACAGCTGAATTTCAAATGCATTTTCACGCGAACTGTCGTTTTATGAGTTTAAAAGCTGTACTTGCCCGGTCAGCCTCGATATTTCTGTTATACACATTTTTGATTTTTTTGCCTCGTTATCGATCTACAGCAATTACACTGTTAAAAGTTTTGTCGTAATTTAACATCATATGTGATGTTAAGTTTGATAGCGACACAAGTTGTTCAATTACAGTGAGTCGTACCAGACTTTACCATTATCTGATGATAGTATTGTAGGATTACGACACAAAACACTATTTTCAACCCTGGGTGAACTATGACCTGACCCACTATTATTGCGTCGTTTTAAAACGACATAATGTTTACAAACGAGTTATATCGTTTACAAAAAACATATGTAGTTCAATGACAACGCATGTCGTCCACAGATGAAAAACTATTTCACAAACAAACAAGTTGTCGTCCACTGTCTAGTCTGAAGAATCATCCTAGTTCTGGTCTAACTGATTGGTGTATTTAGAAACACTTTGACTCTAATATGTACTTAACCTGGAACCTGCATTCCAACCTACACTGCAATAACTTACATACAGAGCACTGTCCAAAGAAAAGTATCCATTAGGTGTAGGCTAGCTGAAGTTGTTGAAATATAAATCGTTCTACTACAGCACTTAAATGCCCGTAGCGGTAGCAACAGTCCTCGAATTCGTTCTCGTTTTGATGTTACCGACTAGTTTCTGACATAGCTGTGGGTGTTTCCTGCAGGCTTTCTTCCAGGTTATCA